>QRFJ01000867.1:153529-580582 GCA_006176705.1 Cocos nucifera
TCTGGTGATCATCAATTGAACTGATCTAGTTCAATTGATCTGAATGAGATTCAATTAGGTTCAAGAAAATCGTGCTAGCACTCGATTGAACCTAACGTTCTTCTTTTACTATCATAAATAAGTTGTCCTGTCTGAGCCAAAGGAGTTTGTGCTCAATCAGAGGCCTTCATATGGTCTGACTGGAGGTTGTCCAAGTCAGAAAAGGTTGTCTTATTTTGTAAGACATTACCTGCCATTTTTGGTCACCTGCCATTTCTTGTTCTTTGACTTTGGTCAAAAGTCTACCTTTGACTGGTCAAACGTTGACCATTGACACTTTGACTTTTGACCACATGTCATGCACCTATTGGAGAGCTGGTGGGGGCCTGTCCCCCTGCCAGAACCTGGCAAGGAGAAGGGCGCACGCCACCCTAGGCGTGAGCCCAAGTTGGAGGCGCCTAGGAGTCCTTGTTGGACAAGGACTCCACCTCTCCTTTTTGGATTCCAATTAGAGTTCTTCTAAGAATCCAGTTTGACTGGTCTTAGGCGCCCTCTAAGGAGGAATCCAGGGGACTCTATTCCCACCAATCAGATTTAGATCTGATTTCACAAAGGGTTGTGATTGGTTGGGAAGAAGAGGAGTTGGATCACAAGTCAGTCTATAAATAAGACCCTGCGCCCAACTCAAATTAATGAAGATTATTGAATCAGAATTCCCCACGCCCCAAGGCTGCCTCTCCCCTCCTTCTCCATGCCCAAAGCTTCTTCTCCCTCTTGCTCTCCACGTCCAAAAGGAGTTTTGGACTTTGGTTGGTGCGATTCAGATCAAGGAAAGGCGATCAAAAGCTAAGAAGGCTGCGCTGCTGCAAAGGACGACTGCTGATCTTCAAAAGGAGTTTTGAAGATCCTCCAGATCAGATCCAGATCTAATTTTTGGAGGTGTGATAGAGAAGAAGAGGATCTCCAGATCCAACCTGAGTGGATACCGGTAGAGGCCAGGCGCTTGCGTGGCTAGATCCAGAACCTTCCGCTGCAATCAGGATCATCAACAGGGTAATAGGATTACCCAAATCAGGTAAATTAAATTTGATTTAATTTATGCTTATTTTATTTTATTTATTAAAATAATAAGAATCAGATCTGAAACATATATCAAGATCTGATTGGGATCAAGAGAAAAATTTTGAAATATATCTTTTGATCTGATCAGATCTGAACGAACTTGGATTGAAAAATCAGGATTTTTCTTCACATTTTCCTTACCTAAATTGTTATGGAGATGACTGGGTCAGTAATAACCTGGTTAGTATATTTTGGTTATGGCAACTAGAATTCTATTTGGGTTTGGAAGCATTTGAAATACTGTACATTAATATCATCATATTATTAGGCGTCAAGACTACATCTTACAGACCAACATCAGTTTCCTATCATATCTACTTGGGAAGGCTCTTATTATAGCTTCTGTATCAAGTTATTCCTTTGAAATGGTTGGGGCCCTCATGGATCTCAGCTTACTTTCTCATTTTCATCCTAGTATTACGGTATGTGTTGCTGACTCCATAGAAATTAATCAACACTACCACAGAAAGAAGTTACGACAGCGCATATTATGATAGTGGTTTCGAAAACCACTGCAATAGGACCTACGGTAGCAGTTACAAAGAACCGTTAATATAGATCTGATCTATAGTAGCGGTTTATACTAACCGTTGTCATAGATCAGAACTATAGCAGCGGTTTAACATAACCGCTGCAATAAATATGACATATGGCAACGGTTGATAAAATCGCTACCATAGGTCAAACCTATGGCAGAGGTTATAAATAACTACCACTATAAATTCAGCATATAACAGCGGTTATATGTAACCATTGCTGTAGGACAATCCATAGCAGCAGTTGTAGATAACCACTGTCATATCTTTTTTATATTTTTATTCTAAATATTATATAATTTTAATATTTAATATCCATCTTCACCATTCATTATCTAAATAATTATCATTAGAGTGTCGTCATAAAAGGCCACCTCGATCTGATAGTCCTAGCTTTATCAATCAAAAAAATTTAATTTCGACAACCACGAATGATGATACAATGATTTGATAAATAGAGACCACCAATGAGTCCGAAAATCTATAACGATGATCTTGGTGATGTTTGTAGCATACTATCAAAGTTTTACTTCAATTAAATATTATTATCATGGATAATTTAGTATGGAATAATTTCAGCTGTTAAATAAGAAATAAGCGATCAAAGGGCCAAATGACGTCCGATTATGAGATAATTTTTTAGTTAAATGATCTTTATTATAATTTTAATCATTTTATACAGCGATGATCATAAAATTTAAATCATTTTTGTATGAACTATTCATGTTAAGCAGATCTTGCAAAAGCTCTAGTATAATTACCAACGGAGTTTAAGAATGGGCATCAAGTAATGCATAGTTTTAGATCATTCTTAGACTCATGATTTAAATTTTATAATCACTACTCTAAAATGATTAAAGTAATAGCCAAGATTATTTATAAAAAAAATTATCTTATAATTAGACTCTTTGGATCACTCGTTTATCATTTAACGGTCGAAATTATCCTATACTAAATTGACCATGATAATGATATCTGATTGAAGTGAAACTTTAATAGTATACTACAAACATCACCAAGATCATTATTGCAGATTTTCAGATCCATCGAAGGTTTTCATATTTTAAATCATCACACCATCATTCGTGGTCGTCGAAATCAAATTTTACTGATTAATGAAGCTATGGCTATCGGATCGAGGCAGTTTTTTGTAACGGCATCCTAATGATAATTATTTAGATAATGAATAGTAAAGATGGATATTAAATTTTAGAATTATGCAATATTTAAAAAAAATTAAAAAAAAATATTTTCAACCTACGGCAGCAGTTATTGAGAATTACTGCCATAGATCTATGGCAGCGGTTTTCAGTAACCATTGCCATAGATCTAAAGCAAGGTTCGAAAACTATTGTCATAGGTAGATTTTTTTTCTCAATTCCACCCCTAATTTCATTTCCCTCCGAGCACTCTCTCTCCCTCCTCTCCGCCGTCGGTGAGGCCCTACCCTCTATTTCCTTCTCGAACTGGCGTCGAGTCCTCCCCTCCATTTTCTTTCTCGACCCTCGACTCTGCCACCTCCCCCTTTTCCTCCTTCTTCCTTATTCTCTCCACCGCTGACACCACCACCTCCCCGCTTGCCCCTTCTTTCCTGATCGGCCCGACCGCCAGCCCTACCACCTCCCCACCTCCTTCTTCCTCTATCGGCTCGTTTGTCGGCTTCGCCACCTCCCTCTCCTCCTCTCTTACCTACTCTTTCTCTCCTCTCTTCTCCAACCAGCCCAACCGCCGACCTCGATCCCTCTCTGCTCTCTCTCTCTTTCTCTTCTCTCTTTCCTCAGCCCGATCCGCCCCCTCCTGCTCTCTCTCTTCTCTCTTCCCCGATCGATCCGACCGTCGGCTCCGACCCCTCCCTGCTCTCTCTCTCTCTCTCCTCTCTCCTCGACCGATCCCCCTCTCCCTTTCCTCCATCTCTTCCTTGACTGGCTCACGGACCCCACCCTCCTGCTCTCTCTCTCTTTCCTCTTTCTCCCCCTCCACGATCAACCTCTTGCCTCTCCTCTCTCTTCCCACAACCCGACCCATCCCCTTCCTATTCTCTTTTTTTTTTCTCTCTCTCTTCTCTCTTTCTATCTCACTATCTTGTATCTCTCTTATTTTGCAGGCTACCTCTAGCGCCGCCATCTTCCTATAGCATCGCTGTCGGCGACTTTCGGAGCTCTCTATGCGATCTTCTCTCCAAAGCCGTAGGTATCATTTTTTAAAAAAATTTATAGTATTATTTAATAATCATTTATAATATTTATAATAATTTTTATAATTTTATTATAAATATTATAAATATTTATTATAAATATTATAATTATCCATTGGTCATGGGTTTGTATCGGTGGGTAAGAGAACTCTTGCCAATTGATTCTGGACCGTGCTGGTGGGTTCTGAGTCGGGCCGTGCCATGTTGACGGTAGTGGATGGCCCTAGGCCATGCCATGTCCACGATCGTGGACCACCCTTGGGCCATGCCGATCGATAAAAAAATCTAGGCCTTGCCCGTGGTCGTGGACAGCCCTTGGGCCGTGCCATGTCGGTAGCCATGGACAACCCTTGGATCGTACCATATCAATCGATAAGAAAATTCCAATCGGTGGGTTCTGGGCCATGTCGTGCCGACAGCCTTGGACCATGTCGTATCGATAGCCATGGACAACCCTGAGCCATGCCAGTAGTCTTGGGCCATGTCGTGTCGGTAGTCGTGGACGATCCTAAGCTATGCCAATAGCCTTGGACCATGCCGTGTCAACAGTCGTGGATAGCTCTTAGGGCGTGCAGGTCGTGAGCTGTGCTAGTCGCAAAGAGAACCCTCATCCCAGTCGGCTGCTAATAGAAAGTGAAATTATTTGTTGCTCATTCTTAATTATTTATGGATATAATTTATGTTATAGATTTATATCTTGTTGCTTTTGTTTATTGTATTACATAATGATAGACCTATTAATTGATTAGTGTACATAATCTTCGGCATCCATATATTTATATATTTTTGTACGAATGAAAGAATTACGTACAATGATTAATTGATTATCTAATTTGAATAATTTAAAAATTATAAATAATTTTATAGATAATTATAGTAATCAAACGGTATGCTAATATTATTATTCAACATATTATATTGATTAATATTCATTAATATTATAGATTACGATGGCACCAAAATGCCATCCAGCTTTCACCCCTGCCCTTCAGCGGGTTATGCGGAGTTCCACATCTGAGTCGCAGTCGAAGCATACCCCATCCATGTCCGTATTAACTACCCAAAAACCACCAGCATCTACTCTACTAGCATCTGAAGCAGTCTTTTGTAACGACATCCTAATGATAATTATTTAGATAATAAATAGTAAAGATGGGCATTAAATTTTAGAATTATGCAATATTTAGAAAAAAAAATAAAAAAAAATTATTTTCAACCTACGGCAGCGGTTACTGAGAATTGCTGCCATAGATCTATGGCAGTGGTTTTCAGTAACCTTTGCCATAGATCTAAAGCAAGGTTCGAAAACTATTATCATAGATAGATTTTT
This sequence comes from Cocos nucifera, assembly GCA_006176705.1. Taxonomy (NCBI): domain Eukaryota; kingdom Viridiplantae; phylum Streptophyta; class Magnoliopsida; order Arecales; family Arecaceae; genus Cocos; species Cocos nucifera. Next base: position 158,691 of record QRFJ01000867.1, read on the forward strand.
TTTCTCAATTCTGCCCTTAATTTCATTTTCCTCCAAGCGCTCTCTCTCCCTCCTCTCCACCATCGGTGAGGCCCTACCCTCTATTTTCTTCTCCAATCGGCACCGAGTCCTCCCCTCTATTTTCTTCCTCGATCGTCGTCTCCGCCACCTCCTCCTCTTCCTCCTTCTTCCTTATTCTCTCCACCACCGACTCCACCACCTCCTCACTTGCCCCTTCTTCTTCGACCAGCCCGATCGCCGACCCCGCCATCTCTCCTCCTCCTTCTTCCTCGATCGGCTGTTGCCAACTCCGCCCTCCACGCCTCTCTCTTACTTCCTCTCTTCCCCTCCCCACCTCCCTCCCCTCCTGATCCTCCCTTCCTCTCTCTCTCTTCCTCTCTTCCTGATCGATCCCACTCTCTTGCTCTCTCTCTTTCTCTCCTCTCTTCTCTCGTCTGATCCATCCTCTCCTACTCTCTCTCCTCTCTTCCTCGGCCAGCCCGACCGTCGGCCCCTACCCCTCCCTACTCTCTCTTTCTCTTTCTCTCCTTTCTTACCTCAGCACGATCCACCCCCTCTTACTCTCTCTCTCTCTCCTCTCTTCCCACAACCCAACCTGCCTTCTTCCTACTCTCTCTTTTTTTCTTTCTCTCTCTTCTCTCTTTCTATCTTACTATCTTATGTCTCTCTTATTTTGTAGGCTACCTCTAGCGCCGCCATCTTTCTATAGCATCATCGTCGACGACTCTCTATGCGATCCTCTCTCCGTAGCCGTAGGTATCAATTTTTTAAAAAAATTTATAGTATTATTTATTAATTATTTATAATATTTATAATAATTTTTATAATTTTTATTATAAATATTATAAATATTTATTATAAATATTATAATTATCCATTGGCCATGGGTTCGTATCGATGGATAAGAGAACTCTTGTCAGTTGATTCTGGACCATGCTGGTGGATTCTGGGTCGGGCTGTGCTATGTCGGTGGCAGTGGATGGCCCTAGGCCATACCATGTCCGTAGTCGTGGACCATCCTTGGGCCGTGCCAATCGATAAAAAAATCTAGGTCATGCCCGTAGTCATGGATAGCCCTTAGGCCGTGCCATGTCGGCAGCCGCAGACAACCCTTGGGCCATGCCATGTCGATCGATAAGAAAACTCTCATCAATGGATTCTGGGCCATGCCGTGCCGACAACATTAGACCATGCCGTGTCGACAGTCATGGACAACCCTGAGCCATGCCAGTAGTCTTGGGCCATGTCATGTCGACGGCTGTGGACGACCCTGAGCCATGTTGGTAGCTTTGGACGATGCCGTGTTGACGATCGTGGATAGCTTTTGGGGTGTGCAGGTCGTGAGCTGTGCTAGTCGCTAAGAAAACCCTCACCCCAACCGGCTGCTAATAGAAAGTAAAATTATTTGTTACTCATTCTTAATTATTTATGGATATAATTTATGTTATAGATTTATATCTTATTGCTTTTATTTATTATATTACATAATAATAGACCCATTAATTGATTAGTGCACATAATCTTCTGTATCCATACATTTATATATTTTTGTATGAATAGAAGAATTATGTACAATGATTAATTAATTATCCAATTTAGATAATTTAAAAATTATAAATAAATTTATAGATAATTACAGTAATCAAACGATATGCTAATATTATTATTCAACATATTATATTGATTAATGTTTATTAACATTGCAGATCACGATGGCACCATAATGCCATTCAGCTTTCACCCCTGTCCCTTGGCGGGTTACGCGGAGTTCCACATCTAAGTCGCAGTCAGAGCATACTCCATCCATATCCGCATTAACTACTCAGAGACCACCGACATCTACATTCATGACATCTATCTACTAGAGCTCCACTGTCAGTCATATCTCCGACACATGCTCCATCCATCGATGCATCTCCACTGGCATACACGTCACACGATCCCATGACCAGTGAGTGTATGTTTTTATTATGTTATTTATTTATTTATTTAATATTTATATACTTATATATTTATATAATATATTTTTATTATAGGTGCATCATCTAGTAGGATATTTCATGGTCCCATATGCATGCTGCATGTGTGGAACCGTCAACATTAGGTGATGGTGCACTATGATGTGGAGGAAGGTCAGTAGGGGAGATCACGTGGAAGTTGCATTTCTTTTTTAGAGTGCCTATGAGGCAGTTCGATATTATTTCGGTAGTGCGCATAGACTGATGATTGATGGATGCTGCTGCCAGGGATCTAGTGTGAGAGAATATATGGGTATGTGTATTTTAATTATATTGATGCATTTTATATGTTTACACTATGTTTGATTAGAATAATTTTGTAACTAACTTTTGATAATTTTATGCAGAGGTATGACTTCTCAGATCATGAGAAGGCTTGAGATGCCCGACTGAAAAAGATTGAGGAGTTCTACCGGGGCTACAAGATCAAGTTCTATAAAGGATGGCTCGAGCACCGATGAGATACTTCGAAGGAGCTTGTTTCTTAAATACAGGACTGTCTTTCGAGTCAGTAGGAGGAAATGATTAGACATTAGAGGAGCCAGGAGTTCAAGGTTTAATTTCTAACTTTTAAATTTTTTAATATACTTAAAATTATATTTAAATATTTTTTAAATATTTATTATTTATTTGAATACTTGTTAGTTATCTTCCATCAGAATTGAAAGAACCGGATAGCCCAGGAGTATACGCATACTCTCGACCATAAGTCTATGACCAGTCATGTGCATAGAAAGGTAATGAACACTAAATCTTACTAGATAAATTAAATTAATATTTTTTTATATTTTTAATAAATTAATCTATTGTTATAGCTGATGAGAGATGGGAGGATGCCCAATCATAGTGAGATCTTTCGATCCAGCCATATGGACAAGAAGGGCAGATCGATGAATGCCACGATCGGAAGAATTTTGGTAAGTAATAAATGTATTAGTATGATTAGTATTATAGCATTTCTTATAATATTTTATTTAAATTTATAATTACAAAAGCAGTTAGATGCGCTCGCGAGCGAGGACTCGAACACCTCTAGCCCTCATGATCATTTGTCTCAGGTCTTGGGGCCTAAGCACTTTGGGAGGATCCGATGTAGGCCCGGACATACACCGAGGAGCTACTAATTTGAGGCGAGCATCTCTTCACATGCTTTCGGTGTCGTTAGTCAGAAGCAGCTTCAGAAGACGTTGGTGCAAGCAGCTTAGGCTATGACGTAGGCTGCTCATACTGAGGAAAACATATCTCATCTGGAGGACATCCTGAGCGGCATGATGACGAGGCTCAGTACGTATTTTGGAGCTGACTTCATGGGCCTTGAGAACATGTTGGCCGACGTTCCAACTCTAGCTCCTACAGCTCCAGCCCTGCTCTTTCAACATCAACTCCAGCTCCAGCTCCTCTAGCTCATGCTCCATTTTTCGATGACGACAACGATGTAGATTTTGAAAACTTTTGATATTTTTTTAAAAATATTATAATAAATTTTATTCAACAATAAATTTAAGAATTTTATAAATATTCTTATATTTATAATATTTTTTTATATTATTGAACTGCATTTATCAGGTAAAAAATATAAAAATTAAAATTTTATATTTTTTTAATTATTCAAAAGTAACAACGGTGGTTATAAAATCGCTATCGTAGGCATGCCAACCACTGTCATAGGTTTCGTACCAACCGCTGCATTAGATCTATGGCAGCGGTTCACAAACCGCTGTTATAGATTGATCGCTACTATAGGCTATCTATGGCAGTGGTTATAACAGCTGCTATAGATCAATCCATGATAGTGGTTTGGAAATCGCTGCTATAGAGTTTCTATGATAGCGGTTTGAATAATCGCTGCAATAACCACTGTCATAGACCATGGCGATGACTGCAGTGGTAGCGGTTAGCTAACCACTAGCGTAGCCTATAGCAATGATTTTTTAGGCTGCGGTAGCGGTTACCAACCACTATCATAGTTCTATTATATAGTAATGCAAGTTTTTAAAATTTTGTGATGCACCAATTGATATACTATGTCTCATTATTATAGAAACTTGGTAATCACTCATTCTGCCATACATCTGACAATGATTTGATAAATAGAGACCACCGATGAGTCCGAAAATCTATAACGATGATCTTGATGATGTTTGTAGCATATTATCAAAGTTTCACTTCAATTAAATATCGTTATCGTGAATAATTTAGTACGAAATAATTTCAGCTGTTAAATGAGAAACAAGCGATCAAAGGGTCAAACGAAGTCCGATTATGAGATAATTTTTTAGTTAAATGATCTTTGCTATAATTTTAATCATTTTATATAGCGATGATCATAAAATTTAAATCATTTTTGTATGAACTATTCATGTTAAGCAAATCTTGCAAAAGCTCTAGCATAATTACCAACAGAGTTTAAGAATGGGCATCAAGCAATGCATAGTTTTGGATCATTCTTAGACTCATGATTTAAATTTTATAATCACCACTCTAAAAATGATTAAAGTAGTAGCCAAGATTATTTATAAAAAAAATTATCTCATAATCGGACGCTATCTGGTTCTTTGATCACTCATTTATCATTTAATGGCCGAAATTATCCTATACTAAATTGACCATAATAATGATATCCGATTGAAGTAAAATTTTGATAGTATGCTACAAATGTCACCAAGATCATTATTGTATATTTTCAGATCCATCGAAGGTCTTCATATTTTAGATCATCGCACCATCGTTCATGATCGTCAAAATCAAATTTTACTGATCGATGAAGCTATGGCTATCAAATCGAAGCAGTCTTTTGTAACAGCATCCTAATGATAATTATTTAGATAATAAATAGTAAAGATGGAAATTAAATTTTAGAATTATGTAATATTTAAAAAAAATTAAAAAAAAATATTTTCAACCTACGACAATGGTTACTGAGAATTGCTGCCATAGATCTATAGCAGTGGTTTTTAGTAACCACTACCACAGATCTAAAGCAATGTTCGAAAACTATTATCATAGGTAGATTTTTTTTCTCAATTCCGCCCCTAATTTTATTTCCCTCCAAGCGCTCTCTCTCCCTCTTCTCCACCATCGGTGAGGCCCTACCCTCTATTTCCTTCCCCAACCGACGTCAAGTCCTCCCCTCCATTTCCTTCCTCGGCCGCCTGCTCCGTCACCTCCCCCTCTTCCTCCTTCTTCCTTATTCTCTCCACCACCGACTCCACCACCTTTCCGCTTGTCCCTTCTTCTCCGACAAACCCGACCGTCAGCCCCGCACCTCCCTCCTCCTTCCCAGTCGGCTCGTCTGCCAGCTCCGTCCACCTCCTCCTCCTCTTACCACTCTCTCTCTCTCCTCTCTTCTCCAACTAGCCCGACCGGACCGACTCCTGCTCTCCTCTCTCTCTCTCTCTCTCTCTCTCCCTCAGCCCGATCCGCCCTCCTGCTCTCTCTCTTCTCTTCCCCGATCGACCCGACCGTCGCCCCGACCCCTCCCTGCTCTCTCTTTCTCCCTCTCTTCCCTCGCCCAATCCACCCTCTCCTTCTCTCTCTCCTCTCTTCCTCGATTGGCCTGACTGCCAGCCCCGACCCCTCCCTGCTCTCTCTTTCTCTTTCTCTCCTTTCTTCCCTCAGCACGATCCGCCCCCTCTTGCTCTCTCTCTCTCTCCTCTCTTCCCATAACCTGACCCATCCCCATCCTACTCTCTCTCTTTTTCTTTCTCTCTCTTCTCTCTTTCTATCTCACTATCTTGTGTCTCCCTTATTTTGCAGGCTATCTCTAGCACTGCCATCTTCTTATAGCATCGCCGCCGGCGACTTTCGGAGCTTTCTATGCGATCTTCTCTTTGTAGCCGCAGGTATCATTTTTTAAAAAAAAATTATAGTATTATTTATTAATCATTTATAATATTTATAATAATTTTTATAATTTTTATTATAAATATTATAAATATTTATTATAAATATTATAATTATCCATTGGCCATAGATTCGTGTCAGTGGGTAAGAGAACTCTTGCCAGTTGATTCTGGATCGTACTGGTGGGTTCTGGGTCAGACCGTGCCATGTCAGTGGCAGTGGATGGCCCTAGGCCATGCCATGTCCATGATCGTCGACTACCCTTGGATCGTGTCGGTCGATAAAAAAACCTAGGCCTTGCCCATGGTCGTGGACAGCCCTTGGGCCGTGCCATGTCGGCAGCCATGGACAATCCTTGGACCGTGCCATGTCGATCGATAAGAAAACCTCCACCGATGGATTCTAGGCCATGCCATGCCGGCAGCCTTGGATCGTGCCGTGTCGGCAGCCATGGACAACCTTGAGCCGTACTAGTAGTCTTGGGCCATGTCGTGTCGACGGTCGTAGACGACCCTAAGCCATGTCGGTAGCCTTGGACCATGCCGTGTTGGTGATCGTGGATAGCTCTTGGGGCGTGCAGGTCGTGAGCTATGCTAGTCGCTAAGAGAACCCTTACCCCAGCCGGTTGCTAATAGAAAGTAAAATTATTTGTTGCTCATCCTTAATTATTTATGAATATAATTTATGTTATAGATTTATATCTTGTTGTTTTTATTTATTGTATTACATAATGATAGATCCATTAATTGATTAGTGTACATAATCTCCAACATCCATATATTTATATTTTTTTATACAAATGGAAGAATTACGTACAATAATTAATTGATTATCCAATTTGGATAATTTAAAAATTATAAATAATTTTATAGATAATTATAATAATCAAACGGTATGCTAATATTATTGTTCAACATATTATATTGATTAATGTTCATTAATGTTGTAGATCACGATGGCACCAAAATGCCATCCAGCTTTCATCCTTGCCCCTCGATGGATTATGCGAAGTTCCACATCTGAGTCACAGTCAGAACATCCTCCATCCATGTCCGCATTAACTACCCAGAAACCACCGACATCTACTCTACTGGCATCTGAGCCTCCACTGTCAGCCATATCTCTGACACATGCTCCATCCACCGATGCTCTCCACTGGCATACACGTCACACGATCCCATGACCAGTGAGTGTACATTTTTATTATATTATTTATTTATTTATTTATTTATTTAATATTTGTATACTTATATATTTGCATAATGTATTTTCATTATAGGTGCATCATCTAGTAGGATATTTCATGATCCCACATGCATTCTGCATGTGTGGAACCGTCAGCATCAGATGATGGTGCACTATGATGTGGAAGAAGGCCAGTAGGGAAGACCACGTGGGAGATGCATTTCTTTTTTAGAGTGCTTGTGAGGCGGTTTGATATTATTTCGATAGTGTGCACAGACTAGCAATTGATGGATGCTACTGCCAGGGACCAGGTGTGGAAAAAGATATGGGTATATGTATCTTAATTATATTGATGCATTTTATATGTTTACGCTATGTTTGATTAGAATAATTTTATAACTAACTTTTAATAACTCTGTGCAGAGAAGGTATGACTTCTTAGATCACGAGAAGGTTTGAGATGCTCGATTGAAAAAGATTGAAGAGTTCTACCGGAGCTACAAGGTCAAGCTCCATAGAGGATGGCTCGAGCATCGACGAGATACTTCGAAGGAGCTTGTTTCTTAAATACATGACTGTCTCCCGAGTCAGTAGGAGGGAATGGTTAGACATTGGAGGAGCCAGAAGTTCGAGGTTTAATTTTTAACTTTTAAATTTTTAATATACTTAAAATTATATTTAAATATTTTTTAAATACTTATTATTTATTTGAATACTTGTTAGGCTATCTTCCATTATAATCGGAAGAATCGGATAGCTCAGGAGTATACGCATACTCTCGACCATGAGTCTATGGCCAGTCGTGTGCATAGAAAGATAATGAATACTAAATCTTACTAGATAAATTAAATTAATATTTTTTTATATTTTTAATAAACTGATCTATTGTTATAGTTGATAAGAGATGGGATGATGCCCAGTCATAGCGAGATCTTCCGATTCAGCCATATGGACAAAAAGGACAGACCAATGAATGCCACGATCGAAAGAATTTTTGTAAGTAATAAATGTATTAGTATGATTAGTATTATAGCATTTCTTATAATATTTTATTTAAATTTATAATTACAGGAGCAGTTAGATGCGCTCGCGAGCGAGGGCCCGAATACCTCTAGCCCTCATGACCATCTGTCTCAGGTCTTGGAGCCTGAGCACTTTGGAAGGATCCGATGTAGGCTCAAATATACACCGACGAGCTACTGATCTAAGGCGAGCATCTCTTCATATGCTTCCGGTATCGTTAGTCAGGAGCAGCTTGAGGAGACGTTGGTGCAAGCAGCTTAGGCTATGGCGCAGGCTGCTCACACTGAGGAAAACACATCTCATCTGAAGGACATCTTGAGCGGCATGATGACGAGGCTCAGTACGTGTTTTGGAGCTGACTTCATGGATCTTAAGAACATGTTGGCCGACGTTCCAACTCCAGCTCCTACAGCTCCAACCCTGCTCTTTCAACACCAACTCCAGCTCCAGCTTATGCTCCATCTTTCGGTGACGACAACATTGTAGATTTAGAAAACTTTTGATATTTTTTAAAAAATATTATAATAAATTTTATTCAGCAATAAAATTTAAGAATTTCAAAAATATTCTTATATTTATAATATTTTTTTGTATTATTGAACTACATTTATTAGATAAAAAATATAAAAATTAAAAATTTATATTTTTTCCATTATTCAAAAGTAACAATAGTGGTTATAAAATCGCTGCCGTAGATTTCGTGTCAACCGCTGTATTAGATCTATGGCAGCGGTTCACAAACCGTTGTTATAGATTGATCGCTGCTATAGGCTATCTATGGCAGTGGTTATAAAATCACTGCTATAGGTCAATCTATGATAGTGATTTGAAAACTGCTGCTACAGGATTTCTATGGTAGCGGTTTGAATAATCACTGCAATAACTGCTGTCATAGACCATGGCGACAACTATAGTGGTAGCGGTTAGCTAACCACTACCATAGCCTATAGCAATAATTTTTTAGGTTACGATAGTTATTATTAACTACTGTCATAGTCCTGTTATGTAGTAGTGCAAGTTTTTAAAATTTTGTGATACACCAATTGATATACTATATCTCATTATTATAGAAACTTGGTAATCACTCTGACAACAACACAGGGGGAGTGGCATTTCTACATCATAACCATATATTTTTGGAGGACTCTTTCCTGTTCATCCTTTCTTACAGAAACTTTTGCTGACTTGATTTCCATATCTTTGAGTACCACAAAGTGTATTATACTGACCGTGTATACTTTATACTTGGTTTCGATAGGTTCTTGTTCTTACTTATTTTATATGCCTGCCTTTTATTTTAACGTGGGCAGGTTTCTTGGCAATTTGTACTCGCACAGCTTGCTTTATATGAACGAATACTGTATATCCATCTACCAAAAAAAAAACTGGTAATGGTGGGCAAGAATGACAACCAAAGCTAATTTTCTGCCTAATGCAAGGGCTATTGCAATTCTAACATATGTCGTTGCGACTTACATAAAGGTATATAAAAAATATACTTGCATAGCCTCATCAATAAGAATGAACGATGCCCCGAGTCTATAACTAGTCCACAACTTTTAGACATGCTTTGAAACTAGCTAGAAGTTCAAAAGGAGAAAATTTTATGGTTGAGCTCATTCGGATCATCCATAATATTGCTACATAAGGGCTCATTTCTAAGGATGTCTATATGGTTGCTAATTGCTTATGGTGGATCTTCATCCTACTAACCTCCTTCTCTTGCTTCAATTAGTAGTAGTAGGTTAAATCCTACTTTATACTATTCTCATTTGGCCGATGATATATTTAATTCGACTCATCTGTACCTAGCTGTATCAATCAAACAATTTCTTTTTTCAAACCCTAATTCACCCATGTCGATCTGATTTCTATCATCTCATTCCCTTTTAAATCCACTGCAATCTCCTTTCAACTGTATTTCACCCTATTCGACAACTTCTAAGTTTAATTGAATGGGTTCCTTGCTAATTTTCCAAATTAACCTAAACGGGCTAGCTCAAGTTCAATTGATCTGGCTTGAATCACCATCTAGTCCCATTCTATTCTAAATAATAACCAATTCCGCCTTTCCTATATCCTAATTAATGACCGGGTCTAATCAGATTTTTCCATGCTAAATTTAATCAATTTCCATGCATGCAAGTCGATTGGATAAGACGGGTTCACTTTTGAGTATATTTGATAATTCTTTTGAAATCAAATCAAATAAGCTCAAGAGCTCGAAAATAAACCATAGCCTCCCCTTACAGCTCGGGTTACTCGGTTAAAATTTCATAATAATAAAACTCACCTCAAAAGTATCTAAAAATCCATCAAAAATTAATAAAAATATAGTAGCAAGTATGAGAATATCAATTACATCTAATATTTTTAAATTCTACTACTACTACAAAAAAGAGCTGCAGCAGTGCATACTATGACAACGATTTTCAAAACTGCTGCAATAGGTCCTGCGGCAGCGGTTACAAAGAAACGTTGTCATAGGTTCGACCTACAGCAACGGTTTACACTAACCATTGCTACAGGTCCGATCTATGACAGCAGTTTATCTAATTGCTGTCATAGATCGATCTATGGCACCAGTTACATATAACCACTATCATAGATTGATCTATGGCAGCGGTTACATGTAACTGCTGCCATTGGTCAAACCTATAGCAGCGGTTTAACATAACCGTTGTAATATATGCGATCTATAGCAGCGGTTTAACATAATTGTTGTAATAGATGTGATCTATAGTAGCGGTTTCATGTAATCGCTGCCGTAGGCCCAACATATTGCAGCGGTTGGACATAACCGCTGCTATATTTTTTTTTCATATTTTTGCTCTAAATATTATATAATTTTAAAATTTAATATCCATTTTCACCGTTCATTATTTAAATAATTATTATTAGAGTATCGTCATAAAAAGCCGTCTCGATCCGCTAGCCTTAGCTTCATTGATCAGAAAAATTTGATTTCGACGATCACAAACAACGACATGATGATCTGATAGATGAAGATCACCGATGGATCCAAAAATCTGCAACAACGATCTTGATGATGTTTGTGGCATACTATCAAAATTTTACATTAATCGGATATCGTTATCATGGTCAATTTAGTATGGAATGATTTTAGCCGTTAAATGAGAAACAAGCGATCAAAAGGCCAAATGGCGTCCAATTATGAGATAATTTTTTAGTTAAATAATCTTTGCTATAATTTTAATTATTTTATATGATAATGATTATAAAATTTAAATTATTTTTGTATGAACTATTCATGTTAAGCAAGATCTTGCAAAAGCACGAGCATAATTACCAATAGAGTTTAAGAATGGGTATCAAGCGACGTATTGTTTTGGATCGTTCTTAGATCCACGAGTTAAATTTTATAATTACCATCATAAAAATGATTAAAGTAGTAGCCAAAATTATTTATGAAAAATTATCTCATAATCGGACGCCGTCTGATTCTTTGATCACTCGTTTATTATTTAACGGTCGAAATTATCTTGTACTAAATTTATCATGATAACGATATTCGATTGAAGTAAAATTTTGATAGTATACTACAAACATCACCAAGATCATCATTGTAGATTTTTAGATCCATCGAAGATATCTATCTATCAGATCATTGCATCATCGTTCGTGGTCGTCAAAATTGAATTTTTTTGATTGATGAAGCTAAGACCATCAGATCGAGACGATCTTTCATGAGAACACTCTAATGATAATTATTTAGATAATGAATGGTGAAGAGGGATATTAAATTTTAAAATTATATAATATTTAGAGTAAAAATAAAAAAAATTATTTTTAACTTATGGCAGCGGTTACTGAGAATCGTTGCCATAGATTAGGTTATTTTTTTCCAGCCTATCCCTAAATTGATTTTTCCTCCGTCGATCACTCTAAATCTCTCTCTCTTCCTCCACTCCGCCATCGATGAGGCTCCACCCCCTCTATTTCTTTTTCCAGCCGGCGCCGCCTCCTCCCCCACCTCTTATTGGCTCTCCAGCTGGCTAGGCCGTCGGCTCTGCCACCTCCCCCTCCTCCTTCTTTCTTGTCCTCTCCACCGCCAGCTCCGCCACCTCTCTGCTTGCCTCTTCTTCCCCCACCGACCCCGCCACCTCCCCTCCTCCTTGTTTTTTCCTGGCTGGCTCGTCCGTCAGCTCTACCACCTCCCCATCCTCCTCTCTTCCCTCAGCTCAATCTGCCCCTCCCTTCTCTCTCTACTCTCTTCCTCGACTGGCTCGACCGTCGGCCCCGATCTCTCCCTACTCTCTCTTTCTCTCCTCTCTTCCCCCAACTCGATCCGCCTCCTTCTGCTCTCTCTTTCCCTCTCTTCCCTCTTTTTTTCTCTCTCTTTCTCTCTAGATCTTTTTCTCTCTCTTTCCTCTTTCTTTCTCTCTCTCTCTCTCTCTTCTTTCTCTTTCTCTCTTTTCTCTCTCTGTATCTCACTATCTTGTGTCTCTCTCGTAGGCTACCTCTAGTGCCGCCACCGACGACCCTCGAAGCTCTGTGCGATCCACTCTCCATAGCCACATGTATGATTTTATTTTTTTAAATTTTATAGTAATATTTGTTAATCATTTATAATATTTATAATAAATATTATAAATATTTATTATAAATATTATAATTATCTGTCGATCGTGGATCGTATCGATGGATAAGAGAACTCCTACCGATTGATTCTAAACCATGCCGGTGGGTTCTAGGTTGGACCGTGATGGTAGCCTTGGGCCATGCAGTGTCGACGGTCGTGGATGATCCTGCACCATGCCGATCGATAAGAAAACCCTCATCAATGGGTTCTGAGCCGTGCCAATAGTCATAAGCTGGGTTAATGTTCATTAACATTATATGGGTTAATGTTTATTAACGTTGCAGGTCATAATGGCACCAAAATACCATCTCGCATAGATCGAAATATCTGGTATATGGTGCAACTCTATTTGGAAGAGAAGAAAATCCTTCGCATCATGTACTGCAATTTGTCAGATGTCTACGATAAGCTCAACATGTCCAGGTAAACATATCAGAAAGAACAATCATCTAGATTAACCAAAATAAATTTTTATAAATCTTAATATTGATTTTTAATGCGATATTTTCTAGATACTGCTTGTTTTTTCTACTAGATACATGCTTTGGTAAGCAACATTATTAGCAATACTGCTTACTAAAGTACATATTTAGCTGGAGAAACAAGCAATATTTAGAAAATATTGCATTAAAATTCAATATTAAGATTTGTAAAAGTTCATTTTGGTTAATCTAAATGATTGTTCTTTCTGATATGTCTACATAGATAGGTTGAGCTCATCATAGATATCCGATAAATTATAGTACATGATGCTGAGGGTTTTCTTCCCTTCCAAGCGAAGTTGCACTGCATACCAGACGTTTCGACCTACGTGGAGCTCTATATCAGAATCATAGGTAGAGCATACTCCATTCACCTTCGCATCAGCTACCAAGAGACCACCGACATCTACTCCACCAATATCTAAGCTCCAGCTCCAGCTCCTCCAACTCGTGCTCCATCTGCTCCTTGTGATGATAACTTAGATATAGATTTAACAAATTTTTGATATTTTTTAAAAAAATATTATAATAAATTTTATTCAATAATAAAAATTGAGCATTTTAGAAATATTTTTGTGTTTATAATATTTTTTTGTGTTATATATTTAACTGTAGATATAGATTTAGCAAGCTTTTGATATTTTTTTTAAAAAATTATTGTAATAAATTTTATTAAGTAATAAAAGTTGAGCATTTCAAAAATATTTTTATGTTTATAATATTTTCTTATGTTATATATTTAACTACATTTATCAAGTTAAAAAAATAATGTTCATTAACATTGTAGGTCACGATGGCATCAAAATGAAATCTAGCTTTCATCCTTGCCTCTTTGCAGTCTACGTGGAGCTCTGCATCTAAGTCGACAGGTAGAACATACTCCATCCATCTCTGCATCGATTGCTTAGGAACCTCCAGTATCTACTCCACCGATATCTATTCCTGTACCAGTATTTGAGCCTTTAGTGTCAACCACATCTCCGGCACATGCTCTACCAATCGATGAGTCTCCACTGGCATCCACGTCGTATGATTCCATGGCCAGTGAGTGTACATTTTTTTTGTATCATTTATCTATTTATTTATATAATTATTATATACTCTTATATATTTGCATAATATATTTTTATTGTCGATGCATCATCTAGTAGGATATTTCGTGGTTCCACATGCATGTCGCATGTGTGGAACTACCAGCATCAGATAATGGTGGACTATGATGCGGAGGGGAGGCTAGTAGAAAAAACATGCGAAAGATGCATTCCTTTTTTGAAGTGCTTGTTAGATGGTCTAACATCATTTCGGTACTGCCCATAGACTGGCGATTGATGGACGCTGGTGTCAGGGACTGAATATGAAAAGAGATATGGATAAGTATATTTTAGTTATATTTATGTATTTGATATTTTCACACTATGTTTTATTCATATAATTTCGTAACTGACTTCTGATAACTTTGTGTAGAGAAGGTATAATTTTTCATATCATGAAGAACTCGAGATGTCCGATTGAATAAGATTGAAGAGTTGTACCAGAACTACAAGGTCAAACTCCACAGAGGATGGTTCGAGCACCGACGGGATACTCCAGAGGAGCTTATTTCTTGGATTCAGGACTGTCCCTCGAGTCAGTGGGAGGGGATGGTTAGACATTGGAGGAGCTAGGAGTTCGAGATTTAATTTTTAATTTTTAAATTTTTTAATATATTTAAAATTATATTTAAATATTTTTTAAATATTTATTATATATTTAAATACTTGTTAGGCTATCTTCTGTTAGAATCGGAAGAACCGGATAGCCTAGGAGTATACTCACACTCTTGATCGTAAGTCTATGGCCAGTCGTGCGTGTAGAGAGGTAATGAATTTTGAATCTTATTAGATAAATTAAATTGATATTTTTTTTATATTTCTAATAAACTGATCTATTGTTATAACTGATGAGAGATGGGATGATGCCCAGCCGTAGTGAGATCTTTCGATCCAATCATATGGATAAGAAGGACAGGTCGATGAACATCGCAATCGGAAAAAATTTTGTAAGTAATAAATATATTAATATGATTAGTATTATAGCATTCCTTATAAAATTTTATTTAAATTTATAATTATAGGAGTAGTTAGATGCGCTCGCAAGCAAGGGCCCGGACACCTCTGGCCTCAATGACCATCTGTCTTAGGTCTTGGGGCCTAAGCACTCTGAGAGGATCCGATGCAGGCTCAGACATATGCCAGCGAGCTATTGGTCTGAGGCGAGCATCTCTTCATATGCTTTCGGTATCGTCGGTCAGGAGCAACTTAAGGAGGCATTGGCATAGGCAACTCAGGCTACGGTGCAGGCTGCTCATGCTGAGGAGCGCATATCTCATCTAGAGGGCATCTTGAGCGTCATAGTGATAAGACTCAGCGTACGTTTTGGAGCTAACTTCGTGGGCCTGGAGGATATGTTGGCCGGCATTCTAGCTCGAGCTCCTACAACTCCAGTCCCTCTAGCTCTGGCTCCTCCAGCTTCAGCTTCAGCTCTCGATGACGATGATAATGTAGATTTAAAAAAATTTTGATGTATTTTTTTTAAAAAAATATTATAATAAATTTTATTCAGCAATAAAATTTGAGCATTTCATAAATATTCTTATATTTATAATATTTTTTGTATTATTAAACTGCATTTAACAGGTAAAAAATATAAAATTTATAAAATTTATATTTTTTTATTATTCAAAAGTTACTGCAGCGGTTGTAAAATCACTGCCGTAGGCGTGTCAACCGCTGTCATAAGCTTCGTGCCAATCGCTATCATAGATTTATAGCAGTGGTTTTGCAACCGCTACTATAGAGAGCTATGACAGCAGTTAAAAAATTGCCGTCATAGGTCAAACTATAGTAACGATTAAAAAATCATTGCTATAGGTCAATCTATTGTAGCGATTTGAAAACTGTTGCCATAAGCTATATATGGCCGTGGTTTGCTTAACCGCTGTCATAGACCTACAGTGACGGCCATAATGGCAGCAATTAGCTAACCATTATCATAGTCTATGGCAGTGATTTTTTAGATTACAATAATAATTATCAACCGCTGTCGTATTCCTATTTTGTAGTAGTGTAACTAAGTTTTGCTCTCAAAGTTAAGAGAAGAAAAACATTCATCAAGGAGACAGCATCTCACCTATTTGAACCAAGCCTTGATCTATGGCTCTATTGTCTTAAGCCAATGATTGAAAGCCATTGGGCATCATCTCAATTTTTCTTGAATTTTGAAGAAATTCAAACCCCATGAGTGATTTCTTCTCTCTCTAGTTATACAAATCCTCGTTTTCTTGGAACAAGCTATAAATAACCCCTTGAGGAGAGAATTAGAGGTTGTTAGTTCTTGGGTTCTTTTTTCTCCAATTGGAGCTTTAGTTTCAGTTTCTTTAGCCTTAGCTTTCTCTCCGTCTTTACCTCTTGTCCTGCATCATTTTTCTTAGATCTAAATCATCCTAACCCAAGAAAAAACCTTATCAGAGATCCATGAAGCTCTAAAACAAGGAAGAGTTCAAACTAGAGATCTTTTCAGTGGATTTCCTTCTAAGAGGAGTTTGCTGGATTCAGGCCTGTTTGGCCTTGTTTTTTTTTTTTTTTTTTTTTTTTTTTTTTTTTTTTTTTTGCTTTAGCTGCTTTGCTTCCAAGTAAAATAGACAAAAACTAAGATTAAGGTATTATATAACCAAAAACTTTTTCAAGTATATTGTTTTATGAATAATTAGAATGCTTTGATTTTAAGTATGTTACCTTTCATTTTATAAATTATCTTAAGAGATATTTGTTTTTTCTCAAGCAAAAGCCGCATGCTTTGAATAAACTCATATATTTCTCTCCAAAAAATAAAATAATAAAATACAATAGCTATTACTAAATAATTAATTATTTTTATTTACTTAATTTTACAATATAATAGCTATTATAAAATATTTTTTTATTTTTATTTAAAGTATAATAAAGCAAAGCATACTGCTTATGCAACAACCACTTCACTTACAAGTACAGCATGGCAGGGCCAGGCAAGACCTCAAACTGATCCACTTTAGAGAAACTTCTTTTTCCACCTCACTTTTGCTTTATTTTTGCTTTGATTCATGTGATCTTGATGATCGCTTTGTAATCTGTTGTTGGTCAGTCAAAATTCTTGCTCCTTCATTGTTTGGTTTGCTCTTTTATTCTTTTGTTTAGCTTAATTTTTATATGCTAGTTTATTAGTTCGTATATTTTGAATTTCTACTCATCAATAATATTTTTTTTGAAGTGCTTCGGGTGATTTCCTTTTACTGTGGTATGAGACAATGATCCTATGAGAGGTGATTGGCGTGAGACCAGTGACCTCCTGCTTACTGTGGTAGGAGCCCACGATCCCATGAGAGGCGACCGGTCTGAGATCAAAATCTTCGAGCATTCCCTAGAGAGGTTGAAGATGTGAGGCCGAAGGCTTTCAAGGAGTTTGCATGAGGTTACCCATTTTTAAGTTTAGTTATCATAGATTCCATATACTTATGTAGAATTGCTTGAATTATCCTCGCTCTTTGAACTTAAAATGGTACCCTCAAGCCTTTACCTTATGGTTCCATATATCCTCTTTATCTTTCTTCTTCTTTTTTTTTTTTTTTAAATTTGTGTTTTCATTTTTTAAGCCATAAAGAAATGGTAGCAGTTCCAAGCTTGTCTTCGATTGTGATTGAGACCCTCTCTTTAGAGATGGTCAAAGGTAGTAGCTAAATCATCCTTATGATAGACTAAAGAAGTACCTTAATAGGTCGATAAACTTGTAGATCCCTAACAATTTCCAAGGTAACCTTCAACTTTGTTCATCCAAAACAACCCAATTGAAACACTTGATAAGAAACCGCTCAATTTGGCCATTGCGTCCACTTGAGGATTTTCTTTTGATTTAAAGTGTTATCATTCCAAGAAAGAGGATATGTCTCAGAAGTGTGTTGACGTATTAGACCATCTGGATATGGCTCCGTACAGTCTCTAACCCACCATTGATCTTGGTTGATGACCAAATATCTTGGCACATATCAACATCACATGGAATGGTATATGTTGGAGCCATGATTCTAGATGTTTATTAAGAACTATTTGGATGATTAGGCCTAGAATCCCATGGGATTCATGGATTTGGCCGGTATGAACTATAGGTTGGGCTAGACCTATATGTACAACCATTCTAGACTATATGTTGAGTGGGTCGCCCCGAATCCTATAAGGAGATAAAATATAATCTGCTGAGCTTATTTTTTTCTCCCTATAGGCTTTGGACTAGCATACTCAAATTGTAATCCATGATATTTTTAAATATAAACTTAGCTCAAGGTATCATCCAATGCTTATGATGGCTGGGCTACAAATCTCATAGGATTTTGGGCCCAACCATCTAAACAGGCCGTTAATAATATATCCAAATGCATGAATCGAGAAGAAATATAAGGGAGCTAGGGTTATGTGATGAATCAGACATAGCGTTTAAACATCTATTAGTATCATGGATTTCATCTATTCTCAGGATAATCTTGATGATTAAATTGATTTCAAACTATAGACTCTAAAGGAAACCAATGTTTTGTTCTGAATTTAATTTAAATCACTAGAAAATGGAGGCATATGTTTATCCAAAGACACTGGATTTTCCAAGCCCTATCTAAATTAGTGTCAGTTGACCAGATGGTACACGGACCCATGAATTACTGGTATTGGACAAGGTAGACTTATGATGGACATCTGGTGATGAGGTTGCTTGGACATGCGACCAACTCATGAAGTGGTTCCAAACACTAGATATCAATTAGTATTGGAACCACAAGTGGTTTAAAATCAATTTCGCAAGGCTTTTTTTGGCAACTTTGGACCGAGAAAGCGGTAACCGCTTGGCATTGCATATTAGAATTCATTCATGATTTGCATCATTATACTCAATAAAAGAAATCAGGAACCTCTAATAGAAAAATATTGAAAGAAAAAAAAACTTCTAAGATGAATCCATTCCCATACAATTATAAGAAATTTTTGACGATATCAAGCTGAAATAATCCATTCTTTCTGAATATTCCGATTTAAAGCCAAAGAATTTCTCGCCACTACTGTATAATATTTTTCTCTAAATAAATTACTTGTGCCTTTTTTGATCTTTGAGATATTTATAAAATAGACTCTCCATGGATCCCTAACGATCAATCCTCACATGCATGGCTAAGAATCCAATAAGCCCAATATTAATTTCTTTGGACATATCAATTGGACAAATATTCTCCAACACTTCCGACAACCGACTACCATTCGCCGCAATCAATTCCTTGGGAGCATCCATGAACTTCTTGTATCCTGATTCTCCACAACTATTTCATCTATTAAATTATTTTCTTCCATATAATCAATTTTTATTGGCTTGGTTTCGTGCATGAGTTACAGTTTTCTTTCTTTCTTTCTTTGTGATATTCTTGTCCTACTAAAATTTTAAACCCTCGTACCAAGACAAAGCTGAATCTTGTCTCTTAATCAACAAAAGTCTACCGATCTGACTTGATTGATTTGGCACACCGGCGATTCAATAGGCTACAACACTACTTTCCCACTAAATAACGGAAACATTTCTCGTCTAGATTTGTTTTTCGTGCAAATTTGGAGCTATGACTCCCGCAAGGTTAAAAGCCTAGGAAGCGTTGGGTTGAGTTATTAATAGTGGCAAAGCTTGTGATAAATTCAAAGCACAACATATGATGAACTCTGTCTCACGCATCAACAACAAACAGTTAAATCTGATCAAATGCAGTTTTAAGAATTTATTTATGATTTCCAATCAAAGTTACTGCGATCAAACTAAGCTACAAATAAGCAAGAAAAATAAGAATCAAAGAGACAGGCTTCTCACCCTACGGCCGTCTCTTGTGGCGCAACGGACTCCTCCCCCTCCTCCTCCTCCTCCTCCTCCTCCTCCTCCGCCGCCGCCGCCGCCTGCACCGACTCCCTCTGCCGCCGCTCGAAATCCTCTACTAGCTCCGGGTCCACATTAGCCTCCGGCTCCCACGTCGCCTCCTTAATATCCACCCACTTCACCAAGTACTCCTTCCCACCTCCCTCCGCCGCCTCCCTCCACCCACCACCGCCTCCGCCACCCCGTACTCCAGCCCGGCCTCGAAGTCCGCCACCAGATCCTCCGCCACCCACTCCTTCCTCACCCACTCCCTCCCCCCGTCCTTCCACTCCACCAAGTACTCCCTCCCCTTCCCCTTCCCCTCCCCTCCACCAGCTTTTCCACCTCCGCCCACTCGTATTACCGCCCCCTCCAGCTCCACCGCCGCCGCCGCCAGCCCAGCCCGCCTTCCCAGCGCACCGCCGGCGTCGCCGCCAGCACCTCCCTCGCCAGCTCCAGCGCCGTCCTCCCCCGCCCGTCACCCGCCGCCGCGTCAGCCCGGCCTCCAGCAGCGCCCGCACCGCCGCGCTGCCCATACCCCTGCCGCCACGTGCAGTGGCGTCAGCCCCCCGCCGGCCCTCTCCGCCCGTCCCACGTCCGCTCCCGCCGCCGCCAGCATCCGGATGCACTCCTCCGAACCCAGCCCGGCCGCGAAGTGTAGGGCCGTCCGGCCGTCCGCGTCCTCCGCGTCGGGGTCCCGTTCGGCGGACTCGTCGGCAAGGAGGGTCGATAGGGCGGCGGCGTCGGCTTTCCGGGCGGCGGTCCACCAGGGGGTCTCGTACTCCGCCACCACGTCGGCGGCGATGGCGGCGGCGGGGACCCAGGAGGGAGCGTGGCCATCTTTCCACTCGATCAAGTACTCCGTCATGGTGGTGGTGGAGACGGAGCCATCGTCACCGTAGACGGGGGTTCGGACGGTCCTGCTGCCGATGATGCGGCTAACTTCACCATAATCCTCTTCTTCCTTCTTTAATTCTTTTTCTTCTTCCTGGGGTTGGGTTGGAGATGAGGGTTGCGGGAATTGGTCTTGGAAAGCGAAGGACCGGACGCCGCCGTGGCGTCGGCGGCGTCGGCGGTGGCGGAGGGTTAGGGAGGTGGCGGCGACAGGATGGAAGAAAGTAAGGGGTTTGGGTTTTGGAAGAGGGAGTTTGAGGCGAGAAAGAGATGGATTTGTGAGCACTGCCTGCATGGGGAAATTGGGGGAGAGAGAGGGGGAGAGAGGTTTTGTTTATGGCCAGTATGATAGGATAAGGGTGCAGCCGTGCAGAAGGCGAAGGAAGGATTGGATTTAGGATTTCCTGCTAATGGGTCCCTTTGTGGAGGACCGTGACGGCTACAAAGAGCGGAGGGTGCAACTGCTTAAGAACCATGTCCCAACTCATAGTCATGGTTTCGGGCTGATATATTGAAATCTCGATCGATATAATAATTTTCAGACCAAATGACATTTAACCATTGAGTTTAAAAATTACTAATTAAAAAATTTAAGTAAGAAAATAAAATTAAGCGTAAAATATTGGTATGTTGACTAAAGATAATTCAAAAGGAGGATGAATTAATTTTTTAAAATTTAAATAAATTATGCAGTATTTTTAAAGTCTAGTAAAATGGTAAAGTGTATTTTGTTTCTAGATGACTAAGCATGCAGGAGTGCAAAAATATAAATACAATGAAAGAAAAAAGGCACGGCAATCACAAATAAAAAAATTTATAGTGGTTCGGTATCCTCTGCACCTACGTCCATTTTTCAAGATCCACTTGAAAATTTTATTATAATCTCTCTAAGATTACGGTCGGATAGTTTTTCAAGACTCACTATTCAAAATCTAGTTAATTTTACACCAGCTCATCAACCACAACCAAATTTCAAACTAATTCTTGGTTTACAATCTAATTTTCAGACTTGGATACGCCTTTTTCTTAGTTTCAAAATCCTATTGAAGCTAAGTTACAAGTGAAATAAAGATTACACAACAAAAATGAAAAACAAAGCTCCTTAATGAGCAAAAGAATCAATGATGCTTGTAGAATCTTCTTGATGAAGACTTTTCAGAAGATTGAGCTTGTCTTCTTGCTGAATGGAATCACTTGATTTGATTTTTCTTGAAGTTGGGAGTGAAATGCTCTTTTTTTAAGGCTTTTTCAACTTTCTCTCTTCACTATTGATTCCTTCTAATGATTGAATGGTCATATCACTTCCTCCAGGTGTTTTGTAGCTTATTCCCTACATTTTGTAGGCTGGAGAAGGATTTTTGATTGTTAGAAAACTGAAAATAGCCATTCGGAATAATTCTACATAGTTCTGAACATTCTATAGAAACTAGCTATTGGAGCTCGAGTCGACTCGTTACTCTGCTCAAGCTCGAGTCGACTCGTCCCTCTACTCGAGTCCATTATGCACTTAATTCCAAAAATTATATTCTCTATATTTTTTGGAGACCTCGAGTCGACTCGATCTTTTGCTTGAGACCATGTCAGCTGAAACTTTCACGTGCCAGTCTTCCCTTTCGTGCCGTTTCAGCTCGAGCTAAATAAGGAATCGACTCGGAGCTTGTTTATGCTAAAAATTTCTACTTCGATTAATTGATTTTTTCTTCAATTTTGGTTTTGAGATATCTCGTTTAGGCCTTATTTTAAGCATGATTTATGCCTCAAAAGTCTTCAACTTTTCTTACTTAACTTTCTAATACAATTTTAGGGATGTCTTATTTAATACTCTAAAATACATCCTGAAACATGATCTCAACAAGTTTATTAGTCCAAACATATACTCAAATATTTTGTTACTCATTAAAATCAATCTTTGGTATTAATAATCTTTCCCTTTTTGATGATGATAAAATTTTAAGTATATGAGTGAAAAATATATAACATTAATGTATTAAGGATATTTTCAATAAACTAAAGGTTTAACCCTTTTCATAGTTTCATATTTAGCTTCCCTTAATTCATGCTCACTTTTTTAATACATCTTATCAATTCAAAGCTAAAATTTTTGCTTGTGCTTGTTTAAATGGTGAATCATTAGCATATATCCATATGTATGCCAGACATCAATATTAAACGATCAATATTTTACATGAGTCAAAGCATACATTTGATACATAAAGTATGTATCATGGCACAAACTCTAAACTTATAATGCACATAACATATGCTGCAAGTTTTAATCTTAACATATTCAAAGTAAATTAATCACAAGGTAATTGAATATAAGTTCATATACATATTGTTGGGGATAAACCCCGCTCTCATCGAAGTCCAGCCTGATGCTTAGTCCAATTCAATCGGTAATCATGGAAGAGCTTCGGCGGCCAAACCTTAGCCAAACTTTTTCAACCAACCAAACTTCTCAGCGACCGAGCCCTAGTCAAACTCCCCCAGTGGTCGAACTCCTCCTAGATCACTCGTTCAGTCGGACTCCTATGGGAGCCGAACTCCTTCCGAACTTTTTCTTCAGTCGGACTCCTACGAAAGTCGAACTTCTCCTGGATCATTCCATCGGTCGGACTCCAATGGGAGCCAAACTTTCTCCATACTTTTTCTTCAGTCGGACTCCTACGGAAGCCGAACTCCCTCCGCACTCCCTCTTCAGTCGAACTCCTATGGGAGCTAAACTCCTTCTAAACTTCTCCTTCAGTCGAATTTCTATAGGAGCCAAACTCCTTCCGAACTCCTCCTTCAGTCGGACTCCTACGGGAGCCAAACTCCCTCCATACTCCCCCTTCAGTTGGACTTCTACGGGAGCCAAACTCCTTCTGAACTTCTCTTTCGATCGAACTCTAGAAGTCGAACTCCTTCCGGATCTCTCCTTCAGCTAGTATTTCTCTCGGATGATTTTCTCTAGCCGTATTCCCTTTGGAAGTCTGAACTCCTCTGAAATTGATGTATGTCGGAGTTCTTCACCAACCAATGCCTGCATCCTTCGAACTACGGCTATTAAATCTCGACGAACGATCACCATCAGTCTGCTACAGACGGCACCCCCCTCTATGATAGACTCCATCAGGCCTTGAACGGTCCACTACTAGATGGCATGGCTGTCACTATCAGTTTGACGACACCTTCTCCGTATCGAACTCCACCAGGCCTCGAGCGGCCCATTACTGGATGGTATAGCTATCACTGTCAGCCTGACGACACCTTCCTCTCCGTATCGAACTCCACTAGGCCTCGAGCGGTCCGCTCTCAGATGGCTGCAGCTATCATCATCAATCAAGCTCTATCTATAAAAAGAGACCCTCTAGATAAGTTTTCTCTAAGCTCTCTTCTCCTTTCCGAAACTCTGCCGAACACTTTTTTGAGTACTCCATTTCTATTACCAAAAGAGCTGACTTGATCGTCGGAGGATCCTGCCGGAGCCACCACCATCGACTCTGGATGAAACTTTATTTTGCAGATCACCGACGGCGACCTCGTCCTCCTCCACTCCAGCTCGTTACGGTGTCAATCAGATTCTGCACCAATAGAATTGGCACTAGAGGAAGGGACCCTATCTCTGAGGTATCCTTGTTCTTAAAGGGGTGCTCAGTCGACCCTGCCGACCTTCTTCTCCAAGGTTCACCTCAATCCAAAGAAATGCCTCAAAAGAAGATGGCTACTAGGAGATCTACCACTTTTGCCGTCAGATCTGAGCCAGATCCATCCATTCCTGCTCCATCATTGGCACTCCAACCTCCACCTCCATCGGCGATCATGGTAGATTCGGAGCAGTTTAACCTACTGATGCAGCGGATTCAGGGCCTCATCGAGATGGTGCAGGCCATGCGGCAGCCCTCGATGGTGACTCCATCAGAAAATCCACCATCAGGATGTCGAAAATCAGTTCCAATAAAGAGCACTTTGGCTAGCATCCCATCACCCTTGGAAAGAGAAAATAGAGAGCAGAGGATCCATGCTCGGATCATGGTTCTCCTCTGGAGAAGACCTTCCCTATCTGTAGTCGGAAGTCCTCCAAAGTCTGCGACCGAGACAACATCCTCGATCACAAACTATGAAAGATGGATCGATGGATTGAGAAACTCCGCTATGTCACCCCAGCTCGCTGTGACGACGTTTGCACCGATCCTTCTTTCTCTCTCCAAATTATGCAAGAGTCTATTCCGCCAAACTTCAAGCTCTCTCAATTTGAAAGCTACGATGGAACCTCTGATCCGGTTGATCATCTGGAGGCCTTTCGGATCATGATGCTACTCCATGGCGCACCAGATGTCATATTATACCGAGCTTTTTCATCTACCTTAAAAGAAGTAGCAAAAAATTGGTACTCAATATTGAAGTCAGATATGATCTTCTCTTTTGATCAGATGAGTCATTAGTTCGTGGCTCATTTTGTCAGCAATCGACGTCCGCACTGAGGTTTGGATTTTCTAATGAATGAAAATAGAAGGAGGAAGAATCCATCCAGACTTATGTTATCTGATTTAATGCTGCGGCATTAAAGATCCGAGGTTTGGACCAGTCTATTACAATGGCCGCACTCAAGGGCGGCCTTTAGAAGAACGATTTGTTGTTCTTTCTGAAGAAGAAGTATCCCAAGAACTTTGTCGATCTGCTAGCTCAGACTGAGGGATATGCTTATACGGAAGAAGCCTTCAAGTTGAAGGATGAAGAAGCTGTAGGAGAGCGGTGGGCAAACGAGTCTAATAGACCCACTGCTGAGGGAGGGCTGAGTGAAGTTCGGCCACGCTCATGGACTCCCCTCGAGCGCAAGTGAGCCCGAACTCCTTCTCGAGCTCGTCATCAAGGAAGCCCTGACAGAAGGGTGCGAAGAAGTCCTTCCCTCAGAAGGTTCTGCAACTATGCCTCCCTTAATGCTCCTAAAACTTAAGTTCTGATGAAAGTTAAGAATCAGCTACCAAGATCAGAAAAATTACAATCTTCTTCAAACAAGTACGATCGAAGCAAGTACTGCCTCTACCATCATGACCATAGCCATGATATTGAAGAATGCATTCAGCTTTGAGACAAAATCGAGGAGCTCATCAGGAGAGGCCGGTTGGATCGATTCCTTTGATGCCAGTCTGAAGCAGAAGAAGATCGACCAAGGACGCTGTCATAGCCAGAACCACCAATGATGGAAGAACAATAAGGAGGTCGGCTGCCTCTCGATATCATCAACGCTACCTCTGGGGGGACTTGGTACTTCGGCGAGCCATCATCTCCCAGTCTCAAAGTCAAGAGAAGCTTGCTCCAAATTGAGAAGGCCAGCATAAAATAGAAGATGTCGCCCGATCCAAAACTTATCGCCTGAAGAAACTCGGAGGAGCAATTCTCCCACGATCCTGAAACATAGAGAATCTGAGGATGTACTGCTAGTAATTTTTCTTCAATAAAATTTCTTCATTTCAATATTATTATTTCTTGGTGCAAAAACTATGTGATGATAGGGAAGAAGCAGTCAATAGTGATCATGTTAGGAATAGGAGGAGAACCTCATCCTAACATGAGCAAGTCGAAGTCCTTCAACCTCGGCTAGAGATAAGATCTCTTTCGAGCTTAAGAGTTTACGTCAATAGGAGATAAGATCTCCTTCAATCTCGACTAGAGATAAGATTTCTCTTGAGCTTTAGAGTCTGCATCAACAGAAGATAAGATCTTCTTCAACCTCGGCTAGAGATAAGATCTCTTCCGAGCTTCAGATCTTCAACCTCGACTAGAGATAAGATCTCTCCCGAACTTCAGAGTCTGCGTCAATAGGAGATAAGATCTTCTTCAACCTCGGCTAAAGATAAGATCT
Organism: Cocos nucifera; assembly: GCA_006176705.1. Lineage (NCBI taxonomy): Eukaryota > Viridiplantae > Streptophyta > Magnoliopsida > Arecales > Arecaceae > Cocos > Cocos nucifera. The sequence continues at coordinate 185,529 of QRFJ01000867.1, forward strand.
CTCTCGAGCTTCAGAGTCTACATCAACAAAAGATAAGATCTTCTTCAATCCAGCTAGAAATAAGATCTCTCTCTAGCTTTAGATCTTCAACCTTGGCTAGAGATAAGATCTCTCCCGAGCTTTAGAGTCTACATCAATAGGAGATAAGATCTCCTTCAACCTCAACTGAGATAAGATCTCTCCCGAGCTTCAGAGTCTACGTCAACAAGGAGATAAGATCTCCTTCAACCTCGGCTAAAGATAAGATCTCTCCCGAGCTTTTACGTCAATAGGAGATAAGATCTTCTTCAACCTCGGCTAGGAGATAAGATCTCTCCCAAGTGTCTACGTCAACAGGAGATAAGATCTCCCCCGAGCTTTAACCTCGGCTAGAGATAAGATCTCTCCCGAGCTTCAAAGTCTACTTCAACAGAAGATAAGATCTTCTTCAACCTCGACTAGAGATAAAGATCTCTTTTGAGCTTCTACATCAACAGGAGATAAGATCTCCTTCAACCTCAACTAGAGATAAGATCTCTTCCGAGCTTTAGAGTCTGCATCAATAGGAGATAAGATCTTCTTCAACCTCGGCTAGAGATAAGATTGCTTTCAAGCTTCAGATCTTCAACCTCAGCTAGAGATAAGATTTCTCTCGAGCTTCAGAGTCTGTGTCAACAGGAGATAAGATCTCCTTCAACCTCGGCTAGAGATAAGATCTCTCCCGAGCTTCAGAGTCTGCGTCAACAGGAGATAAAATCTCCTTTAACCTCGGCTAGAGATAAGATCTCTCTCGAGCTTCAGATCTTCAATCTCGGTAAGAGATAAGATCTCTTTCGAGCTTTAGAGTCTGCGTTAACAGAAGATAAGATTTCCTTCAACCTCAGCTAGAGATAAGATCTCTTTCGAGCTTTAGAGTCTGCGTCAACAGGAGAGAATGATCTTCTTCAACCTCGGCTAGAGATAAGATCTCTCCCGAGCTTCAGATCTTCAACCTCGACTTAGAGATAGGATCTCTTCCGAGCTTCAGAACCTCGTCTACATCAACAGGAGATAAGATCTTCTTCAACCTCGGCTAGAGATAAGATCTCTCTCAAGCTTCACAGTCTGCATCAACAGAAGATAAGATCTTCTTCAACCTTGGCTAGAGATAAGATCTCTTTCGAGCTTCAGAGTCTGCATCAACAGAAGATAAGATCTCTTTCAAACTCGGCTAGAGATAAGATCTCTTCCCGAGCTTCAGATCTTCAACCTCGGTTAGAGATAAGATCTCTCCCGAGCTTCAGAGTTTGCATCAATAGAAGATAAGATATTCTTCAATCTCGACTAGAGATAAGATCTCTTTCGAGCTTCAAAGTCTGCATCAATAGGAGATAAGATCTCCTTCAACCTCGGCTAGAGATAAGATCTCTTCTGAGCTTCAGAGTCTACGTCAATAGGAGATAAGATCTTCTTCAACCTCGATTCGAGATAAGATCTCTTCCGAATTTTAAAGTCTACGTCAATAGGAGATAAGATCTTCTTCAACCTAGGCTAGAGATAAGATCTCTTCCGAGCTTCAGATCTTCAACCTTGGCTAGAGATAAGATCTCTCCCACGCTTCAGAGTCTGCATCAATAGAAGATAAGATCTTCTTCAACCTCGATTAAAGATAAGATCTCTCTCGAACTTCAGATCTTCAACCTCGACTAGAGATAAGATCTCTTCCGAGCTTCAGAGTCTGTGTCAATAGGAGATAAGATTTTCTTCAATCTCGACTAGAGATAATATCTCTTTCGAGCTTCAGAGTCTGCATCAATAGGAGATAAGATCTCCTTCAATCTCGGTTAGAGATAAGATCTCTTCCGAGCTTCAGAGTCTACGTCAACAGAAGATAAGATCTCCTTCAACCTCGGCTAGAGATAAGATCTCTCCCGAGCTTCAGAGTCTACATCAATAGGAGATAAGATCTCCTTAAACCTTGGCTAGAGATAAGATCTCTCCCAAGCTTCAAAGTCAACGTCAACAGAAGATAAGATCCCCTTCACCCTTGGCTAGAGATAAGATCTCTTCCGAGCTTCTACGTCAACAGAAGATAAGATCTCCTTCAACCTCGGCTAGAGATAAGATCTCTTCCGAGCTTCAGAGTCTACATCAATAGGAGAAAAAATCTTCTTCAACCTCGACTGGAGATAAGATCTTTTCCGAGCTTCTACATTAACAAAAGATAAGATCTCCTTCTACATCAACTGAAAACAAGATCTCCCTCGAGCGTCAATCTCAACGGATGCAAAGCCCGAAAAAAGACTTCGGCAGTCATCTTTTTGTACTCCCTTCGAATTTTGAACTCGAAAATGGAGGAACTATTATTGGGGATAAATCTTGCTCTCACCGAAGTCCATCCTGATGCTTAGCCCAATGCAACCAAAAATCATGGAAGAGCTTCGATGGTCAAATCTTAGCCAAACTTTTTCAGTCGATCGAACTTCTTAGCGGTCGAGCCTCAGTCCAACTCTCCCAACGATCAAACTTCTTCCAAACTCATCCTGGATCACTCCTTCAGTCGGACTCCTATGAAAGTCGAACTCTTTCTGAACTTCTTCTTTAGTCAGACTCCTATGGGAGCCGAACTTTTTCCGAATCATTTCTTTGGTCGGACAACATGGGAGTCAAACTTTCTCCACACTTCTTCTTCAGTCGGACTCCTATGGAAGCCGAACTTCTTCTGCACTCCTTTAGTCGGATTCCTATGGAAGCCAAACTCTTTTCGAACTTCTTTAGTCGGATTTCTATAGGAGTCGAACTTTTTCCGAACTTTTTCTTCAGTCGGACTTCTACGAGAGCCGAACTTCCTCCGTACTCTTTCTTTAGTCGGACTCCTATGGAAGCCAAACTTCTTTCGAACTTCTCCTTCGGTCGAACTTCGCTAAGAGCTGAATTTCTTTCGGATCTCTTCTTCAGCTAACATTCTTTTCGGATGATCTTCTCTAATCGTATTTTCTTTGAAAGTCCGAACTCCTCTGGAATTGATGTATGTCGAAGTTCTTCACCAGCCAACGCCTACATCCTCTGAACTACAGCTATTAAATCTTGACGAACGGTCGCCATCAGTCTACTACAGGCGATGCTACAGACGGCATCCCCCTACATGACAGACTCCACCAGTCCTCGAGCGGCCCACTTCTAGATGGTATGGCTGTCACTATTAGCCTAACGACACCTTCTTGTCCATACCGAACTCCACCAGGCCTCAAGCAGCCTCCTATTGGGCAGTATGGCTGTCACTATCAGCCTGACGACATCTTCCTCTTCGTGTCAAACTCCATCAGGCCTCGAGCGGCCCGCTACCAGATGGCTATAGCTATCACCATCAATCAAGCTCCATCTATAAAAACATATCCCTTCAGATATATTTTTTCTAAGCTCTAAGCTTTCCCTTCTTCTTTCTGAAACTCTATTGAACTTCTTTTCCTAAGCACTCTATTTCTATTGCCCAGAAGAGCTGAACTTGATCATCGGAGGATCCTGTCGGAGCCACCACTACTTGACTCTGGATGAAACTTTATTTTGTAGGTCACCGATGGCGAACCTCGTCCTCCTCCACTCTAGCTCGTGCCGGCATCAACTTAGATTCTTCACCAATATATATTAAGCCATGATGCACATTATATATCAAGATAAGTCAATATATGCTCATATACATTTTCAAGCCATATTCAAGATAAGTAAATATATGCTCATGTACATATTACTTTTCCCTTTTTGTCATCAATCAAAAAAGATAAAATAAAGATAAATATTCCATGAGTTCAACTCAGGAAGATTGAAATAATGTAAGGATAAATAATCATGAGTTTCAATTGCATTTACAAAATGAGTGTGTTCTATCTCAACACACCAAAATACAATGAAACACCAAGTTCAAAATAAAACTAAGTTGAGTCATTACATATATAAGTGTCAGATAATCATAGAGTCAAATCCAAACATATATTCCTAATACATAAGTCTAAGAACATCAAATGATTAGATATCAGCTTTTTATGATGCTACTCATCATCTAAAGGAATCTTTAATGTTTGGGAAGATGGAGCTCTGGATGTGGATGGCCTAGCTCTCCTTCTCCTAGTCCTAGCTGATAGGTCCAACCACCTATGAAGGAGTAGACCCCGCATGAGTGTAGACTCTGAGTGATGGTCTACTCTCACTAGTGGATACCTGAGTCTGAACAAGAAACATAGGTGGAGGATGAGGCATCGCTCCCCAGGCTACTGCATTGACTACTGTTGATGCTGGTATCGCACCTGAAGCAAGTCTCTCGATCTTTTTGATCAAACTATTCATAGCTCCAAGTACGAAGATGATGCCTTGCTGCTGTGCCTGTTCTATCCAAGTAATGACTGCCATCATCTCTGTCTCTCCAGACTTGACTCTCCCTTTGAGCTAAGCAAATTCCTCAATAATGCTAGAGTGATCAGTGGGGGTGACATGTGTGTGCTCTGTCTGCTCTAAAATGATGAGTCTCTGAGATATAGATTTCATCTCTGCCTTGCATACCCTCCATCTTCTTAGATAAATCCTGTATGTCTCTACTAACTTTGATAGAAATCATATCTATCAGTCTCTCCATAGATGTAGAGTCAGTAGGTGGTGGCTGAGAGAATCTGCCTGTGGATGGAGCTTGAGGAGTCATAGGCATACTGGGGTCAGGTGCATCTCTAGGTGCAATAAGGGTAGAGGGCTTTCCTGCCTCCACTACTCTAGGCACTCTCCTCTCTTGATTAAAAATATTTTTTACCCATCTTCGTTCCTTCACATAATACTGCATTCTGGTCAAAGCTTTCATGTCATATACATCGAAGTGAGACAGCTTCTTACTACCTTCATTCTCCAGTGGTACTCTTGCTATCTCAAAGATCTTGGTCAAAGCCATACCATAAGGCAAACATATTTTGTTCCTAGAGGTTGCCTCTCTCATTTGATGCATCATGATCCCTAGTAAATTTATTTGAGTCCCCTAAATCATAAGATATATCATACATAGTTCTCTCTCAAAGACAAAGTCATGCATACCTAACTTAGAAAATGAAAATTCCATCGATAATATGATGTAGTTACTCTCATCTCCATAGATAGGGTGGGTGCTAGAACATCACCCACTATGTCATCTCTCCTGACAATAAGTCTCAGCCCTTCCTTCTCATCAGATAATTTGTCCGAAATGTGCCCTTGATTAGTGACTCCAAAGATGTGTGCCAAACTATCCTGTGACACTTCAATTTGTATTCCTTTCATTATTGTAACAATTTTAGAAGACCCCCTTTTAAGGTTTTCATAAAATTTCCTAACTTAGGATACATGGGGATGTTCATTGCGCAAAAATTTTTTCCACCCTATCCTATCTATCCAAGTCCCAATGGAGAAATTATAACTTTCAAAGGAACTCAAAATCAATCCTCCTTTCCCATTGCCAATAGCCCTAGTAGCTATCCTACCAACAGGTGAAGGTGGTGGAGGGGGTGATTCCGGTATACCTTGGTTTGGTTGGGGTTCATTTTGAACGAGTTGCATAGAAGGTTGAGAGGCCTCTAAAGGTTGGGATGAAGCTTGTCCCATGCAAGATTTTCTCCTTCTTTCCTGTTCCTCTACAACTCATGCTGAGGACATATTCCGCACGGCACCCCACTCTCGAACCATTCTTATTCAAATTTGATCTAAATCCAAGCAAATCCAAGGAGATGGGGAGATAGGATGTGGCTAGATACTATTTTGGGGAGTTCTAGGGGACGAGGGACCCTCTGCTCATCGAAACGAAGGGGTTCTAGGACATCAAGAGCAATTACGGGTCGATTTTAATTGCTTGTGGTCCCAACCCTCGAGTCGACTCATGAATTTCAACTAGGTTGCTCGAGTCGACTCGAGTATAAGTTCTGAAACTTTTAAAGTTTTAGAAAAAAATTAATATTCTAATAATGTCCAAATATTTTCTTTAATATTGGTTATTGATTATGTAATTAAAATTAATTTTTTGAACTTAATTTGACTTATTTTAGGTTATGCAATTGAGATTTACTCTTGTTGATAGCAAAGTCCTAGTTCTCTTCTTATGATGTTGAATCTTTCTTCATTCAAAGATTTTGTGAATATATCAACTAATTATTTATCAGTATAGATAAATTCAAATGTCACATCATTATTTTGAATATAATCTCTTATGAAATGATGCCTTATTTTAATGTGTTTAGATTTTAAATGTTGAATTAAATTTTTCGTTAAATTAATTGCACTTATATTATCATATCTTATTGGTATTTTGTTAAGTTTGAAATCAAAGTCTTCTAGTTATTGTTTGATCTAAAGAATTTAGGCACAATAACTCCCGACAGCAATATATTACAATATATTCAGCCTCGGCCATAGATAGTGCTACTAAGTTTTATTTCTTACTGAACCATGAAATTCAATTAACTCCTATGAATTGACATGTGCCATAAGTACTTTTTCTATCAAGTTTACAACCAGCAAAGTCAGCATCAGTGTATCTAATTAATTCAAATTGAAATGATCTATCATACCATAATCCTACGTTAAGTGCCCCAAATAAATATCTAAAGATTCTTTTAATAGTAAGCAAATATGAATTTTCTAGGATCTGATTGATACCTAACACACATACAAACACTAAATACTATATCTGATCTACTTGCAATAAGATAAAAAAAGTAAGCTTATCATATCTTTATATAATTTAATATCTACTTTCTTACCTTTTTTATCTTTGTTAAGTTTGTAAGATGTACTCATTGGTGTACCAATTGATCTTGAATTCTTCATTCCAAACTTTCTAAGTATCTTGTGTACTTCGTTTGGTTAATGATTAAGAAAAAATTTTCTACCCTAGCCCACCGCTACATCCGGTACTTGAGCCGGATCCATGCTTGGGTCGCCAACGGCGGATGCCAGAGGTCCGACCGGTTCTTGAAGGTGGCTCGCCAATGGCAGATGCCGGAGGTTTGGCCAGGGTGGCGGCGGCGGAGGAGGAAAACTCCTTGGAACTCAGTTTGCAAGTCAAGTGTCTATTAGGTGCTGTTATTGTTTGAGATTCTAGATCTCCAGTAAGGCTTCTCATAACTATTCTGCTTCCATTTATAGTTGTGCTTCGTGTTTAGAGACCCATTACTAGTGATCCCACGATCATATAAAGGCATCCTCTTTTCCAAAGAAGATTTAGTGTTTAGAGGCAAACGAATAGAGAGGATGTCTGAGAAGTGTTTAATGGCTTTGGGCTTCTCCTTGATCTACAAAGAACAAAATAAAATAATCTTGCCATGGGAGAATGAGAGAATATGGTCAGTTAAAAATTGGAAGCGGATAAAAAAAGAGAGGACAAAGGAGATGTTATAGCTCTCCAAACAACATAGAAATTTTGATAAAGGTAATGCATGTTTCTCTTCCTGCTTGCTTTAGCTTTTTGTTAATCTTCGTCGATATTTGTTAATCTTCATGTAATAAATGATTATACACTATTTTTATTTTCATTCTTATTTTTCTTATATCTGCTAGTGTTCATATTTGTACTAACTTAAGTATTTATTTGTAGTGATACTTAAGAATGGTTCCAGGGTTGAAATGTGTCAGTACCAGGCGTAGCTCTAGGCTTACACAATCCACCAGACCTACCCAACTATGGAGCCATCTAACTCACCTGGTGATGTTGATATAGAATTTCTTAGTCGGCCCATTTCTACAGCTCCAAATGAGCCACCGAGTCAGTCCACTTCTATAGCTCCAAATGAGCCACCTAGTCGGCCCACTTCTATGGTTCCAAGTCCTTCAAATATTCTGCATGATGATATAGTTCTGAATGACCCAAGTGCACAAGGTGATGTACTTATTTTTTAACTAAGTTGATAAAAAATATTTTTATTTGATATATTCTCAAATGTTTGTAGATTCTACCGCAAAGAGGAAAGGTCGTGGTCCTACTCGTGGTATTGGGCTATGCAAAATGAAAAAGACACTCGATAAGAAGCTGAAAATAACGATTGATGTAGACCAACGGAGACCTATTGATCGAGTGCAATCAGCTAAATTCTCTAGTGAAGTGGGTTTTCTTGCTCGTAAATGTATGCGTGTGCTAAAAAAATTTAAGGATTTAAATGAAGATGATTTAAATTCTGCATTTGATAGGTTGCAGGTAAGACCTTTCTTATGCATTTTCATAAAAAAGGTTATAGAATTTTCTTATGAATGTGAAGACATTGGAGTATTTTCAAGTTGCCATGTAGGAGCCAATGACTTTACAAGTAGTTCATTTCTTATAGATGAAAGTTACTGCATGCACATAGAATGATAGTGTTTTTAACTATATTTTTTTTTAATGTAATTTTTAGAGCAAATTGGAAATTCAAAATTTGAGAGAGGATGCTGAAGTATCAAAATGTGTACTTCGAAGGTTACAAGCACGTGGGAAGGACGTGCGATCAAGATTACGAAAGCATTATTTGAAATTTAGCTCTGATGTGGAAGTAAGGCGAAATAAGCCTGCCAATGTTTCTCAAGAGAATTGGGATGAGCTTTGTGATTATTGGTCTAATCCTCGTACACGGGTCTATCATCTTATACCCATTTACTATCTAGCAATAAAAATTGATTTTTTATTTTTATTAGTCTATATGAAAAAGATGTTGTACTAATAATAAAAGTAGTTACTAATGTTTCAAAGATGATTGTGTTTTATTTTTTTCAAGGAACGACGTTCAATCAATGCCGCAAATCGAGCAAAGGCAAAGATGTCACAAAAAATAGGGTTTATGTCATTTGTAGTAATGCGACATGAAATTATAAGAGAGTATATTATAACTATTATATTATTGATCATAATTTATTTTTTCCTAGTATTTATTTATTTTGGTACAATATTAGTCACAAAAAGAGTTTAATGGGGAAGAGTGCGATAGAATTATGTTGTTCAAGCGCACATATTGTAATTCAGCCGGTGTATGGGCAAATGCACATGCAGAGGAATGTTATGTAAGTCAACATGTTTACTTTTATCTATTATATAAATGTCTATGCTATGAGATATTATATTTTTGCTGGTTGTACACTTTTTAATCACATAATGACTTTTATGTATTAGAATGAGATGCAAAGGTTATTGGCTGAATCTGAAGCTGAAGGAAACTTGATGACTATCGATGAGATTTGTAATAAAGTTTTGGGAGTGTGCCCTGGATACATTCGTGGACTTGGGCATGGACCGAAGCCACACCAAGCATCAAGTTCAAAGTTCAAGGTAAACCAACTTGAGGAACAACTAAAAGAATCTCGATTGGAAAACCATCAGTTGAAAGAGGATGTACATGAGATCAGGGAAAGGTTGGATCAGCAAGGACGTCTAATTGAGATGTTACTTGTTGCACAGGGTCAATCTAGCTCCAGACGATTATGGTAATTTTAATTATAGCATTAGATTTAGTAGTTGGTTGCATATATGTAACATAATGCAACATAATGTTAATACATTATGAATTGAGTGATTTTTGCACTTGTATACAAATTAATATATGTATGAATACGCATATGTATGTATGTAAACGTATATGTTTTAATGTATATCGAATATCAATATGGTATGAGACTCTGTATCGGTTCAGTATCGATATGGTATCGACTAACCAAGCTTGCTTTCATTTACCGCAGCCAAATTTCAGCTGCTTTCATTTACTGACCAACCAACCTAGAGGAACAACTTGATGGGGTTTTTGATGTGCACTAGATTGATGCATCATAGATGGAATATGCCAATGATATATGATGCATTTGTTGCTACTAAATGATATAGGAGAAACTGCCAAATATTTAATTTGATTTGATTAAGGATCAAAGGTTGAATTTTGTTTTCATTGATGAAATTTTAATGGAAGAGAATATGCCAAAACCTCCCTCACCTTAATGGACACCTGTAAGTAATTTCCACACTCATTGCACACAGATGGATAAAATTGTGTTGGTAGTTATGTAGTATTTATGGATATTATATAGAACTTGTTCTTGATTGTTGTGGTGGTAAATGTTGTATGTCCCCTTTAAAGGTTCCATATGCTATTTCATGATGTACATCTTGTGATTCATACCGATTGTGCATAGATGATAAATTTGTGTCAATGGTTAATTATACATTGTTGATAGATACCTGGCTGTTTTAGTGCTACAAAAGTGCAGCATCTTTTGCTTTTTTATTTTTATTTTTTAATGAGTGAAAGAAAGAGTTTGAATGTGGATCATGGATCCCATGGAGTGAAGAACATTTTCTTTATGGTGAAGAAAATGTTTAAGTTATTGGACTGAGATGCAAAGGGACGAGGATCACACAAAGGAGGGAATATTTCTCTGGTCTTCCCAGTTGTTTCTAAGATGGATCGTGTTTGTTCTGGCTCTGGACTGGATCCAACGTGGACTGGCTAGTAACATTGTGGGTCAGGTAAGGATTTTTCTATGTGGAACCAACCAGGTCGGACTCAATCTCGAATAGATCAGAAAAAAAACTAGTCCAGAACTTTAATTTCCATAATCCTTCTAGGGACCATACCTGAATTTGATCAGCTTGTGCCTCGTAATGCGAATAGCTTTCGACAAGTAGGATGTTCTCTGAGTAGGTTGAAATATATCAGCCACAAAGATTGGGCACAATGCCATGTGTTAGTAACCTTCTGAGGGCCATCTCATTGTTTTGGGAATAAAAGAATGTTAGGATCTTTCTGAATAAGAGAGCTTCTAGCACTCTTATTGTTTTGAAAGGCCTATCTCTGTTCAAATATTGGTTATTGCTTTGCTCTTTAAAGTTGCTTTCCGAACTCTCGAAAATCTGGTATAGAATCAAACAACCGATACCTTCCAACTTGATAATTAAAAATCCACTTCTTAACCACCTGGACCTTCTTAATTGCCAAGAAGAGCTTTTGTTTCAGCTTCTTTTCCAGAAAATGCCTCTCAGAGGCTGACTTTGGAACCGCACCATAAAGATGTGTTTTCTTGATTTCCATTACCTGGTTTGTTCTTCTTCACTCCATGGGTTTTGTTGGCATCATCTTTTTCAGAAAGATGTTTAAGTTTGTTGGACTGAGATGCTCATATTACCACCTACCAAGCACAGACCACAGGCAATGGAATGTTCAAACTGTACATTATTTACTAACTTTGATTCTTGAAACTTGAGATGATGACCAATGGAATTTAGTACCTTTCCTGTATATCTTCACCCGCTGCTGACCGCATCTGTTTACACCTGCATTTTGTTATTTTATGCCATCCAGAACCTCATAGAGACAATATCTTAATCATCGGATAAGCTTCTAAATTGTCTTAATAAGCTAGAACGATAAGTAAAATTTTTGCAACAGATTTGACATGAATAGAGAAGTTTATTAGCTGTAATTATATGACCTCGCCAATAAATTATGGATCACAACTAATGGCATTGTCATCTTCACGCAGAATCTTTATTAATTTTTGCAACAGATTTTATCTGTTGCCGTGTACAAATTGGGATTTCAATAAAGTATCCAAAAGAAAAGAGTTCATCAAATTCAATCTTAGCCTCCATCTTTTTCAAGTGCTCTGAAACTGTTTTTTTCTTGGTGATGGCTGTATTCAGAACCTTGTTACCGCATAGCTTTTCAAAAATTTATTAGAGTAAAGGGGGAAAGAAATCCACCAAGCCTTCTCAATAGTTGTGATTTTGCATGCAAAGCAAGTTTCATGATCAAACATACTGGTGGTGTTCTCTGAGTGATGCCTTTGAGTTGGTTGTGCTGTAAGATGGTTACTGTGTAAACTTATCAAATGAGCAACTAGTGAGAACCGAGAAATAAGAATTTCCCCATTTGCTTTTTGTTTTTCCAGGCCAAAGAACAATGCCACGTAGCTAGTTATACCAAACCTCCCCACTTTCCCAATTTGCTGAATTCTATATATATATCTCACAGCCAATCATGATCGTTTATGTGTTTCCTGTGCTCGGTTCCAGTAAATAATAAGAGCACCGGTTCAATTATATTATATGCTTTTACTCCAATGTTGATATCATTTATATTCTTTCATCCATGTTTCAGATTCTCATATCATGCTTTGCGAAGACATCACATCTTGAAGAGTATTTGTGTCAAGGTAAGAACATAATAATCTATCCCGATAAATCTACTTAAACAATCAGCTTGATATTTTTTTCTTTTTCCTTATAATGCCAGGGATAACTATTTCAACTGTTGCTGCATGAATAATAAGCATTTCATCATAGAGGCTGTTTTATGTTTGACAAAAGGGATTTTCCCCAAGCAGTTCCAAGAAAGCTGCACTTGGGGGTGGGGAGCTGGTTCGTTTCATATGATGATTTATCTGTATGGATCTTATATTATATTTTTTTTAGCCAGCCAACATATTATGAAATAGGTGGATGAAGTAATGATGATACTTAAATATAGAGACACACTAGAAATGCTTATTCTGTTTGCTAAATGATGGATCACTTGAGTAGATTCTATGTCATGTCTTAAAAGTAGAATGTGTTTATTCGGTTTTTTATTTTTAATTCGAAGGTAAGAGTATAAGTTGATTTCTGCAGAAATTATGTATCTTTAAGTTTCTCATAATATTTGTGTACTTGTCATGTAGGTTGCTGATTTTGGATCTTGCAGGTTGCTGACTAACAACATCAAATGAAGTTGAAATTTTGCTAGATTCAACTCATACTATTCGACCATTTTGTTACCTATTTGTGCATCTGTTTGATCTTTTGAAGAATCAGTGTTTGTATTTTTTTTGATGTCAGCAATTTTCTGTAATGATGGTTTGGACATTTGTATGTATATATTAACAAATTTATATTTATAATTAAAAGTATTTGGATGTTCTTCACTTATAATATGTCGAGTTTGATTAATTTTGTGGATTCTTAGTTATAAAGAGATATATCAGTTTGAATATTATGTGGTACCAGAGGACATGCAAAGATATCTAATGGATATGCTAGCAAAAAATAAGAAATTTTTTTTTTTCAACCAAAAAGTTGGTTGGTAATGATTTATGATTACTGTAGTTCAAAGTCGACCAAAGCAACTGATCGTTGGTAAGGATCAGATTTTTTTGCGATCAATTATTTTGGTGGTGAGTGATTTATTTCATATTTTTTTATGATCAATTATTTTGGTGGTGGATGACTTGTTTCATAGCATTTGATCTTTCTCTATGTTTTACCACCAAAATAAACATTTTTTATGACTAACCATTTTGGTGGCGGGTGAATCGTTATGTGCACAGTTAAGTTTTTGTCAACTAATATCATAGTTTTGCGATGAAAATTTGGTCTTTTTACGGTCAAATAATTAGTCATTGAAGATTTTTATTTTTTTTATTTTTTCCAACGCCATGTGGTTTGATTGTCTTACATTCATATTTTTCGATCAAACATAAAATTGGTCATGAAAGGCAATTGGCGATGGGGCTTTCACGACCAAATTATCGATCTTGTTTTTTTGTTGCTAAAACACTGCTAAAATATTTTAGCAATCAAATTTTATCTTGGTGATGATTTGTCTGATCGTTAATTATATTATTCATTGTTGTGATTTCTAAGATAAGCATGTATTTTTATTTTTTATGATGGACCATCGATTATTAGATTTTTAGGATGTTCATGTGCATACTTTCATTCTTTTGATAATTCTTTTTTTAGGTTATGAGAAGGGAAAAAACTTTTGCGTGGATCACTGAAACATCCTTCTACCTGAAGCAGTGCTTCATTCTCTCTCCTTCTTTCTTTCTTTTTTTCCATTCTAATCCTCCCCGGTACATCCAGGAGAAAGGAAGAATAGACACTTTCTCTTCTCTGGCTACGTGGATTGAGAACAATCATCATAGCAATACAAAAGCATGCTACTAAAACATTTCAATCTTGCAAAAGGGAAGAGTAAATAATGTAAAAACCTCGATCAATTATTACCTTTAAGAAAGATCCTTTTTGAAAAATAGATGAAAAATGGTACATTTTCTCAAGAAAACCTACATTGATCATATATCAAATAGACAAAGTTGACAATGATACATAATGCAGCGCCATGGTTACCTGCACATCACATCAGCCTTAAATTTGGCCTCAGAGAAGAAAAAAAGGGGGCATGGAGAAAGCTACAGCATGCATTTAGGGCTTTTTCCCCTCTTTTCTTTTTTTTTTTTTTTTTAGGTGGGGATGCGAAAGACAGTTTCACGACCATTTGCAACAACTGAAAAATATCCAACAAAAATTGCAAATGATGGGGCTTCTTTTTCCTGAACTAAACTACAACTTTTCTTTTCTCTATTTTACATTACATTTCTTTTTCCGTTTTCTTTCTCAGAGCTAATTGGATGAACACAGTGCCTGAACAAGAACCGGACAATACCATGCGCTACATTTTAGTTCCATACAGAGGTACATTAAAGTTGCATAGAGACACCGGACATGGACTGCTTCCCACCATTGCAAAGGCAGCAGACATAACTTCTCAACGGGGCTGATGAATGATGCGGCGAGGGCTGCACTTTGGGCTCACGCACTGCAATGGCTTCTCCCGATGCTTCCCCGGTTCCATAACGGGTCTAACCCCGCCATTCTTTGGTGATTTCAAGTTCAGGCTCCTGATCACCGCCTCTGCATCAATCTCCAAGCCTATATCCAGATGTTAGCATGAGTATTAAAACACCACTACCTCCGAGCCAACAATTATATAAATGCATAATGCTAGATTAATCACATATGGCAGCATCTAGACTTGAACATGTTACCATGCATTTCATAAGGCAGAACTACCTACCAGGCTTTAGCTTCTCTTTCTTCTGAAAACCAGAAACCAGTTCTTCAGCACCCACGGTCTGGTGGTAAGCTGCTGCTTCAAACTCTGCCTCAAGAATGGACAACTCATCCACAAGGCCAAGATCGAAAGAGTCTGGAAGCAGATTTACAACATCCTCATCATCATCACCATCAAAAGTTTCTTGTTCCTGGTGCTGCTGCTGGAGCCAGTGATCTCGGAACCATGTGTTTGATTGTCTTACGTTCATATTTTTCAATCAAACACAAAATTGGTCGTGAAAGGCAATTGGCGATGGGGCTTTCACGACCAAATTATCGATCTTGTTTTTTGGTTGCTAAAACACTGCTAAAATGTTTTAGCAACCAAATTTTATCTTGGCGATGATTTGTCTGGTCGCTAATTATATTATTCATTGTTGTGATTTCTAAGATAAGCATGTATTTTTACTTTTTATGATGGATCATCGATTATTAGATTTTTAGGATGTTCATGTGCATACTTTCATTCTTTTGGTAATTCTTTTTTTAGATTATGAGAAGGCTCTTTATTTTTTTCTTTTTCATTGTTTTGAGATGGTGCATCTTTTAGTATGATATTATCTATGAGCATTTACATCTTCATCCAAGACATTGTTTTTCCTAGATAATTTGTCACTATATTCATAAAAAATAACATGAATTGATTCTTCAACAACGAAAGTTCTCTTGTTAAAAACTATATATATCTTGCTTGATGAGGAATATCCCAAGAAGATATCCTCATTTGACTTGGTATCAAATTTTTCTAAGTTATCTTTTTCATTATTAAGTATGAAACACTTCAACCAAAAACATGAAAATAGTTGATATTTGGTTTTCTATCTTTCCAAAGCTCATAAGAAATTTTCTTTAAAATAGATCTTATTAAAACATAATTTAATGTGTAACATGCAGTATTTATTGCCTCAGCCCAAAAGTATCTAGGTAAATTACTTTTACACAGCATAGTTCGTGCCACTTCTTCTAATGTATGATTTTTTCTTTCTATTACTCTATTTTGCTGCGGAGTTCTAAGTGTAGAAAAATTATGATTAATTTTTTTTTATTATAAAAATTTTTAAATTATTGATTTTTAAATTTGGTACAGGCTCCGCTAACTAGCTAGCGTACTCTTCTTCTATCAATGAAACCGAAAGAAAAGAAAAACCAATGCCATTTCGTATACATCAAGATGCAGTACTTTTTCTTTACTTCTTCCATACTAGGAACCATAATCACTACGTATGCATACAATTAATGTATTTTTTTATTTAAAATATTTTGATAAAATTTAAAAAATGCATTGAAGACTTCATTTTTTTGTACTAAAAATATCATCCAAGTAAATCTTGAAAAATTATCTATAACTACAAGACCATACTTTTTGCCTCCTAGACTAGTAGTTCTTGTGGGTCTAAATAAATCTATATGTAGCAACTCTAGAGGTCTAGAAGTTAAAATCATGCCTTTTGATTTAAAAGAGTTCCTAGTTTGTTTTCCAAATTGACAAGTATCCCAAATTCGATTCTTTTCAAAAATAGTTTTGGCAATCATCTTACAAGATCTTTCTTAATTAATTTTGAAAGTAAATCCATACTAGCATGATCTAATCTACGATGCCACAACCAACTAGTCTCATTGACTTTGGCATCCATTGCTATAAGACATTGACCATTTTTCATGTGTAGATCATCTAGATTCATCATGTAGACATTGTTATGTCTATGTTCTATAAACATGATGCCATTGTCATTGGGACTAGAAACTATGTATAATAAATATTTAAATATAACTTTAAATTCTTTATCATAAAATTGACTAATACTAAGCAAATTATATTTTAACTCATCAACTAGCAATACATTTTGAATAGAAGTAGAATGAGTGATATGAATGTTACCGATGCCAATAATGCGCTATTTTCTATTGCCACCAAATGTAACCACTCATTCTTTAGACTTAAAAGTAACAAATTAAGATTTATCATCCATCATGTACCTTGGACAACCACTATCGAGATATCAAAGTTATTTTTTGTCATGGGCTGCAAGACACTTTTACACAAGGAGATCAAGTTGAGTTTTTAGGTACCCAAGTCATCTTTGGTCCTTTGGGGTTAGTATTCATGATTTCTTTTAGAATCCAAATCATTTTAATTATTTTTCTATTTAATTTTCTGAAATCACATATATAGAATTTATGATCAATTTTACCACAATAATAACATAAGATATTTAGAGTAAATTTTGATGAAGCTTTGACAAATAGATTTTTCAATAATTTTTACTTCTTATGAGGTTTGAATCCTAATCCAGCCATATTAAAAATAGCTCTTTGTTCATTCAATAACATGTTTAATTTTTCGAAGCTATATGTAAATTTCTCTACAAATGATTTGATCTTTGCTAATTCATCACTTAATTTTTGATTTTCATGAGTTAGCAAATTCATTTTTTCAGAAATAGTTTCTTTTTTGTGAATAAGTTTTGAATTTTGCCTTTTCAAATCTCTATTTTTTAAGATTATTTTTCTAAATTCAGTTCAGTGAAAGCATCTTGTAATTCATCAAAGATGAAATCTAAAGGATTTTCAATATTTACCTCCTCATGGTGTGCCATTAGGCAAAGGTTGGCCACTTTTTATTACTCTTCTTCGGAGCTAGAATCTTTACTGTCGCTCCAAGTGGCCATCATCGCTTTCTTCTTGAACTTTTTGAATGTTTTCTTGAGAAGAAGATAGCCCATTCTAAAATGGCCCGATTTCTTGCATTCGAAGCAAATGGGTAGCTTCTTTTCTTTTTTTCTTTCTTTTTCTTTACTTGGCTCATCCTTGAAATTCTTCTTCTTGAATCCTTGCTTCTTCTTTCTTATAAACCTTTTGAACTTTCTAGCAATCATGACCAAGTCTTCTTCTTCCTCCTTTTCATCGGATTCTTTACTTTTATCATTCTTGGAAGTAGTTGTCTTGAGAGCTATTATCTTATTTTTCTTGGTTTCTTCCTCCATATTTTGCTTTATGTTTAATTCATGAGTCATTATAAACCCAAAAAGTTCTTTTAATGGTAGCTTGTTGAGATTTTTGGCTTTTTGGATGGCGGTGACTTTCGCTTTCCAAGTCTTTGAAAGTGACCTAAGAATTTTCGAACAAAATCACTGGTAGTATAAGATTTGCCTAGATTTTTTAAATCATTAATAATATCGATGAATCTAGTAAATATTTTAAAAATAGATTCATTAGTTTTTATTTTAAATAACTCATATTTGTGTAGAAGTATATTTATTTTAGACTCCTTCACTTGATTGGTACCTTCATGGGTAATCTTTAGTCTATCCCAAATCTTCTTAGCCGATGCACATGTAGAAATTCTATTGAATTCATTGGGATCAAGTGCACAATATAAGACATTCATGGCCTTAGTATTTAATTCTATCATTCTCATGTCATATTCATCCCAATCCTCTTTTGGTTTGGAAATTTCATTGCCTTTTACCTTAATTATGAGAGTGTGTGTGCTTTTGATTATCACTCTCTAAAGTTGATAATCAAGCGCTTGAATGTAAATGAGCATGCATGCTTTCTAATAAGTATAATTTGTTCCATTGAACAAAGATGAATGGTTGGTCGATTGCCCTTCGGCAAGAGATGCACTCATATGGATTGCCATTTGATCTTAACTCTTGATTGTTAAATCAAATGAAGTGAGTATCAAGGCTCTAATACGACTTGTTGCCTAGCAAGATAACCCAAGAGGGGAGGGGGGTGAATTGAAATTTTCAAAATTTAAATAAGTTATGTGGTATTTTTAAAGTCTAGTAAAGTGATGGAGTGTGTTTTGGTTCTAGGTGATTAAGTATGTAGAAGTGCAGAAATATTAATGCAATGGAAGAAAAGAGGCAACGCAATCACAAACACAAAAAAATTATTGTATTATGGTACCTTTTTGATACCAATTGTTGGAGAGAAGAAGAATAAAGTAGATGGCAGGTACCTAGAGTTTAAAGTTGGAACCAGAGAGAGAAGAGTAGAGAGTTTTTAGAAAGAAAAGCTCAATTGTATTCTACTCTATTGTAAAGATACAATACCTAAATTTATATACCTTAGGATTTTTCCTATACCACATGAATCTTAATAAATCTAAATCTTAGCTGAAAAATTCTTCTAAACTAACCCAATACATAAAAGCACTCACCGAGTCCATGTATATATGTCTCATATGCTCTCATCCCCCTAGATTTAAATCTGATCCATACATGTGTTAGTCCTCTTATGATCTTATTGGTCCAGGCCTTAAGACCCTTGGATAAAAGTCTATTTTAGATCCAAACAGAAAATCTCGTCCAGTTTTGTTCGCCATTGTCGAGCTGGCTCGGCTGCATCTCGCCCGAACCCTGTCTTCTGTCTGCTTGAGACAACCGGCTCGACTACATCCTGAGCTGGCTCGATCTTAGCCCGAGCTGGCTTGACTGCGTATCCGAGCTAGCTCGCCTGTGTGTCAGCCTCTTATCTTGGCTGATTCTTCTTCTGGCTTTGATCCATTGCTTCACCTTGTGTCCTAGGTCTCCGGAGTATCTACCAAGTTTCTCAAAGTCCTCATATCTGAACCTTGAGTCCGTGCAGGGCTACATGCCACCTTCACCTAGGACAACTCCTATTCTAGTCCTAGGACTCACATTCATCCTAGTCTCTCGGAGCCAACACTCTAGCTTCTTCTATGGCCTCCCAAGGCTTAGGAGTACCACATCAAATCCTACAATCTCCATCTTAGTGCACCCAAGCCTTGGCACACCTAGCAATGTTTTCTTGCATGAACTCGTTGTCGATGTACGTCCTGATAGCTACTTATGCACATCTTGCCACCATCATTCTTTTTCAGTTGCTGAGCTTCCTTTGAGGCCTTTGGGATGATCGCCTCCATCGCTGAAGATCTTGGCTTGCTTTTATGCACCACCCTTGGAGTTGTAAGCACTCTTCTGCTTGGCAGCTACATCAACTGTCCTTGACTTTTTTGAAGAATTTGCAGCAATCCTATGCCGATGCCTGCTGCATACCCTGACACGATCTCCTCAGAATTTTACCTGTTCTTCTACATGTGCTGCTCCACCTGGAACTATGCATCTTCAGCATTGATGTTAGGATATTGGTCCTTCTACACTCTGCTCTGAACTTGTGTCACATCTCTCTCCATCTATGAAGCCATCTTTGTCCGGTGCTCCATCTGAAACTGAAGTCCCCTTAATGCCATAGAACCTGACTCTATAATCGAGTTCTCGAGGGCAACCACTCAATGCTGCACTCCTGAGTCTGCCACTGCGCCTTGGACATCGTCGCTGCCTCTTCGGATCCTTCGCACTCTACAGGTCTGTTCGAAATCATCTTAAATATACCGCATCCTGCGGGCTCCTTCGAAACCACCAAGAGCTAATCCGATACTTCACTTGCAGTGACTGAATCGATGAAATTTGAGTTTTTTTCTTCCTTGCACTTCTTCCAAAGCGAACATTCTCGCTTAAAGTACCTTGCTTCACCACACTTGAAGCATCTCTTGGATCCCTTGCTGACCCTTCTTTTTTTCTTGCCTGGGCCTCTTTGAAACCATGAGACCTTTCTGAAAGATCTTTCTCTTCGTCATCCGTTCTTATTGCTCATTGGACCTTAGCACTGATACGATCTTCTCGTACACCAGCATTTTCTTACTATACAGCAACGTCATCACCAATGAATTGAAGCTCTCAGATAGCGAATATAGCAACAATAAACTTTTATCCTCTTCTTCGAGATCCATTCTAATGTTGAGCAAATTCATGCTCATTCGATCGAACTGCTAAATATGCCCCGCAACATCCTCATCCTCTTGCATCCGAAGGCTTTACAGTTGCTTTTTCAGCATCAATTTTTTGCACATGTTCTTTTTCATGTACAACTAATGTAACCTCGACCATAAACCCTTGGATGTCTTCTCCTCCAACATGCCATACAACATCTCATCTATCAGACAAGCCCTAATCGTGGCACATGCCTTTTTCTCTAAGGACATCCACTTCTTGTCTGTCATCTCCTTCGACCTATCTTTCAAGATCGAATCTAGTTTCATCTGAACCAGTAGATCCTCCATCCTAATCTTCCACATCGTGAAATTTTTTTTCCATCAAACTTCTCAAATCCTACCTTCAACCTGCTGTTCTTCATGATTGTATGAATCAAAAGCAGCAAACAGATGGATCTAAAAAATACCTTGACTAGGAACGGTGGATAGCAGTCCTGTGATCTCTTTCTTTCTCAAGAAGTCTGAAGAAAGCCTTTAAATCTGAATCTCGCTACTGATCTCTGTTGAAATATGATCTTCTTTCTCCTCCATGCTCAACCTGACTCTGATACCACTTGTTAGATCTTGGTACCTCTTCGATACCAATTGTTGGAGAGAAGAAGAATAAAGTAGATGGCTGGCACCTAGGGCTTAAAGTTGGAATCAGAGAGAGAAGAGTAAAGAGTTTTTAGAAATAAAAGCTCAATTGTATTCCACTCTATTATAAAGATACAATATCTGAATTTATATATCTTAGGATTTCTTGTATACCATATGAATCCTAATAAATTCAAATCCCAGCTGAAAAACTTTTCTAGGCTAATCCAATATATGAAAGTACTCATCGAGCCCATGTATATATGTCTGATATGCTCTCATCCCCCTGGATCTGAACCCGATCCATACATGAGTTAGCTTCCTTAAGATCTTATTGGTCCAGGCCTTAAGACCCTAGGATAAAAGCATATCCTAGATCCAAACAGAAAACTCTATCTAGTTCTGTTCGCCATCGTCGAGCCGGCTCTGTCAGGAGCCGAGCTGGCTCGGCTACATCTCGTCCGAATCTTGTCTTCTGTTTGCCTAAGACAATCGGCTTGACTACACCCCGAGCCAGCTCGATCTTAGTCCAAGTCGATTCGACTACGTATCCAAGCCAGCTTGCTTGTGTGTCAGCCTCTTATCTTGGCTAATTCTTTTCCTAGCTTTGGTCCCTTGCTCCATTTTGTATCAAATCTCCGGAGCATTTACCAAGCCGCTCAAGATTCTCACATCCGAACCTCGAGTCCATGCAGGGCTACATGCCGAATTCACCTAGGATAACTCCTATCCTAGCCTTAGGATTTATACTCGTTCTAGTCTTTCGGAGCCAACATGCTAGCTTCTTCCGTAGCATCCCAAGGCTTGAGAGTATCACATCAAATCCTAAATAAATTTATAGTAGTTCGGTGCTCCTTGCACTTATATTTCAATTATATAATGTTAAAAGAAATTATAGTAGTGCGATCCTGCAATGTTTAATAATTTTTTTTAAACAGAAAGTATCTCACTCTAAATTTTGGAAACCATTATTTCCCTGCATGTGCTCGTGATAGAGGTAACCCAGAGATGAGTCTGCAGTAGCAACATGATCAACAGCAGAATACTCATACTGGCATCTTTCCAATCATTTTGATGGTTAAATAGAACACAACTCCAGGTTGTCTGACTGGATAAATACTTTACATCAATAACAATGTTTTTTCTGTTTCGATGCGTTACAGTATATAAAACAGCAATATATATTGATAAAATATAATATTGACAAAATGACGTACATGGTAGATTTTTAGCTCCGACCTTTAATACCGGGGGATATGGTTGGTTTTGTCAACACGAATGGCACTCGCATCGCCTCCGAGACGGATACAACGGAAGTCATCTGCTGAGCTAAAGGAGAAGAAGGGCAACCCAACATTGAGGAAATCAAAGCGTGAGAAGCTGGAGAAGGGGGAACGTTAAGCGAACGCCTACGACTCTGCTTTCTAGTTCGAGGCAACCACAAACGACACCGATCATCTTGACCTACCATCAACTTCCTTGCTTTGTATCATAACAGTAATTTCCTGAGAAGGTATTGGTACCTCTCAACCCACCCCGCCCCCGGGGGAAATTATTTTCCTTTATTTTAACCGGTGAATGTAACTTAAAATGTAAGTTGTATCCAGCTGATGAATGATGATTCCACTTAATCCGATCAAAGTGATTTGACCTGAACCGACTGACTTCATTCAAGTTGGTTCAGGGCCAGCTGGGTTTGGTGAAATCTTTGCCATGGGAGTAGGTTTGTAGTTTTGATTTTGGTTGGAATCATGACAAAAGCAGGCCCGAGTTAGCCGGTCAGGAAATTTCCAACCCAATCTGGGAGAGTCGGGCGAAGTTGGTATTTACGATTTGTGACGGGCACCTCAGTGATGTACGTGGTTGTTGGCCCCAATGAGCTATTAATTTTGTTTCCAATGGGACAGGATTCGAGTCACCTTATTTCTGATTGTTGGAGGCTTTAGAGATCAAGTCTTTACATTAAATAGAACACAACATGATCAATACTTAGCACTCGAAACCTGCAAATCTCGTTCTTAATCTTTCTGGAAAACAAATACTACGTACACCCATTGAGCCTGTTTATACCAAGTACTAGCTAAAACTATTTCTTGCCAAGCCGGTCAAAGATGCAGACAAGGATTTCTGACTCTTGTTTGCTAGTCATACGTGCACATAGACTTCGTTTCTTTCATTTATCTGATCCATTGGGTGCTACGTGGGTGCACCCATACGCCCTAGAATATCAGGATTAAAGGAACTAAATAATGCTGAGGACTTCTAGAGGGTTAAATCAAGGGATGTCCGACAATTATGAAATTTAAATCGGTACATCTATGCTATGAGAAGAAGCCATGGTTTAAATTTCAGCCCAATATGATCCCATTTCCAAAAAAATAGCTTAAATTATGCTCAAAAATTGAATTAGGTTGGGTTCATTTGACTTAAATGTGTGGAATTTAAGCAAATGGAACATTCTCATGCAAGCAGGGAAGGCATAACATTAGCTTTAGAGCAAAAATGTGTAAGAGTAAACAACATTTGATGTACATTTAGAGAATTTGAAAGGAGAAATAGAGTTTTTGAATGCAAAAGAATGGGGAAGATAAATATCGAAATTAAGGGATATCTAGTATTTTGTCACCTTGCTACCATTCGTTGCTGAGCATGCCATGACCAAGCTCTACCAACCAGCCTCCTTGTGGTCCCCAAAGACTCCATGAAGCCTAGCAGAATCCACCATGCAAATGTACGAGAAGCAAAAGTAGACCCAAGAACGAGCTTCCGTTAATTGATTATAACGAATGGTACCTAGGGAATTTTTCACAAGCCTTGGCACCCTTACAAGCGATAGGGTCAACTAGGAGTCCTTTGTTGCCCCCAATATGCACCTCCAAAGGAGGGGGGTGAACTTAGTTCTTAAGAATTTAAAAACAAATATGTGCACTAAGCAATTTAGATAGGTGAATGTGAAGTGAGAACAATAAGTAAAAACAGTAGCGCACGGAAACAAATGAATGCAAGAAAGGAAGAAACAATTACACCCAATTACAACGGTTTTATAATAATTTGGTGCCAAACTTGATATCTATGTCTGCTCTCCAAGAATACTTCTTAGAAATTCAACTATAATCAACTTATTATAGTTTAATTATTTTGTACGGACTTATAATCAACTCGATTGATTTAACATAAAAAATCAACTAAAAGCTTTCTCTAAGGTTAGTCTCAAAATAATGTCTTATTCAAGGTTCGAATCGGCCTATCTCCCAAGTTTCACTCCTTTGATACTTATTACAAGAAAATAATTAGAAGCAAATAATGAAACAATTTGGCGTGGGCATTTTTAAGAGAAAAAAGAAAAAACTCATTGAAGCATAGTGAAAGCTGAAGTGGTTGCTCTTCAATGCTTGGACTTCTTTTCTTAAATGCTTAAGTGAATGCAAGGTTGGTGATTGGAGATGTTTCCTTGGAAGCTCACTCAATCAAAGCTCATTCATTGCTCTTTTTGATTTTTCTTTTTGTGTATTCAATACTCTCCATGAAAACCTCATTTTCTCTTTCTTAAAATCCCTTTTTTTATGTTATCCATTAATTTCTAGCCTTAAATACCATGAGAAATGGCTGGAACACCTATATTAGTTGTTGGAGGGGCGAAAAGTGCCATTAGAGTTGAGATAATCCTATTAAAATCTTATAGAAAAACTAATCATTAAGCTATTAGATGCAAAGGAGCCGAGTCAACTACTCTAGGGGTTGACTTGTCGTCTTTAAAGGTTCACTTTGGGTCAACTCAAGAAACTTAAATTTTTGGGCATCCTCTATCCTTTACCTGAGACCTTTCTAGAGTTAACTCTTCCTAATCTTATGTCCACTCATGACTGGTACCGGTCCACTCTTGAAGTTCTAAGATTGACTTTAAGAATACCTACTTTTCCAATTTCTCTATCTTTTGTCCGAGACTATTGAGGGGTCGACTTGCCCGTTCCTAGGATTGACTCATACAATGTGCTAGTCTCCTCTAAGGTGGACTCTCAACTTCTTGGGATCAATTTCTAAAATTGCCCAAAGCTAAGATCTTCCGTTTGACCCTATGGCCATCTAGAGGTTTGCTCTTGATTTTATGGGGTTGACTCCTCTGCGTTAAGACATGAAAAATTTACATGGTTTTCTTTTTACTCGAGTGATTTGAGTGGCTTCCTTCTCCACTTATTTAGGATATTTTAAGCTTATTTTAAAGTCGTATAATCATTTTTAAATAAATAATTAGTATTTTGTACTCAAATATTTTGTATCATCAAAATCAAACCTTCGAGTTAACATCCTCATATTCTAGAAATATCTAAAAACTAATTCCGAGGACTACTAGAATAACTAAATTCATTGTAGGGGTGCTTCTAGAAGGAAAAAAATCCAACAATTGACCTACTAATGTCCAAATTGATTGGCAGCATATTAATTGTTGTCAAATTTACTTGGACCTAACCTAGTTCGACTTTAGAGATGGTTGGATTCCAATTGGATTGGATGGTAGGGTTATTTCGATCAAAACTGATTGGATGATGGTTTGATTATCTAACAATAGACACCTTAAGGTTTGATTTACACTCCATAGTGCATTGACCTTGCTTTGAATTTTGCCCATATATAATTTCATCATTTGAGCTTTGATTGAGATCATTCAAGTATTGCAAGAAAACATCCACAATGTTGGACATAATAGAAGTTGATTGAGCTTGAAAATCAATCTATATTGATCAGAGTAAAGCAACCATTTAGAGTAATATATATGCTTTGAATCGTACTGTTGGTGCAAAAACTCATCGTCGCCGGAGTCGAGGCCGCTGAGGTCGCCGTCGGGGACCTGCAAAACAAAGTCCCGTTCGGAGTCGATGGGGGGTGGCTCCGGCAGGGCCCTCCGACGGTCAAGTCAGTTTTTGGCCAACAGGAATGGAGTGCTCGGAATGAGTTCCGGAGCTTAGAGAAGAAGAGGAGAGCTCAGAGAGATTATAGGTCAGAGAGCTCAGCCTTGGCATCTCTGGAGGGTCCTTTGTAGGTGGAGCTTAGTTGATGGCGACAACCATACCGTCGCATGGAGTTCGGTACGGAGAGGATGGCGTCGTCAGGTGGTCGGTGACGGCGCCGCATAGAGTTCGGTACGGAAAGAAAGGCGTCGTCAGGAAGTGGCGTTGCCAGAGGTGGTAGCCATGTTGTCTAGTTTTGTCGCCTGTCACAGACTGATGGCGACAATTCATCTCGTAGGAGAGTCCGACAGAAGGAAAGGCTGGGGGAGTTCGGCTGGCTGAAGGGTCGGCCATCTGTAGAGTTCGGCTGGCTGAAGGGTCGATTGCCGAGGAGTTCGACCGCTGAGAGGCCCAAAGAAGCTTGGCTGAGGCCCGGTTGAAGGACTTCGGTTGCTAAGTAGTTCGACTAAGGCTCGTCCGCTGAGAAGTTCGAGCGCTGGAGGACTTCGTTGAAGCTCGACCGTTGGAGTCGGTCCGAAGGAGTTCGGCCGTGGGGAGTCCGAAGGAGTTCGACCGTGGGGAGTCCGAAGGAGTTCGGCCACCCAAGAAGTTCGGTCTCGACGCTGGGAGTCCGGAAGAAGCTCGGCAGCTACCTAGTTCGGCCTGCTGGAAGAAGCTCGGCCGCTGGGAGTTCGGCTGAAGCCCGTCTGCCGTAGCTCTTCTGCGGCTACCGGTTGCATTAGGCTGGGTATCGAGCTAGACTTCGGCTGGAGCGGGATTTATCCCCAACACTAGCCCCCCCACTCCCGAGTTTGAAAATCGAAGGAAGGGAGTGCAGGAAAGGCGACTGCCGAAGTCTTCCTCTGAGCTCCGTGCTGGTCTGGGTCAAAGTTCGGGGGAGATCCCATCTTCGGCTTGAGGTTGATACAGTTGCTTTATCTAGCCAAGATCGATGCTTAGATTAGGACGAGGTTGCTCTCCTGTTCATAACCGAGGCTGGCTCGATCGCTCGAGGTTGTCAACAGTCTTTTCTCTAGCCGAGGTTGGCTACGGTCACTCGGGAGAGATCTTATCTCTAGCCGAGGTTGTTGCTCGCATTAGGACGAGGTTCTCCTCCTATTCCTAACGAGCTGTGGGGGCCCATGAGGGCCGCTGTCAGAGCCTTTCCCCCCATCTTGTCCTTTGTGAACGAGGTCTTTGCTTGGAAGAGATCTTATCTCGAGCAGTCGAGGTCGAAGTGCGCGCTCGGAGGAGATCTTATCTCCTACGGCCGAGCTTTCCTCGGGGGAGATCTTATCTCCTGCAGCCGAGCTTCTCTCGGGGGAGATCTTATCTCCTGCAGCTAAGGTCGAAGTGCGCGCTCAGGGGAGATCTTATCTCCTGCGGCCGAGCTTTCGAAGTGCGCGCTCGGGGGAGATCTTATCTCCTGCAGCCGAGCTTTCCCTCGGGGGAGATCTTATCTCCTGCAGCCGAGGTTCGCTCGGGGGAGATCTTATCTCCTGCGGCCGAGCTTCCTCGGGGGAGATCTTATCTCCTGCAGCCGAGGTCGAAGTGCGCGCTCGGGGGAGATCTTATCTCCTACGGCCGAGCTTCCCTCGGGGGAGATCTTATCTCCTGCAGCCGAGGTCGAAGTGCGCGCTCGGGGGAGATCTTATCTCCTGCTTCGGGGGAGATCTTATCTCCTGCAGCCGAGGTCGAAGTGCGCGCTCGGGGAGATCTTATCTCTAGCCGAGGTTGGTGCTCGCGTTAGGACGAGGTTCTCCTCCTGTTCCTAACCGAGGTTGTTCACGGTCGCTCGGGAGAGATCTTATCTCTAGCAGCCGAGGTTGAAGTGCGCGCTCGGGGGAGATCTTATCTCCTACGGCCGAGCTTTCCTCGGGGGAGATCTTATCTCCTGCAGCCGAGGTCGAAGTGCGCGCTCGGGGGAGATCTTATCTCCTGCGGCGAGCCGAGGTCGAAGTGCGCGCTCGGGGGAGATCTTATCTCCTGCAGCCGAGCTTTCCTCGGGGGAGATCTTATCTCCTGCAGCCGAGGTTTCGCTCGGGGAGATCTTATCTCCTGCGGCCGAGCTTCCCTCGGGGGAGATCTTATCTCCTGCAGCCGAGGTCGAAGTGCGCGCTCGGGGAGATCTTATCTCCTGCAGCCGAGGTCGAAGTGCGCGCTCGGGGGAGATCTTATCTCCTGCAGCCGAGCTTCCCTCGGGGGAGATCTTATCTCCTGCGAGCTTCGAGGGAGATCTTATCGGGGAGATCTTATCTCCTGCGGTCCGAGCTTCCTCGGGGGAGATCTTATCTCCTGCAGCCGAGCTTCCTCGGGGGAGATCTTATCTCCTGCGAGCTTCCTCGGGGAGATCTTATCTCCTGCAGCCGAGGTCGAAGTGCGCGCTCGGGGGAGATCTTATCTCCTGCAGCCGAGCTTCCTCGGGGGAGATCTTATCTCCTGCAGCCGAGGTCGAAGTGCGCGCTCGGGGGAGATCTTATCTCCTGCAGCCGAGCTTCCCTCGGGGGAGATCTTATCTCCTGCAGCCGAGGTTGCGCGCTCGGGGAGATCTTATCTCCTGCGGTCCGAGCTTCCTCGGGGGAGATCTTATCTCCTGCAGCCGAGGTCGAAGTGCGCGCTCGGGGGAGATCTTATCTCCTGCGAGCTTCGAGGGGAGATCTTATCTCCTGCGGGGAAGTGCGCGCTCGGGGAGATCTTATCTCCTGCAGCCGAGCTTCCTCGGGGGAGATCTTATCTCCTGCAGCCGAGGTCGAAGTGCGCGCTCGGGGGAGATCTTATCTCCTGCGGCCGAGCTTTCCCTCGGGGGAGATCTTATCTCCTGCAGCCGAGGTCGAAGTGCGCGCTCGGGGAGATCTTATCTCCTGCGGCCGAGCTTCCTCGGGGGAGATCTTATCTCCTGCAGCCGAGCTTTCCTCGGGGGAGATCTTATCTCCTGCGGTCGAGCTTCCTCGGAGGAGATCTTATCTCCTGCAGCCGAGGTCGAAGTGCGCGCTCGGGGGAGATCTTATCTCCTACAGCCGAGCTTCCCCTCGGGGGAGATCTTATCTCCTGCAGCGAGCTTCCCTCGAGGGGAGATCTTATCTCCTGCAGCCGAGGTCGAAGTGCGCGCTCGGGGAGATCTTATCTCCTGCGGCCGAGCTTCCTCGGGGGAGATCTTATCTCCTGCAGCCGAGCTTTCGCTCGGGGAGATCTTATCTCCTGCGGTCGAGCTTCCTCGGGGGAGATCTTATCTCCTACAGGCCGAGCTTCGCGCTCGGGGGAGATCTTATCTCCTGCAGCCGAGCTTCCTCGGGGAGATCTTATCTCCTGCAGCCGAGGTCGAAGTGCGCGCTCGGGGGAGATCTTATCTCCTGCGGTCGAGCTTTCCTCGGGGGAGATCTTATCTCCTGCAGCCGAGGTCGAAGTGCGCGCTCGGGGGAGATCTTATCTCCTGCAGCCGAGCTTTCCTCAGGGGAGATCTTATCTCCTGTAGCCGAGCTTTCCTCGGAGGAGATCTTATCTCCTGTAGCCGAGGTCGAAGTGCACGCTCGAGAGAGATCTTATCTCCTACGGCCGAGCTTTCCTCGGGGGAGATCTTATCTCCTGCAGCTGAGCTTTCCTCGATCCGCCTCCACGTTCTTGAGTCCAAAAGGCATGACCTTGTAGCAGTAAAGACCTCGATCAGTAATGAAAGCGGTTTTCTCTTCGTCCTCGGGCGCCATGCGCATCTGGTTGTAGCCAAAAAAGGCATCCATGAAGGTGAGGAGCTCATGGCCCGAGATTGCATCCACCAGCTGGTCGATCCTAGGTAGA
Organism: Cocos nucifera; assembly: GCA_006176705.1. Lineage (NCBI taxonomy): Eukaryota > Viridiplantae > Streptophyta > Magnoliopsida > Arecales > Arecaceae > Cocos > Cocos nucifera. The sequence continues at coordinate 215,491 of QRFJ01000867.1, forward strand.
AGGTAGCTGTCCTTTGGGCAAGCCTTGTTCAGCTTCTTGAAGTCGACGCACATCCTCCACTTGTTGTTTGCTTTCTTGACAAGAACTACGTTCGAGATCCAAATCGGATAGCTAACCTTCTAGATGAGTCCGGCTTTGAGGAGCTTGTCTACTTCTTCGACGATCGCTTTCTTACTTTTCGGGACGTGGTGGCGCAGCTTTTCTCTTATGGGCCGGTGCTTCGGATCGACGGCCAGTCGATGTTCCATAAGCTCGACGTCGATCCCTGGCATATCCATTGGGGTCCAGGCGAAGACATCTGCATTCCTTCTGGGGAAAGCGACGAGCTGTTCCCGAACCTCGGCTGCCAGGTTGGAGCCGATCTGCACCACATGCTCCGAGCTTTCGTCATTCAAGGGCACAGAGATGAGGTCTTCGACGGGCTCGCCCCGCTCCTCAGTGAGGTCGTCGCGAACGTGCAGTCCGTCAACAAGATAGGGGTCGGGCTGATCTCCCTTATGCAGGGTGATTGAGTAGCAATACCTTGCCAGAGCCTGGTCTCCTCTGACCTCTCCGACCCCATGGTTCGTCGAGAACTTCATCTTTAAATCATAGGTTGACACTACCACCCGGAGTGCATTTAGACCAGATCGGCCGAGGATTGCATTATAGACGGACGGAGTCCTCACGACTAGGAAGTTGACCCGAGCCTTGGCCTGCTTCGAGCGCCGCCCCGCTGTTACGGTCAATGTTATTTCGCCTTCGACTGGTACGGTGTTGCCGGCAAACCCTACCAGCAGAGAATTTATCGACTTCAAGCGATCGTCGGGCAAGGACATTTTTAAGAAGGCATCGTAGAATAATATATCGGCCGAACTTTCGTTATCTAGCAAAATGCGACGTACATCGTAGTCAGCGATATTCAAGAAAATTACAACCACGTCATTGTGTGAAAATTGGATCTCCCGACCGTCCTCCTCGGTGAAGGCCACGGGTTCCACAATCCTCTGTTTCTTCATCGATCTTCTGGGTTCGCTGGTCTCCCCTTCCCGAGGTTCTCCCCTGAGATAGTGTTGATGATGCCAAGGGGCGGCCGACCTTCCTGGCTTTCCCGACCTGATGGTACCGCCCTTAGCCGCTCCCCTCGCTTTTCGGGCCGCCTTTGTAGGAATCGATCGAGTCTACCTCGTCTGACGAGCTTTTCGATCTCGTCATGGAGTTGGATGCACTCTTCGGTGTCGTGGCCATGGTCGCGATGATAGAGGCAAAACTTGTTGGGATCGCGTTTGTTGGGTCGGGAATGCATCTTGTCTGGCCTCGAAAGCTGTTCCCTGATTTTCATCAGCACTTGGGCCTTTGGAGTGTTAAGGGGGGCGTAGTTGTGAAACCTTCGTCGGGGAGAGCTTCGACGCTGAGGAGAACCTCGGCGCGCTGTTCCGTCTGGGCTTCCCCACCTCGGGTTCCTCTGGAGAGTTCGGGTCCGCCAGTGACCAGAAGGAGTTTGGGAGCGCCGCCGAGCTTTACTCTGCTTTCCTTCCTCGGTGGGCCTGCCCGTCCCTTCAGCTCGCCGCTTGCCATCGGCTTCGCCATCCCTGGCCTTGAAGGCCTCCTCCACTCGGGCATATCCTTCAGCCCGAGCTAACATATCCGCAAAATCCCTTAGATACTTCTTTTCCAGGGAGAACAATAAGTCGTTCTTCCGAAGGCCGCCCTTTAGGGCGGCCATGGCGACTGATTGGTCCAGATTTCGGACTTCCAACGCGACAGCGTTAAACCGGGTGACGTAGGTCCGGATGGGTTCCCCCTCCTCCTGCTTGATGGCCATCAAGGAATCTGAACCTCGACGTGGCCGCCTACTACTGATGAACGTGATTTGAATAATTTAAATAATTATTTTAAATTAAGTCAAGCCTAATTATCTTTAAGTTAATTTAAATAATTTAAAAAATAATTTTTAATTTAGATTCAATTCGAATCCAATTCGAACGTGATTTGAATCTAATTTGAAATCCTATCAATTCTAATTCAATTAGGCTTTGAATCCAAATCCTCTATGGATTATAAAATTCAATTGATCTCAAATTAAGTCAAGATTAATCAAATTAAAGTTAATTTAAATTAATTTAAAAAAATAATTTTTAATTTGGATTCAATTTGAATCCAATTCGAACTCCATTCAAATCCAATTAGAAAATTCATCAATGTTAATTCAATTAGACTTTAAAATCTAAGTCCTACATGGATAGTCAAATCTAATCACCTTCATATTAAGTCATGTATAATTAAATTAAATTTAATTATAATTAATTAAAAAATAATAATTTTTAATTTAGGTTCGATCCAAATGCAATTGGAACTTAATTCGAATCCAATTCGAAATCATGTCTAACCTAATTCAATTAGACTTAAATCCAAGTCCTAATTAGATTATAAAATCTAATTATATTTAAATTAAGTCAAGTCTAATTAAATCTAATATGATTTAAATTAATTATAAAAAAATAATTTTTAATTTAGGTTTGATTCGAATTTAATTCAAAATCATGTCAAACCTAATTCAATTAAACTTTAAATTCAAGTTTTACTTGAAATATTAAAACTCAATTAGCCTCAAATTAAGTCAAGCCTAATTAAATTAAATCTAATTTAAATCAATTAAAACTTGATCCATAAATTAATTAAGTTTAAAATTTTAATAAAATTAAATATTAATTTTTAACCATCAAAAAATGACTTAAAAGAAAAAAATTATATTAGCGATAGCTTTAGTGATAGAAATAATACCATCACTAATAATTTAAAAATATTATTTTAAAAATATAATTATTAGCAATGAAAATATTATTATCAATGGTATTTGCCATCACTAATAATATTTTTCATATTAGCGATGGAAGAAGATTATTAGCGATAAAAGTGGCTGTTGCTAATAATCTTTCTGTCCTCATTTTTTTTCCCTCATCGTGCCCTCTCATTTTCCTCCACGACACCGCCCATCGCCTCCTCATTTTTTCCATCCCACTATCCACTGCATCCTCATTTTTCCAACATCGGTCCCATCCTCCAGCATTTTTATCCCTTACTGCCACCATCCTCTCCCCATCCTTCGATCCCCCCACTACCCCCTCTCTTCCCAGGCTGGCGGCCTCCCCTCGGTTGCATCTAGCTTGCCTTTCCGAGCCCCTGACTGCCTTCCGTCTTTCTAAGCCTCCGGCCATCTCCCTTTGGCTGCACTTGACCCGCCTCCTCAAGCCCCCAACCACAAGCTACTGGCCTCCTCCCGCCTCCTCGAAATCCCAGCTTGCCATCCCCTCTTCCTCGCGCTTCAGTCCCCACCGCCTCCTCCCTCCCTGCGACCACCTACCATCGGTGCACTTGGCTCACCTCCCGACAGAATGCAGCCGCCTCCCATCTCTCCGAGCCTCCGGTGGCAAGCTTTCGACCTCCTGCCTCCCCAAAATGCTGCCCACCATCTTCCTCTCTCTTGCATTCAGTTCACCCACGCACCTCCTCTCTCCCCTCGAACACTCCCTTTAGCTACACCCGGCCTATCTTTTTGAATCCCTGACCGCCTCTTGCCTTCCTAAACCCTTGACCCTTTGGTTTTCTTACCACCCCCTCTCTCCCCTGACCAGCGGTTTCCCCCTGGCCGTTTCTCATCCGGCTGCACCTAGCCCGCCTCCCCGAGCTCCTGGCCTCTCCTCACTTTTTTGAAACTCTAGCCCACACCCCCCTCTCCCCCGCCCTTTGGTCCCCCACCACCCGTTCTCTCCTTCCTTTGGTCGCCTCCTCCCAACTTGCATCTGACTCGCCTCTCCAACCCCCGATCACCTTCCACCTACCCGAGCCCCCAAGTGCAAGCTCCTAGCCTCTTGCCCTCCCGAACACTGGCTTTCCACCCTCCTTTCCCCCGCCACCCCCTCTTTCCTCGACCACCTCCTCTTCTGACTGCACCCAGCCCGCTTCCTCGAACCTCCGATCGCCTCCTGCATGCCGCAGATCCCCAGCCCTTCGTTCCCATCATTTCCTCTCTCCCTGGTCGGGTGGCTTCCCCCGCTCACCTGGTCCACCCTCTCGAGCTCCGACCTCCCCTCCACCTCGTCGAAACCTAGCCAGCCACTCCCTCTCCCCCATCTTCGATCCTCCTGCCACCCCTATCTCCCCCGGTCGTGGCTTCCTCCTGGCTGCCGTCCTCCAGTTGCACCTAGCTCGCCTCCTTGAGCTTCCGACCACTTCTCATCTCTTATCTCTCCAAGCTCCTGTCTGTGGCTGCATCTCTGAGCCTCAGTCCCTACTCGTCTATGCCTTCTGGTGCCTTAATTTCTACATGCCAGCCCATGCCTCAGTTCTGTATGGTAGCCTTCTATTAGATATATGTGCCCTAGAAGCCAGAATTGGCTGACACTTGTAATACACTTTTAGGGGCAAAATTATAATTTTGACTAATATCAATAAAATGGGTTATTTTCTATCACATATGTGTATTTAGTGTCTGTGATACATCCTTTGAGTTAATGGTAATGATAATTCATATTTTTAAGAGTTGAAAATTAAGACATGATAATCATTTGTTAACTCATAAAATGCATCCAACTATAGGATCATCATGAGGATGGTGATTGATCCGAAAGGTTGGTGTACAATCCTTCTCTTAGTAGATGAGTCTTGAGTCTATGGTGTGGAGACGGATGAGAGTATAGATACTCATTAGAGAACGAGGGCACTGAGCGTGACCACCTCGAGTAGTCATTAGGAAGTCTACCTTTCTCGCGATGACTGACTCGATGCTGCAGTGGGGTGTTGGTCTTTTGACTGAGATGCATCGGAATTCATCTTGAGGATGTTATAGTTTGACTACCCATTACTCGGTCTCCTAGCCATATGGAATCCTGAGGTGTATGTTGGCTATAGCATGTTCATTTAGAACTGGATGGCATCAAGATGGAATCTATCTACCTCAGTGGTAGAGGAGCAGCCCTATGATAATCATGAGAATCAAGTCCATAAGTCCATGGCATGGCAGAGTGAAATAATAAAAAATTTCTATTAAGATTTACACATCGGACTCGAATGAATGGTTACATATATGACAGAAACTAGGGTTTGAGTTTCACTTAACCTAATCTGATGCGGAGCTCAAGATAGAAGAACTTAATCACACAATTAGCTGCACAAGAGGTTCGCATTCAGCTCTGATGGGTTGCACCATATACTCTAGGTGTCACTGATGGATTTTGGAAAATTAGAATATTTAGATGATCGATCATTCTAGCTGTTCAAATCAGAAGAGTCTATCCATCGAAAGGAGTTTCGATGATGTCGATGATAGAGATCATGACATATCCATTACCATACAGAACTGAACCTAACTGGATCACACAAAAAGGGTTTGAATCTGTGATCATCAATTGAACTGATCCAGTTCAATTGATCTAATGAGATTCAATTAGGTTCAAGAAATCGTGCCAGCACTGATTGAACCTAACTTCTTCTTTTGCTATCATAAATTATTGTCTGACTGAGCCAAAGGAGTTTGTGCTCAATCAGAGCCTTCATATGGTCTGACTGGAGGTTGTCCAAGTGAAAAAGATTGTCTTATTTTTAAGAATTACCTGCCATTTTTTATCTCTTTTGTACTTTGGTCAAAAGTCTACTTTGACTGTCAAATGTTGACCATTGACACTTTGACTTTTGACCAATGCCAGCACCTATGGAGAGCTGTGGGGGCTGTCCCCTACTAGAACCGGAAGAAGAGGGCGCACGCCACCTTGGCGTATGCCCAAGTTGGAGGGCCTAGGAGTCCCTATTAGAAGGACTCCATCTCCTTTTTGATTCAATTAGAGTTCTTCTAAGAACCAACTTTGATTATCTTAGGCCCCTCTAAGAGGAATCAGAGGATCTATCCTACCATCAGATTTAGATCTGATTTCAAAAGAGTTGTGATTGGTTGGAAGAAGAGAAGTTGATCACAGACAGTCTATAAATAAGACCTGCGCCTAACCCAGATTGTGATTGAAAGTTTGAGAATTACAATTCTCCACGCTCCAAGGCTGCCTCTTCCCTCTTCCTCCATGCCAAACCCACTTTCTCCCTCTCCTCTCCACGTCCAGAAGAGTTTTGGAGCTTGGTTGGTGCGATCCAGATCAAAGAAAGATGAGTGAAAACTAGAAGGCTGCACTGCTGCAAAGGACGACTGCTGATCTTCAAAAGGAGTTTTGAAGATCCTCCAAATCAGATCCAGATCTGATCTCTAGAGATGTGATAGAGAAGAAGAAGATCTCCAGATCCAGCCCTAGTGGATACGGGTAGAGGTCAGGCACTTGCATGGCTAGATGCAGAACCTTTCGCTGCATACAGGATCATCAACGGATAATAGGATTACCCATATCAAGATAAATTAAATTTGATTTAATTTATTTAGATTTTATTTTATTTTTAAAATAATAATAATTAGATCTAAAATATCTCAAATCTGATTAGGATCAAAGAAAATTTTTTTTGAAATATATCTCTTGATCTGATCAGATCTGAACGAATCTGATCCGAGAAATCAGGATTTTCTTTCACCTTCTTCCATTATGAGTATTAGCGATAGCTAAGACTGTTACTAAAAATTATTTTTTATTTAAATTATATTAATTAATTAAGTATAATTAGATATTAAAAATTATTTAATTATGTATTAATTTATACAGGATTTGAATCTCGACATGTAGAGCACTCGAATTGAGGAAAGATTTAGGTAACATTGTAAACACGAGGCCGAGACGTGCCCTATGTGTTTCGATCTCGGCATGCAGACTGAGAAAAGGCTTGGATTGCAAACACAAGACTGAGACATATCCTATGCGCTTCGATCTCAACATGTAGAGGGCTCGAACCAAGAGAAGGTTCTAGTAGCATTGAAAACATGGGGTTAAGACGTGCCCTATGCATTTCATTCTCGACATATAGAGTGCTCAAACTGAGGGAAGGTTCGAGCTACAAACACAAGGTCGAGACATGCCCTGCACACTTCGGTCTCGACATGCAGAGTGCTCGAACTGAGGTAAGGTTTGGGCAGCATTGCAAATATGGAGCCAAAATGTGCCATGTACGTTCCGATCTCGACATGCAGAGTGCTCAAATTGAGAAAAGGTTTGGGCTACAAATACAAGGCCAAGACGTGTCCTGCGCACTTCGATCTCGACATGCAGAGCACTTGAACCATGAGAAGGTTCGGACAGCATTGCAAACACGGGTTTGAGACGTGTTCTGCGTGCTTTGGTCTCAATATATAGAGTCAAACCATCCCTATTTGTAATGATGTCCCTTACTTCTATGATTATGCTTTTGAAAATGCTGCAGCACTTTTAGTTCAAGGACGGGTTCGTTGTCCTTGTAAGAAATGTGTCGATAGAGAAATATTTGATAGGGATAGAATAATTATCTATTTATATAGAAGTAGATTTATATCAAACTACAAGCATTAGTACCTATATGGAGATTGAGATATGGGAGATAATTGCAAAGGCTTTGGAGGTTCTACTTATCCAAGACCTTGTTGATGTGCAAGAGCTTAATTGTAATGGCTTGAGTAGATGATTAACACATTTGATGTTTATTCTGGTTATTAATAGATGTCCATGTAAAAATCTTTTAGATTGTAACTATTATAGTCGTGATGGATAGGGTTGCTATGGTTATAGTCATGCTTACCCTCCATAGGGTTGTTATCTTCTAGAGGCTAAGCAAGGCTATAACTATAGCAACCCCTATAGTCCATCACAACTATAGCATTTGCTATCTGAAAGATTATTACATAGGCTTCCACTGATAACTAGATTAAATCCATCAAATATGCTAATCATGTGCTCAAGCCTATCACTATTAAGTGCGTGCACATCGATAAATGTATTGGATAAATAGAGCTTTCCATCTGCACATATTATCTCCCATGTCTTCCTATGCAGGTACCAATGCTTGTAGTTTAGCAAAAATTTACTCATATATGAATGAGCAACTATTGTATTACTATCAAGCACTTCTCTATTGACACATCTGTTATAAAGATAATGAGTTTGTCCTTATCCTAAGAGTGTAGCATTCTCAAAAGCATAATCACAAAAATAAAGGATATCATTGCAAATGGGGATGGTCAAGACGCGCATCCCGCACATGCGAACTTGGAGCTTGCAAGATGAATAGGTTGCACGAGCACATAAATTTTATTTTTAAGTTATTATTTTATTTTTTAATAAAATTTATACTTCTAGTTTGCAGCTTGAGAAGGGGGCCGGGGGCTTGGATATAGAGGCTATGATGATTGCCCGTGCGAGATGTGCCTAAATGGAGGTGATGCATTCTGTTCTTGTTGTTGTATGCTCAAGCTTGGATGGTTTGTTACATCGTAGAAAATCGCTTGCAGCCATCTTACTATACTTTGGTACAGAAGAACTTGCAATGCAAGGCAAGCTTGGATGGCCGTTATATCGTAAACAACCGCTTACAACCACCTCATGATTAAAGGTGTAGAGGAACTTACAATGCCTTATTTTTTAATGGTAGATCAAAACCTTCTTCACATTTTCATGTACTAAGATTATTATGTACTGCTGGATAAGAATCAGACAATGGCTAAATTAGGAGATCAATAGACCAACACATTATCATGTATTATTGGACAAGAATTTTTTTTTTTTGATATATTATAGTTGCTAACTAACAATCTTTGTTACACATGAGTTAAATTTTGATTGTTTTGTTATGTTTTGATTGATATTTTATTTGAACCAATTTTTAGATCATCTGCTTTCTTTGATTTTTATTTTTAAATATTATACATCATATCTTCTAGAGATTGAAGCCATTCCAGCCAAGGACACAGCTCTCGAAAAGAGAGCAATTATGTGGCCAGCTTGCATGATTCCGCATATCTCAAACCAAATGATAATTAAACTCTCTAACACTCTAGATATTATTATTTTATCTTTTACTAACTAATATAATATTTTTTATATTAGATATTTTACGCTCAGGCTTGGATGATAGGGGTCACCAGTGATTCCATAGTCACATGTCGTAGCGATCGGCTCACAGACATAGAGTCGTGGTTGGGAATTCGCCCAGCTCGTCACACCTCTGACTTGGTCGGAGGATAGATAGCGTATCCACATTTAGAGCTTGTCGTAAGTACTACAACTTCAATTAATATATTTCTAATTTAGCTATTTTAGAGTTAATATTTATTTTTTAAAATTAATTTTGCAGCACATTTAGAGAGTCTAGAGTATCTCGTGTGGTTTTCAACATCATCTGATGCTTGATGTCGGGGTCGATGAATGAGTTTTTTAGGTGGCCGTCTGGAGCATATAATACAGCCTAGAAGATATTTCTAGTAAGTCAAAACTAGTTTAATTTTTAAATTTTCGATATGTTGGTATTTTAATTACATATAAATACAGGCGTGCTTCTATTTTGCAGGAGTACTATCGATTCAAGACTCCCTATGATGTGGAGGCTAGCCATCAAATCTTTGAGAAGGTGGCCACATGGAGGCTCCGAGATGGCCTCTATAACCTCAAGCAGTCTGCCATTCAATACTCCAATTTTTAGTCACTATCAGACTGGAGATTCTTTATGGATCACTAGATGCGGATGGACATATGACAGGCCCTCTATGATCAGTAGAGTAGCGAGGAGTACTCTGATAGATGGTAGAGGGCCCAGCAGAACTAGTCCATCCAGCAGAGTCCGATAAGGCATATAGGCGGCTCAATCGGCACACATGTTGTGGCCATAGATTGATAAGAAATCAATATCAAAGTACTTCATTAGAACTATAAAAACTCTTATATACATATTTTAATTAATTTAATTTTATTATTTACTTATTATAGATACGATAGCTGGGTTATCCACCAGACTAGCTGCAGTTATGGTGGGCCACACACCAGGCTAGGAGGACTGATGACTATTTAGATTCTATATCATGATAGATCATTATAAGAACTTCAAACTTTATTTACTAATTAAGTTATAGCAGGATCTAATTTTTATATTATATCTAATATATTTTTGAACTGTACAGATGTGTTATGCAACGTATGTTGCTGAGAGATATGGTGATGATCCTCTTCTCCATCCCTCCTTGATCTTGAGGGATGGCTCAGCACCACCGGTGGAATGTGCAGAAATAATCTATTCAAAAATCAAAAGAGTGTATCGAAAGATACTTCTCCGTATTAAAAAATACGTCTTTATGTTGAAACTTACTAATATTATTTTATTTTTTTTATTATAGGATGCTGGAACATCTAACTCTCATCCACTAGCTACTAGAAAGGAGTAGAAGAAGGTGGAGGCAGATGACGATGAGGATCGAAACTAATTTTTTTATTTATTATTTTTTTATATTGCTTGTAAAAAATATATATAACTTTTATTTTTAATATAATATAATTAGTTTTAAATTTATGATTATCATATTATCTTTGAATTTTAATTATAATAGATATTAGGAACCATAATTCATTATGATTAATTAAAATAGATTTTAAACATTATTATTATTAATTTTTTTAAAAAATAAAATTAACTATTACCATTGGTATTAGCGATGGTAGTTGCCGTCGCTAATAACTATTAGCGACGGCATTAGATACCAAATTATCATCATTAATATTTCTTAAAATAATTTTTTTTATTTAATTTAAAAATTAAAAAAAGTTAGAGATGGTATTAGCGATGAAAAAATTGATCGCTAATAATAATTAGCAATGGCATTAGCAACAAATCTATCATTGCTAATATTTTTTTATTTTTTAAAAAAAAATATTTTAAAAAATAATTAGAGATGAAATTATTCTATCTCTAAAGTCATCGCTAATTTTTTTTATTAGCGACAGTAATTTTTATCATCGCTAATGATATCAATTAGCAACAAGAATTTTTTAAATTGAGTTTTACAATGGTATTAGCAATGGTGTCCCTATTAGTAACAGCTCAGAAACTATTAGCGATGGTATTTCGCTATCGCTAATAGTCTGAATTCTTGTAGTAGAAGTCTAGGAGACGTACATTTTGCATTTAGCATTCATGCATGTGTGGCATAGTATTTCGTTTATGGTATACTTGAGCATTTAAATATTAATTAGGCAGTAGTAATGAAGCATAAAATCTAGTTGCTAATTAATTAAGAAGGAAAGTGATCGAGGAATGGGCTCAGTAATAGTGGCATTAGAGTTAAATCTTGATGGTTATTGAGCTTAGAATGAGTGGTATTTTGAAAGATACTTAAGGCAATATTTTTAGTCAAGACCCAGGAAAAGGGGTCGACTCGTTTCAAGAGGGGTCGACTCCATTGCAAGAAAATAGTGAGAATTTCAAAAAAAAAATTGTATTGGCATGCATGAGTCGACTTGATTTTTAGAAAAGTCAACTCGATTTCAGTGGAGTCGAGTCGACCTGCACAAATAGTAGAGCAACATGTTTTAGCTGAGGTGTTTTAAGTTATGATTTAAAAATAAGTTTTTAGCGAACAACTAAGCAGCTTTATTATATAAAGAAATAGCTGAGAAAGTAATCTATTTGCTGGCTTTTCATGGGTTAGACACTAGCAAATTGCTTCCCTAGTTTATTCTTTTTCAAACAATAGCCATCAGTTCCTTTTGTGCTATTCTGGTTCTTTAGCAAAAATAGAAATGATAAAGGAGGAAAGAGGACAGGAGAAGGTAATGTTCTCAGTTGAAAATTAAGAAAAATTCAGCTGGAAAGTGGTGAATTATTGATAAACAAATTTGAAGGAAGAAAAGTTGCTGATTATGGGAAAGGAAGAAATTTGTTTTGTTGGCAGAAGGGTTTTAATCATTTGAGGTAAAGATTTTAATCCCTGAACTAGATGTAAATTGTACCTGCAATCCTTGTTATTAGATTTGATGTTTTAGTAAACCAAATTATGAATTTAAACTAGAATTTGGGGATGAATTGTGCTGCCAATTTTGCTGAAAATCATTTGAATGGTTTAGCAATTAGTTGAAACTGTGTTGGCTGAACTTGGAAGCATTTATGAGAATGAAAATACAGTTGAATCTCTAGAAATTCTTGAGTTTATATTGAGGTTTAGTTAAACCTAAACTAAGACAAACAAGATAGAATAAAAGTAAGAGTTAGAAGGGTTAAAGAATAAGCATAAAAGCAAAGCATGCATAATTGTATTCATGAATTATGTAGTATTGTATTAATAAGAGTGTACCAATGTTATAGGAAAGGAAGAGGACTCGAGGGATGCTTTAGGTGAGTCAAGCACTAAGGTGGTGCGGTAGCTATTAAGAGATAAGTGGTTTTCTATCTAGCTTTGATGTTTTTCCTCATTGTATTTTGTTATGAAAGGTACTAACTCTAAAAAAAGGTTAGATTTCTGTTATTCTATAGCATATATATATTTGCAAGCATAGGAACAGGAAATGAGTTTTATTGAAATGTTGTTCAAAGATATGTATGTGTTTGTATACTCGATTTGGGCAGAATTTGCATTTTAGCTTGAAATTGTTCTTGGAATCAGCTTTTCAGCATTTGAAAATTCAGCTTTCCAACATTTGAAACTTCATTGAGCATTCATTGAAAAGGATACCCCTAGGAGTGATCAACCTATATGGTGTGCCTTAGCTTCAGCATTTTACAACAGCAGAAAATAACTGGCACCATAAATAATAGAAAATTCAACACACCCAATGGGGCTTAGCAGCATAATTTGCTACATATCAATTGCTCATGGGAGTAGTGTCCTGTGGTGTAGTTGGCAGTAATCCAGTAGCAGCATTATTTAGTACATGGTTTTCTCTTCTTTAGTATATTGAAGTTTTAAAAGTGTGTCAATAATTTCAGCTCTATGTGTTAATACGTATTAAGGCAAAACTTTCCTATTTTCCATTGTTAGACGGATTATCCATTCACTAGGATTTAGGTCTCACCCCTCACTTCTCCTTATTGCAGGCTTGGAGCATCTTGGTCAAGCATAGAAGTAAAGCATCCGCATCTACATCAGCACTCATACTAGAAAAAGGTTGGCCATATTAGCTAGTGAGATGTTTGATATGTTTGAGCTGTTCATGTTAGCTTGTGAGGGGAGGGCATTTTGGAGATGTATTATATGTTTGAGTTGTTTAAACTAGAAAATGTTTAGTTTGTTTTACTATTGAACTGTATGTAGAAAGTATGGTATGATGAATGAAACCTTAATTGGGTTTGTCTTTGAGAAATGTTGAGTTCAATTAAAATGCTTGTGTTAATAAATTGAAAGATTGATTAACCAGATTGAAGGTAGGTTATCAGTAAATGGATAGGGTTTAATTGTATCTTATGAACCATGGCATAAGATACTAGTAAAACTCAGCTCAACTACTATACCCGTGCCTAGTTAGGGGGTGGAGTGCAACATAGTCAGGTGGGAGGCTTAGAGTAGCCGAATAGGGAAGCTTAGAGATGGTCGGGTTGCGTCTACTAAAGGTGGGGTCCATCGGGTCACCGCTAGTGGTTGGGGGCCGGGGGGAGTGGGGACCTGCCAGCCGCTAGGCTACTGCAATGCTTTAAGTGGCTAGGCTACTGCAATGCTTTACATGTACCAGACCTGAACCCACTTTAGATATTTTCTAAAAAAATCTATATCAATCCCGTCTCTTAATCGAATAGGATAAAATCTACTCCATTCGAGTCGAATCGAGTCAGATATCCATAGGATCAAAAATAAATTGCCACCCCTAGCAACACTATGAAAAGTATAACTAATAAACTTGCAATTAGCAGTTTTAGAATCTAATTTTATTTTCTTTGAATTAGACAATATCACCTTAGCAAGATACCCCCACACTTCCAAATATTTTATGTTAGATGCATATCCTTTACATAATTCATGAGGTATTTTTCCAATTTTCTTGTAGGAAATTTTATTTTGTATATGAAAAGCTGATAGAATTGTTTCTTCCCACAAGTTATTAGGAGCACCTGAACTAATTATCAAAATGTTTATCATTTTTTTTAAGATTATATTCTTTCTTTCAGCTATACCATTAGACTCAGGTGAATAAAGTGGTGTTACCTCATGAATTATTCCTTTCTTTTTACATAATTCATTAAACGAAGCTGTATCATATTCACCACCTCTATCATATCTGAACTTTCTTATTTTCTTATTTAACTAGTTTTCTACTTCATTCTTATACTTTAGAATCATACCGCTAACATTATTTTTATTTCTTAGCAAGTATACCATAAATGTCACATAATACCATTTTCATCCTCTATCAATTTACAAGACTTTTTAGTAATCTTGGACTCAACACAAACTTCACATTTATCCTTATTTTCATTAGTCAAACCAAAGATTAAGCCAAGTTCTTTCATTTTCTTGATATAAGATATGTTAACATGACCTAATCTACCAAGCCATAGATGAATAGAGTCAAGCAAGTAAGCAAAAGAACTAGAGCCATTCTCATTATTAGTAACATCAAGTATACTCAGAGGGAACAATCCTTGATTGCAATAGCTCTTTCCCACAAACACACTATTTTTAGTCATTATGATTTTATCTGACTCAAAAGAGACTTTCACTCCAACATTTCCCCAAACAGACATAGAAATAAGGTTCACATGGATATTAGAAACATGAAGCACATCAGATAAGGATAGTATTTTTGTAGAAGTAAGCTTAAGAAGAATCTTGCTTTTTTTCGAGAACTGGTGTTGATTTGGAATCACCTATGTGTATAGTTTCTTCTCCTTCCCCTAATAATGTATAGTAGATCAAAGCATTCCGATTTTCACATATGTGTCGGATAGCACCAAAGTCAACCATCCGATCTTTCATATTTGCTATCATGTTTACTTGAGAAATGATCGCAGCAATAATATCTGCCTCTACCAAGTTTATATTTGGTTTAGCAGGATTGTCGTTTCTCTTTCCATGTCTACATTGAGGTGCATGGTGCGCCGATTTGCAGCACATGAAGAATGCTCTTCTTTGAAAGGTTGGATTATTATATTTGGACTTTTTGTCAAATCTATGAGACTTGTTGACATACCTCTTATTGGTGTTCCTGTTGTTAGTATCATCTTTGGCCTGATGCGTAGCAAGATTGGCCTTTGAAGTCACTTGTTTGGCTTTTTCTTTCTTAATTTGGTTCTAATTCCTTTCTTCAATGATGATATGCAAGACCACATCCTTTAGGGTCATTTGCTTCTTTTTATGTTTTAGTTATTGCTTGTAGTTGCTTCATGACTCTGGTTATTTCTTGATCAAGCTCTTTGTCATAAATTCTTTTTACTGTGTGATTTTTTTTTCAAGATCTTCCAATAGCTTGTGATACTCGTTGATTTGAGATATAATATCTTTTTAATCAATTATTTGAAACTGTAAAAAATTTTCTATAGCAAATTCTTGGGTCTCAGCATCTTCCACCTCATACTTCTTATTCATAGATTCCCATACCTCTTTAGCCTCTTTATAAGGACAATAGGCATCAAAAAAGTCATTGGTTAAGGTATCGAGAATGATGTGGCTACAGACTTTATTAGCATGTTCCCAAGATCTCAATAAATTTTCATAATTTTCAATTCCCTTCTTAGGCTTTGATTCCATCAAGAAAAAAGCTAAACCAATCACATCTAAAGCAAAGAAAACCCTTTCCTACGATCTCATCTAAAGCGACTTCCATTAAAGATTTCAACTTTTGAAGTATCAAGAAAAGCTTTGGTAGTGATAAGAGCAGTATCCATTTTGAAATCTATCCTTAAGAATATTAGGAAAAAGTACTAGAAAATAGATTAGAATAAAAATTACTAGATTAGGTGTGACGTCACTATTTTTAAGGATAGATTTGATCTCTTGGAGAACAAATCTTGGTGCAATAAGCTTCTAGGTGACCACCCTCTAAGGATACAACAGACACATCTCAATCATGTGCACTCACAATTTAAGGTCTCAAGAACATGCAATTAACTTTGACTTAAAAGATTTTAATAGAAAATTATATGAATAAAATTTTCTAAAAAAAGGAGACTAAGCTATGAGGGCTATTAGAGAAAGATGTGAAAGTTATATTTTGATGCAGGAGCATTGACTTATTTAAAAGCACGAATGAGATATGTGATTGGAAAATTTTAATTTTTAATAAGTCTTTAATGTTCAAAACTGGATTTGGAGGCATGTGAATTAAAACCAAAATTGTTGCAATCATTGATTTTGAAAATTGTCATCATCATAACATAATAGGAAATAGAGTACTAGGGCAATCATTGATTTTCTAAAACTGTCATAGCATAATAACCAATAGGATACCATGATAATCATGGATTTTCTAAAACTGTTATAGCATAATAGGCAATAGGATAATCATTGATTTTCTAAAACATAATAGGCAATAGGATAGCTAGTTCAAATATATGCAGAGTTTCTAAAACTATCATAGTATAATAGCCAATAGGATATCATGACAATCAATTTTTATTTTCTAAAACTGTTATACAATAGGATATCTGGTTCAAATAGGTGCAAACAAAACTAGAATCTCTATTCTTAGGTCTTGACTTTTTCTAGTTCTTAACAGCCATAAATCTTGCAAAGATTTTGCATCATGTACAAAGAAATCTTGATCATCATGAAACAAACAAACCATCCCATGTTTCTAGGCTATGATGCCATCATGCAATATATTTTCAGCTTTTAAAATATTAAAATAAATTCACAACAAGAATTACTGGGAGTAATATGAAGGGATGTATCATTCTTCAAGCCTTTTCCCATGTTGTGCCAGGCCTCTTGCTAGAGGTAGCATGATTATCTTCCAAACTAGATCCCATATGCAAGTAGCTTTAATGAATTGGATATTGCTTTTGATCAGATAAGTGGTATAGTTGAAATAGTCATGTACGATCAAGCATATAATATTGTCATGATGCCTATTATGTTCATCCTTGTTGAAGCTGCTAATTTTAGTTGCTATTAACTCTGAGGACTCGTTTGGTTTGTGGAAAGTAGAGGGGGAAGTGGCAATTCTCAAGAAGTGAAAAAAAGTTTGGTTAGAGTTATAAGAAAAAAGAGAATGAAAAATATTCTTTCTATGGAAAGGTACTTTTTATATTTCATGAAAAATAAAAATCTATAGGAGAGATGGATTCTGAAATTTTTCATAGGATAAAAATTAATGATCATTTTTTTTTTCCAAAAATATCCTTTTACAAACATATGATTGTGGAGCATACAAATTTTTGAAAATATTATTAAATATTATTTTTATAAATATTAATATAATATTATATAAACATTATCTTAATATTTATATTAATATAATAAAATATTAATATTAATATTAATATAAATAATATTTATAATATATTAATATCATTTCAATATTTATACTAATATAATATTTTTATTAATATTAATATAGCATTCATATTTATATATTAATATTTACATTAATATAATACTATATTTATATTAATAATATTAAAATATTAATGTTATATTAATATAATATTAATATATATTAGTATAATATTAATATAATAAATAATTATGTTCTAATATTATATTATAATATATTTATATTAATATAAATATAATATTATATTTATATAAAATTTAGGTGCAAAAAGAAATCGTCTTATATCTTAAGGGTATAATAGATATTTTACATAATTTTTTTAGAAAAATAGATGTTCAACCAAACATTGGCTATTCTAGAATATGTCACTTTTTCATGGTTAATCAAACATGCCAAAATCATATTCTCATAAAGTAACTTTTTAAGAAGTTATTTTTTGAAAGAAAAGTTCTTCCCATAAACTAAATGAGACCTTAATTAGCATCATGTTGGACTGCTAGTGCTGCAAGCTAGGGGCTGGGAGAGCATGCGGTCAAGCCAGGATGCATCTGTTGTAGTGGGTCTTGAAGTTATCTGATGGTTTTTGGTGCTCTTGCCCGTTTGTCTTGAGCTATTCAATCCTTGAGTTGGTGTTGTTGATTAGGTCCTTGGCTTATGGGGTTCGATGCTACTACTAGTACAGTGCCATGGTTAGTTTAGGCAATTGCGAAGGTGCATGCATGGTCACAAACATTTGTGGAAGTCAAATTTACATTTAGGAAAGCTCACGGCAGTTGCCGGGGTCGAATGATGGAGACATTACCATGGGAGTAATTCCCATACTAATGTTATTGTCATCAAATGTCTTTTAGCAATATAAATATAGCTACAGTCAATTGCTAGGGATGTCTTGGAGCTGATTTTGATGTGATAATTAAAAGCGTTGAGAAAAATATTTCAAATTCAATCCACAGTGAAGATGACAATGCGATAAGGAGCTCATAGCGAAGTTCACAACATAGAAAAGCTCAAAAAGGCACCTACGATCCGCAGGAGGGTATGGTCTGTAGTAGGCCATGGCCCGTAGGCATGTAGGCGTGCAGCAGGGCAAAACTCAGCATGCCCGCATGGCCTAGGCGAGCGTATGGGCTAGGCGTTGGCATAGCCCAGAGTATGCATGCGAGCATGTGCGGCCCATAGCACATGAGAGGCACAGCATGCACGTGGCCTAGGTGCCCATGCATGCTCAGGCCATGCAGCTCACGGTGTGCCCGGCGATCGATCGGAGATGAGGCATGGTCTCATGTGGTCTACACCTTTTTAGCATGGTTTATGGCTAGTTGACGCAGTCCACGTGCCCCACGTGGACCACTTAGCAGTTCATGGGTTGTTTACGCGGTTCACCGCATGTTAGGGGTGTTTCATGCTCTGATCTTCATGTGAAAATGCTATCTGACGGCTTTAGGAAGTTTCGATTTTGATTAGATGGTGAGACGTTGATGATGCACCTACAATAAAAATATATTATAAATATATAGGAGTATGTAATAACTAAATTATAAATAAATAAATAAATAATTGATATAATAAATATCTATTCTCACTAGAATCGTGTGACGTAGATGTCGGTGGAGCTAGATTGATAGGTGGAGTATTGGATGGATATGGATATACCATTTTTAATTATTGGATGAGTCATGGATATTGACCAACCCAGCCCATGACCAAATGTTTGTCATCCCTAATCCTAAGTATTGCATCAGTCCGGCTAGCTGATCTAGATAAAAGTGAGCTTATGTGAGGAGGTCAAAGTGGAAGTCAACCAATTGATATAATAGGTATGATAGTGCTTAATTAAATGTGCAATTGATCGATTGAAGGTGGAATGAGGTGATTGGTTTTGACTCATCTAATGCTAAATTGAAGTGTGGAGGTATAGGTTAATGGGATGAAGATCCATTGAAGATGAAGCTTAGTTTTGGTATCAAATCTCTTGCTGAATTTTAGACTGAAGAGCT
The DNA here is from genome assembly GCA_006176705.1 of Cocos nucifera. NCBI lineage: Eukaryota > Viridiplantae > Streptophyta > Magnoliopsida > Arecales > Arecaceae > Cocos > Cocos nucifera. The sequence goes on from QRFJ01000867.1 coordinate 234,830, forward strand.
CCGAGAGGATGCCTAGGGGCACCTAGAAAGTGAAAGCAAGGCCCGATTCAAGAAAGAAATTTTTTTATTTTATCTTGGCTTCATCTAAGTTGGTTCCCAAAAAATCATACTCACTGCAACAAAAAATATTATTTACGGCACAAAAAAAGCATCACAAATACTAAATTTTTATTATAAATAATTATTTATAATAAAAATTTCATCACTACTAATTAGTCGCTTAAAATGAGGTCACAGATAATATTTTCTTTTTGTTGCTAATAATATTTTTTTACAATAAAAAATTTTCATCAAAAAATTATTTTTTTTATTTTTTAAATTATTTATGATGAAAATATTTTATTGTAAATAAAATATTTTATGACAAAAATATATTTTCATCATAAATAAAATTATTTAAGATGAAAATTTCCATCACCAATAATTTAATAAATAAATTTAATATTTTTTAAAAATAAAATAAATTATTTATGATGAAAATTATTTTCATAAATAACCATATTTAAGATGAAATTTTATTTTCATCAGAAATAAAATTTTTCATGATGAAATTTTACATCATAAATAATTAAAAAATTAATTTTTTAGAAAATAAAATAAATTATTTACGATGAAAATATTCATCATAAATAAAAATATTAGCAATGAATTTATTTTGATCTCTAATAAGGTTATTTGTGGCAAAAAAATTTCATCACAAATAATTTAAAAATATATTTTATTTTTTAAAAAAATAAAATAAATTACTTGCATTGAAAAATATTTTCATCATAAAAAATATTATTTGCAATGAACATATTCTATCGCAAGTAATTTTAAAAAAGATTTTTAAATTTTAAAAAAATAAGTTATTTATAAATATATTTCATCACTAATTAAAATATAATATTTTTAAAAATAATTTATAAATATATATTTTTTAATTTATATTTTAATCTTTTATATTTATAATTTATAAAATAAAAATAAAAAATTTACATAATAAACCCACAAACAATTTTACACGTCTAAATTTGATCATTTCATTATATTAAAATATAATTATAGAAAAATAAATTTAATAATTGCATGAGGTCCAAAATAAAAATAAAAAAATAAAAACAAGCTGATGACCATCAAGCATCAGCATCTGGAGAAAGAAAATGGATAGAGTACAATAGGCCGACCTGTGAGCTGCTGTCTCATTAGTTCCATCATCTGCTCCATCTGCGCCATCTGCTTTATAATTTGCATCTAGAATAATTGGTACAAGTCGATGCATGCAGCCAACTCATCAGTTTGCTGTCAATCCTCAGCAGCCTATCTCTATATCTCCACCAATTGGGCATTGTAGGCAGCATGAATGTCAGCCCTAGACAAGTATGAGGATGAGAGAGCTCTGATCCTATACCCCAGTCCTCTAATATAACAAGATCTCATACCAAGCATCCGATCATGGATCTCATCATCTATGGTTGCTGTTGAGCTCTCAAAGATAAGCTGGGACCTAATCTCTATTATACGATCCTAAAAATTAAAGTTATAGCTATTCTAAGTTTGTACTGAAAATTAAAATGTCAATAAAAAAATAGTTGAAAAAACTTATATAAAACTCCTGGCTCCTCGTGTCCACTTCCTTGACCATCGATGGTGGACTGCTGGTAGATCTAGATCCAACCAGAAAGCTCGCCACTCTCTATATTTCTCTGTAATTTAAAAATAATTAATAAAAAAAATTTAAATAGTTAAAGAGCTTAAATATACTAAATAAAATTACTTACCATCTGCTCTATATAGCGAGCGAATGGCCTCGAACCCACATGGTACGAGACGATCTATCTCACCTAATTTGTAGCATTTCGAACACATTGATTCTGTACAGTTAACAGTCAAATTAGTAGCTAACTAAATTTAAGAATAAATGCTTTAATTATTAAAATTTAAAAAAATTTGATGCTAAACCTAATATGCCGGGTCCTCATACCTACAAAATATAACAGCCTAATCTTCGATACCGATGCTATCATATGGCCGCTGTCGCGCTACCTCCCACCCCTGGTCCTACACTACAACATATATACCAGTAGCGATGAATATGATGCCGATAATCCTTAAAATATGAGCATAGATGATCATCTACAGCTCGCCGCACGTAATCATATTCGAAATCAATAATATCAAATATAGCTTGTCAATAATAAATATTATAAGAATACAATACTAATGAAATATTTTATTAAATATTATTTTACCTATAAGTGATTATAGAAGACCTTCCTCTAAGCCAATGTAACATGATGCCAATCGAAGAACGTCACGGGGCATAGTTGTAGCATATGATGCCCAGCTCAGTTTACCATAGCTCGCACCATCCTCTAATAGGCATGTTGAAGTAGGACAAAATCTCGATACAGAGACGCTATCCCTTGTCACTAATAATTTCCTTGAAAAAAAAATTTTCCTCTAAAAAATTTTTCATCTAAAAAAATTTAACCAAAAAAATTTCATAAAAAAAAATTTACGACAAAACAAAATTTTTCATTGCTAATAATTATCGATAAAAAAAATTTCCCCCTAAATTTTTTTCTTTAAAAAAATTTAACTAAAAATTAGCAACAAAAAATATTTTTACGTTGTAAATACTTCCCACAAAAAAAATTATGCAAAAATTATTTTTCTATAAATTAAATTTTATCTAAAAATAAATTTTTTATCATAAATAAATTTTTGTTCGATGCATGGAGCATGTGCATGTCGTTCGATGCACTGCACGCATGCAAGCTTGCATGGCACGCAATGGATAGGTGCAGATGCATGCCACCTATAATATGATTATAAATAGAGATGATAAAAATTTTGATGTGATGCAAAGAGTACAAAAATTTCAATAATTTTCAGATTGTTCAATGCAGAGTGATATGCCCATCGTTCAATGCAATACGGGATGCATGCTATTCAATTCTCATGATCTTTGAAGTGCAAATGAGCCAGGTTGACCCCTGACCTAATCCAAATCAATCCAATTAGATCAATCCAAAATTTTCATCATAAATAATTAGACATTGGTGATGGAAAGATAGCATCCATCAACGATTCATCCCCCTCGGCTTTTGCCGTGCTCGAATCTTTTTTTTTTTTTGAGTAAGCCTGATGGTCCAAAAATCCTTAAAATTTGAGAGTTAGTACAAAAAGAAAAAGATAGAAGATGAACGGGATGAGTGGAAGAAAAAATTTGGAGAGTTACAAGTTTAGACTTTGCGATTGGTTAAAGAGAATATTAGTACAATATAGGGGCAAAAGTTGGCAAAGAAAGAGAAGCAGGGCAAAAGTCGATAAATTTTTTTTTTATCTCAAATAATCTATCATTTATTTTTTAAATTTGTTAAAAATTTTTATCAATTATTTATAATAAAAAAAATTTATCATAAATAAATAAGTATTTATGATAGAAATAAATTTTACATCATAAATATATAATTATTTATAATAAAATATTTTTACCATAAATAATATGCTATTTATTTTTTAAATTTATGATTTTTCATTGATTATTTATGATAAAAAATTTTATAGTAAATTATTTATATATTTGCGATGTTAAATTTATTTTTGTTGCAAATACCAACTTATTTATGGTGAAAATTTTTATTATAAATAATCTACCATTTATTTATTAATTTTTTATTGATTATTTATGATAAAATTTGTTCATCGCAATTAAGTTGATATTTATGATAGAAATATATTTTAAGTCATAAATATTAAATTATTTATGATGAAAAATATTTTTTCTCATAAATAATTCTATCGTAAATTTTTTTTTTTTTTTTATAGTGGTACCATTTCAAAAAAAATTTAAATGCTTCTTCTTACACTATGCTCCAAGGTATTTGGCTTGGATCATGGGTGGGCATCCCTGGCCTTCACCTCTCTTTTTTTCTCCTCTCGCCCAACACTTTTAGCCTCTCTCTATATCCTAGTTCCCAAATTCTACTCTCCTCCTTTCACCCATGCCTCCCTTCTCTGCCCCCCTTATATTAGATTCTCAATTATGCCCCTTTTTCCATTATAGTCCATGCCTTGCCTCCCCTCCTATTTTTTCATGTATATGAGAGCACTAATCAACCTTTCATAGCCTCCCTAACTCAGCTTGCTTATAAGATTTTAGTTAGCACCCTCCCTTATATTCACAAATTTTGTGAAAATAATGGTTCTCATCACCGATGTCTTATAGTTTAAGATAACAAGTTTATGATAATAATGGTCCGTCCATTATAGGTATTATCTTACCCCCTTTCCCTTTCTTTAGCTCTTTGGCTCAGTGTAATTGTGCGTGTGGTGATAGTGGAGCTCCCCTACTATTGGGATGTCTTTACTTATCGATTGAAGATAATTTTTAATTATCGATGTTCATGTTGTCAACCATTATTATGATGGTGCATATGATTCTAATGATTTTCCAATGTGCAGTGTCTCAATGAACCTTTCAAAAGCATGATTTTTGAATTTTGAAGACTTTTTTTTTATTTTTTTGTTTTAAAGTGGAGTGATTTGAATTTGAATTTTAGGATGACTAATTTGAGTATTAAAATTGATTTTTGATTAGTCTTTTTGGAGCTACGTTGCTTTGTCTGGATCTCTCTTTTGTACTTTCAAGTGGATGTAACTAGTTAACTTTCTTTTCCTCAAAAGATAAAAAAGAGTTTAATTCACTTTAGATTAAATAAAAAGAAGGTTTACAATTATTTTATCCATTAGATATTTTGAGTCTAATTAATGGTGCAAAGAATATTATAAATACAAAAGTTAAAATATAGATTAACATGCATGAAGTAGGCTTAACTTAATTAGTTGGCATTCCTCTTAAATTTTGATAAACAAATGCATAAGACAAATGTAATAGCTTTACAATTAATTATGTTAGATTTATTATTAAAAGAATAGTTATGTCAATTCAGAAGTATTTTGAATATGATGTTGTAGCGGTCTAAGTTAGTTTGAGTTAATTTAGGTCTGGATTGGGGACTTTAGTGATCCAAATCCAATCCATTTTTGAACTAGTTCATGTTTTTCAATTTAAGCCCAAGGCAAAGAACTTCATCTCAAATTGGCCATGCTATTTTTAGTTCAGTTTTGGATCAAAAGTAAGTCAATATTCTTTACCTATAGCCTTTTCTTAAGATTGAATTAGGGAAGGAAAAGAAATAAAAAATAATAATATTTAAGTTTACATATGTTGCTTATTTCAATGAAGAAATAAATGGAGTATTTAATTACATTACAGGATCTTCTTTCAAATTCTCATATGTCACCCAATATAATTTTTTTATTGATGGTTGAGACATTAGAGTAAACTGAGTTACAAGTATTACACTATAAGGTGCTATCAATTTTTCTAACTTTAATGTGTTCTACCTTATATTTTCCATGCTTTCTCCTCCAATCTAAAATAAATTCCTACTAGTGAAAAAAATTGATGATGAAAAAAAGAATTGTCAACAAAAATATAAGGTGATGAAAATTAACTTTCATCATACTATTAGAACTAGTAAACTTGATGATAAAAAATATTTTTATCAAAAAAATACATCACCAAATATTTGATACCAATTTCTATCGTATAGAGGAAATCTTTTGTGATGACCTTTACCATATCAACAATAAGAATTAGTAAATTTTATGATAAAATATCTTAGGTTACTAAATATTTTTGCTTTCAGTGGGTTAAAATTTTTGTCACGTGTTCCTTATTTCATTTATAAAAAGTAAAAATAATCTACAATTGCTTTCAGGACAAAAATAATAGTGTAGAAAATTCTTACTATAATTCTAACTATATACATCATGATAAAGTTTATCGTCACTAAAAATTTATAAATTTTATTAGTCACTAAATATTTATGCTTTTGATGACCTAAATTTCTTGTCATCTGTTCTTATATTATTTAAAAATTTAGAAGTTAGCTACGACTATCATTTGTGATGAAAATAATAGTATAGAAAATTTTATGTTGATAGTAAAGTTTCATCACCAAACTATTGTATCTCAATCTAAAATAGTGGAGCAAGCATATAGCTTCAATGCTACCAGGAGATTAGCAAACTCCAAAATAAATAAACAAAAAAGATGTCAACAAACTCTTATCAAGCTAAAGAAAATCTTATTTACATACTAGTATTTTTTTCTAATTTTAGATTTGTTTTGCTTAGGGATCGGTACAGCTAATGAACTTAACCCAATTTCTCATGTGACAAATAACATCCATCAAAATCATCAAAACACACTTGCTAAAACTTTTGTACTCGAGCATCTCATGCTTCCAGCCTCCAGAGATCTTAAGTTATAATGTTTTTTTGTGAACAAGATTACATGCTCAATTGATAACATCTATTATCTTCCTTTGATTGTAAAATATGATGGAATATTAGGGTTCGCATATAAACCTATTTTTATTAATTATATATTTATGGCTGAATTAGTGTTGTTTGTTATACTACTCACATATTCCTTGGCTCCATTTCACAAATACCATTCATTGCTAGGGTGCCTACCACCATAGTGGGTAAAATCTTTAATTTACTACCAACTCTCACCATAATTTTGGCCACAATTTCCTCATCCTAGTTCCAAAATTAATAAAAAAAAATTATTGCCAAAATATTCACACTTCAACTTGATACTCAAAATGTTCATCTAACTTCTTTAACACCCATTAAAGCTTATGGATTACTACACCTATTGATTCATGCCACATTGGATGCCAAATGAGGCAACTAACGAATTGGGGCTGCACAACTTCTTTTTTTCTTTTAGGTAAAAATGGACGGTCGCACCAATCTGGTATGAGAGTAGCCTATAAAATTAGAGTATAAAAGATTCCACTGGTGCCGGTAGGCAAGTATCATCCTATCTCTAAGCCCAATCTTTAGTGTGCTCTACCACAAAAGATGCAACCCAATCTATCGTATTGTTGGCCTTCCTATAAATATGCTAGACAGATACTAGTATAGAACGTTGAAAAATAGACCAAATATCATGGAAGAGTAGATGTGAGTTCAGTTGCTTCGTGTTTTCTCTAATCCAGGCAATGATGGTAATAGAGTCTCCCTCAATGAAGATCATTTCTATTCATAGCACCTACTTAGCAAAAATGATACCTACTCAGGCAGCATGAAGCTCAGCTCCTAAGACTGAAGGCTCAAACAGATAATGACCTCTAGCCACCAGCAACCTAGCTAGCATCAGGATAACGAAGGATAAATCCTATCTACCCTTGCCATCCCTGACACTACCGTCAAAGTTTATCTTGATAAACCCTGAGGGAAAAGGCTCCCATGAAATGAAAATAACCCTTCAGATTACTGCTAAAGCAACATGAGAGTTCCAGAGATAGGGGGCATCAGGAGACTAGCTAGTAGCATCGAATTGACTATACTTCGCAGCCAATTGAATGGCTCTTTCTAGCACCCAATGAGAAGACATCATCTCGCCTTCAAAGATCAAGCTGTTTTTAGATAGCCAGCTTTGGTAGGTAATATAAGCTGTCCGACCCCTCGAAATAGAGCTCATCCTTTTGGTCAAATCCTAATGGACCATGCTCAAAAAAGGCTCTAGCCAAGGGCCTGTACCCGCCTCCCATGGCTTGGCTCCTGCCCACCTCCATATCAGTCTCACCCTCGGATACCACAAGATCATGTGCTCCAAAAACTCATCCTCGATCTGCATAACTTTAGTCATATGGCATTACAATAGTTGAAAACATAAAATGAATAATTAAAATAGGTATGCCCATGATGAGGAAAGAAAAATAAGTTCCAGACGGAGGGCAAGGATAAATGTTAAATTTTAACGATGGTATTCCATCGATTCTTTTCTTTATGGTAACTTGCTGATACTTTAAAATAGCGTAATATTTCGATGCTTTTAAAAGTGCATGCTGAAATTTATCGATACTTTCTCCTAGTGTTGGTAATATGAAGTCGCTAAATTCCCTTTCTCCTATAGTGTATCTTTTTAAATGGCAAAGTCAAGTTGATCTAAACTCCATTAAGGTTATTCTGCATAAACTAAGGATAGTTATACTTAACCTTTGCTATACCTCCAATATTCTTTTATACCAAAGTTTAAGAAAAAATTATTGTTGAATTAGGATCTATTGAATTAATTGACAAGTGGAAAAGGCCGAGAACAACAAGGCTATGTTTGGTTCAAGAATAAGAAAAATAGGAATAGTTTATCCCCATAAGTTATACAAATTTTTGTTACATTATAACCATCGAATAACAAAATGTACCTTCAAGAATAATTTAAATTGATAACTTTTTTACATAAAAAATAGAAAATATATAAGCATAAATGTGTGCTTATGCTAAGTAATAGTTTATGAAAGCTCATCCTTAGAATAGTTATACTTGTCATAAATTAGTTTGACCAACATAAATATTTTTTTATTATGCCTCTTACCAAATGCTGTTTCATAAGCATAAAACCTATTCCAAACTTAGCAAAAGATAGGGACAAAATAACTTCTCACTTCTTTGTTGGGTTGAAGTCATTAAGAAGTTATTATTCCTCCTCCGGGAATAAATTTACCTAATGATATTGATATCAATGGTGTTGACCAAGCCATTGTCTAGGTCCAGTATAAACGTGGTCTTCCTTCCGTTTATACTGAATAACTTGTCATGAGAGTCATTGTCGGAAGCTATCATATATATGCCCGATAATTCAGTCAAGCATATCAAACCAAAAAAAAAAAAAAAAAAAATTCGGGACAGTGGTACTTATTTCAAATAAAAAATAAATATTTTCTGTGCTTGTATTAATCTATCCCATGAAATTAACCTTTTCTTATCCTGGAATACGCATGCCACTTCTGGACAAGTCCTAGAACTTATTAAGATCAGCAAGATTATATCCGACTTTCTAATCAACAAATTCAAGACAAAGCAAGTCCAAGAACAAAGTTTTTATAGCCGTTACCCAGTAACCCGTTGTCTTCATCTACGCTAACTAGACTAACCCATCTTTCTCCCAGATCAACAGTTTGGCCGGCTCGAAGGCTTCTTAGAACCAAGAGGGGCGGAGAAGCATCCTCCGTTCCAATTTTTAAATATAACTCCTGCTCTAGACCAACTTAAAGCCATACATCCAAATCATATAATATAATATAAAAAATTAATTTTTTCAATAGAAACTATATATAATATTGCTATAAGTAAATATTTCAAAAAAATTAACGAGTCTCAAATATCTTGAACTTATGCGGTCGAAGAGATATCTATTTAAAGTGTTTAATAAAATTTTGATTAACGGACTTCTAAAAATTTTTAAAATCCTCCTACCTTCTTTTCAGCAAAAAAAAAAATTTTGAAAATAAAACAATCTCTTAATCTATATAATTGTTTCAAGCAGAATAAGAAGCCCTGAATATTTTCATCTCTCATACATTTTAGGTGGAAGAGAAATCTATGTAGAATAATAAATAGAATTTTATTTAAAAATTATCATTCAAAATAGGCATCTCTTCAATCTCTACTCCACCCATACCATAAATTTATATTTAATAATGCAATTCCTCATATCTATAAATATGCAAGTATTAGTTGATCGTGCATATAATATTCAACAAATTAAAAAAAAATATTATAATTAAAAAAAAAAAAAAAAAAAAAAAAAAAACCAGTCGAAACACGCTCTAGATGTACAATATATCAAATGTCTTGCAACCGAGGGGCCTACAACTAGTGAAACTAAGGATATAAAAATTTTGGCGCTGCACCAAAGATGGTAACGCTGGAAACGAGAAAAATAAAAGCGTTTTTCTTTACTCAGAAACCCAATCACTCGATCCCGGCTGTCACCCACCACCCCTTCCCCTTTTCCTCACCTCCCCAAGTCTTCTGCCTTTCCTAGTCGCCTTAAACCCCTTCCCATTCCCTGAATAGCATATAAAAAACCCAAAAAAATCCCACTCTCTTCTCTTTTTCTCTCCTCTCTCGAAGACTGTACGAAGGCAAAGAGGAAAAGAGAGTGAGAGAGGTGGCGACGATGCACGCAAAGACGGACTCGGAGGTGACGAGCCTGGCGGCTTCGTCTCCGCCGCGGTCGCCGCGGCGGCCGATATACTACGTGATGAGTCCATCGCATCCGGACGCCGAGAAAATGTCCCTCGGCGGCTCCACACCCGGCGGCTCGCCGGTGCACCACCACCACCACTATCACCACCACCCCCACCACCATCGCTACGCCAGCTCCCCCATCCACCACTCCCGCGAGTCCTCCACCACCCGCTTCTCCGCCTCCCTCAAGCACGCCTACTGGCGCAAGATCCCCCTCGCCGGTCGCCACCCCTCCGACGCCGGCGACGCAGACGACGACTCCGACGCCGACGACTACCCCGCCACCACCCCCGTCCGCTGCTACGTCGTCTGGTTCCTCCTTGGCTTCATCTTTCTCTTCACCCTCTTCTCCCTCATCCTCTGGGGCGCCAGCAAATCCTACAAGCCCGAAATCTCCATCAAGGTCCGTTCTAACTCGGCCGATTCAACGACTATTTTATCCATTATTTCTTTGATTACGCCGAGTCGACTCGGTTTGGTGTCTTTTTTTAAATTTTTGTCGGGCAGAACGTGGTGTTCGAGAGTTATAATATCCAGGCAGGGATGGATTTGACCGGTGTTCCCACGAAGATGCTCTCCATCAATTCGACCGTCAAGATCGCTTTCCGGAACCCGGCCACCTTCTTCGGCGTGCACGTCTCCTCGACCCCGTTGGAGCTCTACTACGATGACCTCAAAATCGCCTCCGGTAATGTAAGCATCCCCCCAAAAATCCATCCTCCTCCTCCTTCTGCACTTCGAGTGCCGCATCAAGCATCGTGTGTAAAACAGCATCGTGAAAGAGCCAATAGGAAATCTCCACGTCAGACGTGTGTTGCTTGGGGAGGAGGTGGTCCCCTATGTGAACACGTAATGTGGGATGCCTGAATGGTGCGCCGCAGAAAGCAATAATTTATATGGAAAAACGTAACAGCGCGCGGTTTTATGGTCTGACAGCGTTTGGTACGAACCGAGGGAACGATGTGGATACATGATGGGTCATGACCCATGGGTGGATGGTGAGCCAACCATCTATGGGTTATACATACCTAATATGATGTCTGTTTCAATACGGTAGGGGGCCATCCATTATTCCACCATCACACGATTGGTCATATTTAATATGTAATTTCTTATGTTTATTTCTGCCATGGTCTCCGCAAAAGTAGGCATCTGTTTGGCTTCACACTTTCTTTCTGAGCCTATTCAGTTCACGGGTTTCCTTAGCCAGCCATCACACTCTGTGTGGGTCATATCATAGTTACCCGATACCTTGGTCCATATACAATGTATGTAGCTCACTCATCTTTTAATTTAATCATATTTTGAATCAGAATTTATTTGGAACTAACTTATATAGTTTTGTTAGTTCTGTTTCAGTGAGGCAACTATAAAAATGATTTTGTGTTCTAGTTGCATGTTTTCAGTAGAAAATGTGAATGGTTGCAGATGAAGGAATTCTACCAATCAAGGAAGAGTGGCAGGGTGGTGAGAATAGGCGTGGTTGGGAGGCAGATTCCGCTCTACGGCGGCGGTTCGAGCCTGAGCAGCCGGTCGGAGGGCGGGCCATCGGCGGTGGTGCCGCTCGACCTCACGTTCGTGATGCGGGCTCGCGCCCACATCCTCGGCAAGCTGGTGAAGTCCAAGTTCTACCGCCGCATCCACTGCTCCCTCACCCTCCGGGAGAACCGCCTTGGGAAGCACCTCAAACTCAAGAATGCCTGCCAGTATCATGACTGAGCTGAACCGAATCGAACCGGACCGGCCCGAGGCCATTTCGGTAATTTTAATGGATGGGGAGCGGGAGTTGTGGATTCAAATGGGTTCATGATGCATGCTAACATGCGCTGGAACAGAAGGTGTCAGTCAAAGTTATCGAGTGGTTTTAAAGCAAAAGCTGACTCTGCCTGCCAAGCCCGTGATGTTAGTTTCGTCGATTTCTTTATGGATGTTACTGTTGGTGATCGATGTACATGCTGATAGCTTTGCTGAAAGTGGCAGGTCACAGTTTTTGCATTAAAGATGTCATCTTATTGCTTTTATTCTCGTAGCCCTCTTTCCTCGCTTCTTCTGCTAGAATAACTTTTAGCTCCCTGCCAATATTTTTTTTAGACCCTTAGCATTTTCGGTTTGGTCGTCCTCTGGTCTGTTGCGTTGTTATTAATATATCAAAATATGGACCATTGATGCCATGATGGTATTCCTTTCGCAGACAATTCCATAAAAAGTCCGTGTACAAAATAGTTTGGACGTTTTTAATGTTTTTTTATTGTTTTTGATATTTAAGCGTTTATATTTTTCTTACTGGCTCGTAGCGGTCCCTCTTCTTGTTATTTCAATCTAGGCACCATGCTTAGAGCAACTTCCGTTTGGACATTTTCCTCATAAAACTTCTGTTTGGGCTTCGTCGGTTTCCTCTTTTTTATCTTTCCGCCTTTACTCTTGATCTGGTGTTGATCCTCAGAAGAGAATAGAGCAAAAAGAAAATGATTTTTCAAAATCTTTGAAAAAATATTTTGAGATAAAGGTCAAGAAGATTATTATGGTTTTATTAAAAAAAAAATATGAAGTCCATATCAATTTTTTTTTAATGATTTGGGACGTATATAAAAAAAATATATATATATAGGAAATCCATTTATAAAGAAAATAAATATTATAAAAAATACGGTCGTAAGAAAAGATAGGATTATTGAAAATATCCATCTCTGTCATCTATCTATTTTTAGATGATAGAAAATCAAAATCCAGAAAACTCTCTCTCTCTCTCTCTCTCTCTCTCTCTATATATATATATATATATATATGATCAATAGGATATTTTAATGTACTGTATGGATCTCAGATCCTTTGATTGGTTATTTATGATTTTAAAAAGTATGTAGTGTTATTTAAAGTCTAAATAAATTGTTTCGCATGGTTTCCACAAAATCATCTTGTCATGAAGAGCTAACCAAGGCACTTGGGGGGATTATTACAATAACAGACTTAGCTTGCTTCGTTGGAAATAACAAATGGTAAGGAAGTGATATGAAAATAAAAGACAATACAAGAGGCTATATGCATAAATTTTATGTCTGATTACGGATTTTGACCACTTGCCCGGACTTCACCGCGCCGCAGACGCTCCTGAAGCACCGGTAATTGGTAATCCGCGAATCAAAGTGCCTTTGCCCGTAGACTCCTGGGGCCGCGTAACCAGTTCCTTTCTTGTCGCATCTCTGCCTTTTTTGGTTTTGTTTTTTTTTCTCTTTTTTTATTTCTCTCTTCCTTTCTTTTATCTTTTCTGTCACTATCAATGCTTGGTTACTGAGGAAAGTCATCAGGTGCAATTTGCACCGCGTAAATCCCACGGTGGATAACACGCCACGCTACCTCTTGTATTTTACCAATCCCCGATTGCGCGCTGTCCACCGTGCATTTGCTTCGGGATTTGCCCTGGTTCACTTGCACCTGCTGCATGTAATAATTTCTCGGAAAGTAATCAAGCTGTCAAAAAAAAGAAGAGCTATTGCGTCAAACCTTCCGACCTCTCTCTGCACGCAAAGTAATCGACTATTCCGTGTGATTTTTTTTTTGCCCCATTAAAATATTCTTTTAAAGCTAATATCTGAATATACGAGGTATGAAAAAATAATTTTTATATATTTATCTTTGATTGAGCTTATATTTTTTAAATAAATATATAAAGTATTTATTATATCTTTAATAAATGAAAAGTGTATTTTTCCATTCTATCTAAAAATTTAAGGATATATTTTAAAAAATATCTCAATTCTTATGTGGTGAAAACTGAACCAATTTTTGTGGATTTTGCTTTTCTATAAAATATAAAAAAATTATTTTTATAAAAATTTATTATTTTTTATTTTTTAAAAAATTAATTAAATATAAAATCTTTCTTTATTTTTCTATCGATCACATTTCCTTCCCTCCTTTCTGTATGAACCAAACAAGTCCTTGTTTTTGCTTTCTTTCTTTTGTCATACTACCATTCCTTCACCATCACTTGGCTCTTGGGTATTTGGAAAGTTATCAAGCAGCGAACTTTCAAAATCATTACTACTCACAAAGTAATCAACTCAATAAAAGAAAAAAGATCTTTTTGATAAAAATTAAAAAAAAAAAAGATAATGCATCAAACATAATTTGACCAACGAGATGAAAGGATCATTGAGTCAAAATGAGAATTTTTTTTAAAAAATAAATTACATGAATATTTATCTAAAATGTAAGTTATGGGTGTATCTTCAAGATTATCGATTACAGGGAACAATTTTGCCCCTCCACCTCCAAGACAATGTTAGAAAGTCGACACATGTCCAACGAACCAAATAAATTAAAAATAAAATCTCTTCAGAGAATATGTAGGCATCATTTAAAGCTTAAATAAATGAAAGAAAAAACAAATGCAATATATAATTTCCACAAAATATCAGTAATATTATTGTCTATGCAATTTCGGAGAACATTTCTTATTTACTCGTGGAGAGTTAACGAAGGAAGTTAATTAGCAATAATTAACACAGGGAAATGCAGTGATATGCAAATAAAGGATAATGTAAAGGGCTATATTCAAAAATTCCATCTTTTATTTCTCCCTGGGGGTCCTTTGTGATACGTGCCGACGGATTTTGATCGCTAGGTCACAATCGTACGGTTATCATCAGCCGGTCCTCACTTTACAACAAAAGCACTTGAAGCGCCGGTGAAATAGCTTGGCGGTGTCTCAGGCTTAACAATCCATGAACCAAAGTGCCTCAGCCTATAAACTCCTGGGGCCGCATTAGCCGGTATCTCCCAATCAATGGTAGCGAAGCTACTCTTCGAGCTGCTGCCGTTATGTGCCTTCCATTTAAAGAGGAGGCTGAGGTCGTCGTCGTCGAATGCCGGCACCCAGTTCTTCTCTCGTTGCACCTCGACGACGGCGAACGTGCCCTCGGTGAGGAGGTCGTTGCGGGGGTTGGCGCTCCAGAAGGTGGCCGAGGCCTTCTCTCCTTTATCGAACCAGCCTCGGGGTGGCAGGACGACATCCTGCTTCACGTCTCCGAAGGTGGTGCCGCCGGGGGTGGCGTCGCCGGCGGGGGGCCGCAGGAGGCTGAAGAGCTTGGAGGAGAGGTCAGGAGGGGAAAGGTGACTGCCTTTGGGGAGCTGCTCTCCCTTGGCCAGTAAGGATGCTAGCTTCCTGAATTCTTGGATGTAGGCTGAGAGTGTGTGGGGTCCATATAATGTAGATGCTGCCTGTGACAAATATTATTAATTTATTATATATATATGTTACGATCTAAAGGAACAATTAAATTATGGATGCTAGATTCCAGACCTTCTAATCATTTATTAGTTTCTAATGCACTATAAAAGATGCTGATTAATTTTAATAATTAAATGAAGAGGTTTGGCATCATCATGCATTGAAAATTATAAAGATGCAGATCAAGTATAGATACATCTCACATGCATATTTATTTGTGATTGATGGTTGATGTTACGTGTAGATCATCAAATGGTCCGGTTAGTGCTGATCCTATTTCTGTGGTCTACACAGGAAAATAGATGACGGACATTCAAAAGTGCCAAAAAGGTTCAATTAGGATCCTCTATGGTGCTCAAAAACATAATGCAGAGTGCTATACGGCACTTAACGACCGCTATTAGAACATAGACCACCACCAAACAATGCACATCTTGTGGATTCTATATGGAATAAGATGCTGATCAAGTTACATTATATGGAGAAGTTTAGCACCATCATGCATTGAGAATTGTAAAGATCCGTGATATATGAAGGTACACATCCAGTGTAGATATATCTAACTATATATATCCAACTTACGTTTTTATATGTGATTAGCAGTTAATTTTATATGTAGTTCGGTTTGATAAATGCTGATCTTATTTTATAGTTTATATATGCATAAAAATAGATGATTGGCCCACAAAATTCAATGGGATTAATGTCAGAAAATTTTAGTTAATCAAGACCCTTTGCGTATTGTGTGGGCCACTTTGTAGAGTACCGTATAACTCTTGATGGCCGCCGTATCAAGAGATGGATAATGTGTTGCAGCGGCCATCAAGAATTGCACCGCATTCATCAACCGGAGAGGATCCGTACTCAAAAAAAAAAAAAAAAGTTTCAGCTTGTCGGGTAGCCCGCCACCCGTGCTCATGATGGACGGGCAAGAGGCCACGTACATATATGCATGCATGCCTTAGTAGCGGCCCTCCTGTAAGAGAAAAATATTTGATCACTATTCTTTCGAATCATTTGTCCTTTTCCATGTTAGCATAGCATTGCTTAGCGTGCAAATGGATTAATTTGCATGTTGATGGCTGCATTAGGATGCTGATGATTATTGACTCTATGGTTTAGAGCTCAATTCTAGATGCCCATACTAGCTTGTGTGGAGCTTAAATCAATTAATTGATCCTGTGAATAGAACCCTCATCAGGTATGATATGTGCTCCCTTGTGCAAAAGAATGCGACGGCTTTGGACCCTACAGAGGTGGTCTGCAACTTCTTAAATTATCATATAATGGTGCTGCCACTAGGATCATTCGAACATAGAGCCTGATGGGAAAAGGTCAAGATTAATTCTTTGTTTTGAATGCTCACAGATCAATAATCTAACTTTCAAACTGAACGGTGGTCACATGTAGCATAGTGATTCATTTTTAATTACAATAGAATTGGTCGGGCCTTGTCACTCTAATGCAGTAACGTAATAGCCCAGAGCTTCCTTAACCTATAGGCTAATTTGAGATTTTGTCTAGCCTGGATCATTGTGGCCGGTAACACATAATTTTTGAGATTTTCATGTAAAGGTATATGTAGCCTACCTCGTATCGTTGCTGTTGGTACTCTTCAAAGGTTGCCACATACTGTGAGTAAGCATTCGAAAGGCCAGCAATCACAACATGAGTGGTTTCATCAAACTTTCCACTCCCACTGCTTATTAGTGTTGACTTCACTGCCTCCCTTAATCGCCTACCAGCCATTGTAGTGAACTCTACAATGCTCCAGCAAAACATTGTTAATCATCACAATTAATATAAACATAATACAATAATCCTCCTCAACAATATAAACATAATAATATATATATATATATATATATATATATATATATTCTCTTACCTCCAGGAACTGAGAGTATGACCAGCTTCCCTATCTTTAGTATCTGAATAGGTAGAATTGCTGGCTGATATTTTGTCGAGAAACAAAATAAAATCAGGAAACTAGAATATGAACAGAATGCTACCTACTTTGAAGAAAATTATTTCCTGAACCTTGGTTTATATTAGTCCTCGATCGGTGTAAATTAATTTTATGCACACATGCATGTTCCTTGTTAAATTTCTACTTAACCATGCATATTTTATGCACGCTTGTGATTTATTGTTCTGCACAATGGAAGACTTACAGCCCAAGCGTAAGGTATGAACATCTCCCCACTGCTGAGCAAGACTGCCTTGGGCTTCTGGCACTCAACTTGTTGCTGGCTTGGCACTTTGAGTGAATCCCTGACCCTCTTCCATTTTTCACTAATCTAATTATATGTAAAAATTCCAACTTAGTAAACTTGCAAGCAGCATCCATCTCTTTTTTTAAAGGGACTTGCCGCAGCACGTTTACTCACCTCGGTGTCTCCTTGCTGGAACCCAATTAACCCAGGGCCATCGGTGGTACCTGCAGCAAATCCTGGGCCAAGTGCAGCAGGACAAGTTTGTGCCTTTCTCCCTCCCCCCAACTCCACCTCAAGATTAGTAAAATTGAGATATGTGTGACGGTAGTCCACGCTCCCACTTAGCTCCTCCACGGCAGAATTAAAGAGGTCAAAGGCTTTGAGGAATTGCCTCTCTCCAATGATCCTAGTGCTCTTTATCTCATCTGGGTATCTAATTATTAGGTAACACGATAAATAAGAGTTGCAATGAGGAGGTATGTATGGTTGTGAAGAAATTAAAGTTGAAGTTGGAGGAGTTTACCCTGGCCCACGGCCTACACAGAGCTGAGCATTGCCATGGCAGGATGAGTGATTAAAGTCGCAAGGAAGGCCACCGTCGAGGCAGACAGCACCCAAGACATTGGGAGTGACATCACCCACATTGGACTGGCAAAATGCCCCTACAAACTTGATCTTGCCATTCCGCCTTACTTTGAAATTTCTACTGGTTGTCTTGCCGCACGACCGTCCTCCCGTGGCTTTGATCCCCATTGCTTTCTTCCGGATGATGGATCCTACGGCAAATGCAGCCGCTAATAGATTATAGTATGTATTAATATTATGTACCGATCATATTGTACCATTTCTGTATCAAATCGGGGCATACTGGCACTCAACATGTGATGGAGAAACTTACCGATCTTAGCATGCCGCACCGGACATACTAATATTATAATAGCTAGGATGGTTCCATTCAGTATCGGGACAATAAATCTTAATTTATACATCCTCAAAATAATTATCTATTATATTAATTTTTGTAATATATATATATATATATATATATATAGGCATTACTTGCAATAATTTGGTTCTATGGTGGACATGCGGATGGATGAAAAATGGTGGTCATGGCATGCACCTGTAAAATTTTATTAACATCCCATGGAATACGGTAGCAAGGTCCAGCAAGGATGTTCAACTACTACTCAAAAATTTTACACTAATGGTCATGTGTTTAATTATATTAGGCTTTAAAATGAAAATTGTAACCAGTAAAAATATTGTCACACTTGAAGTGGCAAAATCATATCCACCGACTACGTTAATGTTTGTATCGGCAATTTTGTGTGTTGCAATAATAAATGTGAGAATAGATTATATTTGGTAGAGTGCTGTTTAACTTAGACGCATCAAGAATGTCGAGAATACTATTTTTCTTTTATTATTTTTGAACTTTAATATCCATATACGCTAATGTTGAATTAAACCATATCACTGCTACATTAATTAAATTACCTGGTCCAATCATAGAAGTAGGTTTCGGCTTTCCATGTAATTGGGTACTATTTTTCCTTGCAGCATACCAATCTTCAAATAGCCTGGCCGCAACTCCTTTGTTATCACCACTAATGAGCCTGTTATTTCTGCTCATGGAGGTCCCATGAGTGGCAAACCAATTGAATGCTCCCATGCTCTCCCGACTCTTCCCATCTACAAACTTCAACAGGGTCATTTCAGGGTCCACATCTCTTGCGTACCGTGCTCTCTCCTCGGGAGGGTTCAACAGGTATGCACTTGGGCTCCTATTAATTCCAGCATTTGCCACATCTCCTGCAACACAAGAAGGCAACCACGGTCGATCATGTCATCAATCTTCTCCTTGGTAATGTTAGGCTGGGTTTCCACATATGGAGCATGCCATAGAACTTGATTGTTAAAAGTTCCATGTTCATGGGGAGGTACCTACTCTACTATTTATATGGTTAAGTTTTCAATTATTTATATGAAATAATTGGAAACATCCCACCATTATATATTCTCATAAACTGTAAGAATAGGAAAAAATATGATTGGTCGCATTCATTTCACTTTGTTAGATGCTTCATGGTGGAGAGTATTTTTTGCTCTACATATATAGCTCATTAAATTCGAAAAATGGCAAGAATGAAACATGTACATGAGTTTGGATGCTCCGATATACCTTGTCATGCATCTTTTAATTACGACAAGGAAACTCCATAGCTAAGAAATGGAGATGGAAGATGGGAGGACGGAAGAGATAACATCATCCATTCCATGGTTTTAATGGTTTCTGTTTATCATTTTCATCAGATTTTTTCGGTGATAATATCATGTTTATTTGCAAGGTTGTACGGTCCCTCTCCGACTAAATTAATGATCCAATTAATGCTCCCTTGCAGAGTGTATCCTATGCATCATAATCTCATGTTCTAGCAAAATTATCCTTGCGAAATAGCCCATAATTAAAGCTGAGATCTACTGAAAACCAGCTATATTCCAAAACATGAATTAATCAAATTATGTATAAAGTTTATTGAAATTATTTCAGAGGATAATAAAGATGTTATTCTTGGTAAATTTATTCATTTCTTGTATCAAATCTATCCCTCCAGTTAGCATTATAGATAACTAACAGCAGTTACTTTTCAAGCTACGTATTTATAAGTTGTAAAAAGGGATATAATTAACAAGTAAGAAATTTTGGATTGATTCAAATTTTGAGTGGTGAAAAAAAAAAAAAATCCACTTGATGCTGATCTGTTTGCAGTTAAATAGAGGAGCATATGATAGGTATTCCAGTACACATGTGAAAAGGGCATACCCCTCTGTTTACAAATTATGTTAAGTGCGACCTAATATGTTAAGTCCATACCCCTCTATTTACAAATAGAATTTAATTATGTTAAGTCCACATAAAATATAATTTAAGTCCATACCCCTCTGTTTACAAATTATGTTAAGTGCGACCTAATATAAAACATCAATTAATCTTTCATTCTTTTTCTGATAAATAATAATAATTTTTTTTGTATGAAAATGAGAAAACATAAATATATGAATCATCATATAATTTAAGTCCGTACCCTCTGTTTACAAATTATGTTAAGTGCGACCTAATATAAAACATCAATTAATCTTTCGTTCCTTTTTTGGTGAATAATAATGATTTTCTTTTGTATGAAAATGAGAAAAAAATATGTATATATATATGAATCATCATTTGAACTAGGAGCCTAAGGCTGTTATCAAAAATTCATGCTATATAACAAATGACACATGATGATAAAAGGAAACAAGAAGGTTTATTTCCTCTACCTTTGTTGATTAAAATGGACCCTGGCCTTAGGTTGTCATGAGCCTGGACAATGGATTGTTCTATTGCACCGACCATGACATCAAACGATTGCTTAACAAATCCGAGAGAGGTTGCAGCGTACAAAACATACTGCAAGTAGCCCCCCGGCCCGGCATGAGTGTGAGTGCCACTGATTGCTATGTTATCCTCATTGTACAAATCACCATACCTAAATTTGTTAGCGGACACGCATAGATTAGCTAGCTAGCTACTTCATCATCTATCCATTTTGATATCTTTAAATTAAATCTAAGGCATTAGTAGATTACCTTGATCTAAGCCTCTCTAGTACTTTGATGGTCACCAACTGAGAAGCCATTCCAGCATCAAGGTTCACAAAAGCCAGCCTTCTTCCATTTTGAGACTCGGCGACGATGAACGCCCGAGCACGTAGCCGGAAGTGAATGCCGGAGGTGACCTGATCTATGTTGGCATAACCCATCATGATCACATCGGCTGCAGGGCCCGTCATGTCGTAGCTCCCCATGCCGATGAGATATTCACCATTTGATAAGCTAGCATTGTCACAGAGGATACTGCATGCTAAGATGGCTGGTAATATTGATACATGGTAATTCTTCCTACCTTTCATGGCTGCCTATTTTTTCTTTGCTCGTGGTGTCTCAGTAAGTTGGGCGCTTTTATATGGAATTATATGCTGTTTTGGATGGGGTTCTTATAGGTTTGTTGCTATTTGTTTTCTTAGCTTTGGTTGACATGATTCAAGAGGATGCCTTGTTTGTTAGCTTGGGTGTTGAGTTGGATGATGCTTAACTTCTTATTTTTCCTTTGATAGTGGTGTCTCGGTATCGGGGTAGCAAAAGTTGGGACTTTTTATAAGGAATTATATGCTGTTTTGGATGGAATCTTGATAGCTTTGTTGCTATTTGTTTTCTTAGCTTTGGGTGAGATGATTCAAGAGGCTGCTTTGTTTGTTAACTTCGGTGTTGAGTTGGATGATGCTTACCTTCCTTGGTTGTCCCGAGGTCTTGACGAACAAAATTTTTTCTGGGATATAAAAGACAATTTTTTATTGCTGGGGAGATTTGTTCGGAGATATCTAGTGCTGGATGTTTTGACATAGCCATCTTTACTTGATTATGGAATCTAAACTTCTTGTTTTGTGGTTGCTTTTGTATCACAAAGCTCTCGATTGGGCCTAGGCCAACCAAAGCTTATCAAGCTAAGCGTTGACCAATGTAGTGGTAACTACAATATATTTTACCAAATCTATTTTCGATTTTGGTTGTTTTAATAAAATAATAAAAATTATTGAAAAATTTTTTGATAGTACTTGTTGGTGTAGAATCTGGTTGACGTTGGATCAAGCTGGAGCCGAAGAAGAAGAGGTCGCCATCGGTGATCTATAAAATAAAGTTCCATCCGGAGTCGGTGGTGGTGGTGGCTCCGATAGGACCCTCCGACAATCAAGTCAGCTCTTTTAGGCAACAGAAATGGAGTGCTCAGGAAAGAGTTCGACAGAGTTTCAGGAAGGAGAAGGAAGCTTAGAGAAAACGTATCTGAGGGTCCCCTTTTATAGACGGAGCCTGTAGCAGACTGATAGCGACAGCCATAACCGTCCGATAATGGGCCGCTTGGGGCCACATGAAATTTGGTATGGAGAGAGAGGTATCGCCAGACTGATAGTGACAGCCATAATCGTCCGATAGTGGATCGCTCGAAATCGCATGGGATTTACTATGGAGAGAGGAGTGTCGTCAAACTGATAGTGACCGTTCGTCGAGATTTAATAGCCGTAGTTCGAAGGAAGCAGGCATTGGTTGGTGAAGAACTTTGACATATATCAATTCTAGAGGAGTTCGGACTCTTAAAGGGAATACGTCTAGAGGGGATCATCTGGGAGAAATACTACTTAAAATCTGAAAGTAATCCGCTGGAAGAATTCAGATAAAGTTTGGCTGAAGAAGAAGTTCGAAAGGAGTTTGGCTCCTGGAGGAATCCGATTAAAAAAGAGGTCCGAAAGAAGTTCGGCTCCTGTAAGAATCCGATTGAAGGAAAGGTCTGGAAGGAGTTTGGCTCCTAGAGGAATCTTAGAGGAATTCGACTGAAGGAGAGATCCGAAAGGAGTTTGGCTCCTATAGAAATCTGACTGAAGGAGAGATCCGGAAGAAGTTCGACCGCTGGGGGGGCCGACTGTTGGAGAAGTCTTGGAGGAGTTCGGCTGAGGGAGCAGTTCGAAAAGAGTTCTGCCGCTGGGGGAGTGCGGCTACTGAAAGAGTTCGGCTGGGGTTCGGCCGCTGGAAGAGATCGACTGGGATTCAGTCGCTAGAGGAAGAATTTACGATCGAAACTCTTCCGTAATTATTAGTTATATTAGGCTAAGCATCAAACTGGACTTCGACGGAAGTGGGATTTATCCCCAACAATAATCCCTCCACTCTCGAGTTCGAAATTCGAAGAAAGAAAGTACAAAAAAGATGACTGTCGAAGTCCTTTTTCGGACTCTGTATCCATTGAAGCTCGGGAGAGATCTTATCTCCAGTCGAGATTGAAGAAGATCTTATCTCCTATTGAGGTTGAAGCTGAAGCTCGAAGGAGATCTTATCTTCAGTCGAGGTTGAAGGAGATCTTATCTTCTGTTGTGGTTGACGTTAAAGCTTGGAAAAATCTTATCTCCAACCAAGGTTGAAGGAGATCTTACCTCCTATTAAGGTTGACGTTGAAACTCGAGGAGATCTTATCTCCAGTCAAGATTGAAGGAGATCTTATCTCTATTGACGTTGAAGCTCGGAGGAGATTTTATCTCCAGCCGAGGTTGAAGGAGATCTTATCTACTGTTGAGGTTGACGTTGAAGCTCGAAGGAAATCTTATTTTCTATTGATGTTGAAGCTCGGAGGAGATCTTATCTCCAGTCGAGGTTGAAGGAGATCTTATCTTTTATTGAGGTTAGCGTTGAAGCTTGGGAAAGATTTTATCTTCAGTCGAGGTTCAAGGAGAATCTTATCTCCTATTGACGTTGAAGCTCGGAGGAGATCTTATCTCCAACCGAGGTTTAAGGAGATCTTATCTCCTGTTGAGGTTGACGTTGAAGCTCGGGAGAGATCTTATCTCCAACCGAGGTTGAAGGAGATCTTATCTCCTATTGACGTTGATGTTGAAGCTTAGGAAAGATCTTTTCTCCAGTCGAGATGGAAGGAGATCTTATCTTCTGTTGAGGGTTGACGTTAAAGTTCGGGAGAGATCTTATCTTCAGCCAAGGTTGAAGAAGATCTTATCTTCTATTGACGTTGAAACTCGAGAAAGATCTTATCTCCAGCGGAGGTTGAAGGAGATCTTATCTCCTGTTGAGGTTGACGTTGAAGCTCGGAGGAGATCTTATCTCCAACTGAGTGAAAGGAGATCTTATCTCCTATTGAGATTGACGTTGAAGCTCGGGGGAGATCTTATCTCCAGCCGAGGTTGAAGAAGATCTTATCTTCTATTGACGTTGACGTTGAAGCTCAGAGAAGATCTTATCTTCAGTCGAGGTTGAAGGAGATCTTATCTTCTATTGATGTTGAAGCTCGGAGGAGATCTTATCTCCAGCCGAGGTTGAAGAAGATCTTATCTCCTATTGACGTTGAAGCTTGGAGAGAGATCTTTTCTCCAGTCGAGATTGAAGGAGATCTTATCTTCTGTTGAGGTTGACGTTGAAGTTTGGGGGAGATCTTATCTCCATCGAAGTTGAAAGAAGATCTTATCTCCTATTGACATTGAAGCTCGAGGAAGATCTTATCTCAGTGGAGGTTGAAGAAGATCTTATCTTCTATTGAGGTTGACGTTGAAGCTCGGAGGAGATCTTATCTCCAATCGAGGTGGAAGGAGATCTTTATCTCATATTAACATTGAAGCTTGGGGGAGATCTTATCTCCAATCAAGATTGAAGGAGATCTTATCTTCTGTTGACATTGATGTTGAAGCTCGGGAAGATCTTATCTCCAACCAACCGAGGTTGAAGGAGATCTTATCTCCTGTTGAAGTTGAAGCTGAAGCTCGAGAAAGATCTTATCTCTAGCTGAGGTTGAAGGAGATCTTCTTTCCTATTGATTGAAGCTGAAGCTCATGAGAGATCTTATCTCCAGCTGAGGTTGAAGAAGATCTTATCTCTTTTTGAGATTGACGTTGAAGCTCGGAGAAGATCTTATCTCCAGCCGAGGTTGAAGGAGCCGTTGTTAGGGCCTCTCCCCTCATCTCGTCTAAAATGAACGAGGCCTTCAACTTGAAGGAAAATCCTGATTTTTCGGTTCAGATTCGTTCAGATCTGATCAGATCAAGAGATATATTTCAAAATTTTTTTCTTTGATCTATATCAGATCTAAAATATTTCAGATCTGATTCTTATTATTTTAATAAATAAAATAAAGAGATAAATTAAATCAAATTTAATTTACCTGATTTGGGTAATCCTATTACCCTGTTGATGATCCTGATTTACAGCGGAAAGGTTCTGGATCTAGCCACGCAAGCGCCTGGCCTCTACCGGTATCCACTTCGGGTTGGATCTGGAGATCCTCTTCTTCTCTATCACATCTCCAAAAAAATCAGATCTGGATCTGATCTGGAGGATCTTCAAAACTCTTTTGAAGATCTGCAGTCGTCCTTTTGCAGCAGCGCAGCCTTCTTGCTTTTGATCGCCTTTCTTTGATCTGAATCGCACCAACCAAAGTCCAAAACTACCTTTTGGACGTGGAGAGGAGAGGGAGAAGAAGCTTTGGCATGGAGGAGGAGAGGAGAAAAGCCTTGGGGCGTGGGGAATTTCTCAATTGAACTCATTTTAAGGGTTGGGCGCAGGGTCTTATTTATAGACCTAACTTGTGATCCAACTCCTCTTCCTTCCCAACCAATCACAACCCTTTGTGAAATCAGATCTAAATCTGATTGGTGGGAATAGAGGAATTCTCCTTAGAGGATGCCTAACAGTCAAACTGGATTCTTAGAAGAACTTTAATTCCTCCTTAGACTTGGGCGGTCAAGTGCCTAAGACCAGTCAAACTGGATTCTTAGTAGAACTCTAATTGGAATCCAAAAGGGAGGTGGAGTCCTTGTCCAACAAGGACTCCTAGGCGCCTCCAACTTGGGCTCACGCCTAGGGCTTGGCGTGCGCCCTTCTCCTTGCCAGGTTCTGGCAGGGGGACAGGCCCCCACCAGCTCTCCAATAGGTGCATGACATGTGGTCAAAAGTCAAAGTGTCAATGGTCAACGTTTGACCAGTCAAAGGTAGACTTTTGACCAAAGTCAAAGAACAAGAAATGGCAGGTGACCAAAAATGGCAGGTAATGTCTTACAAAATAAGACAACCTTTTCTGACTTGGACAACCTCCAGTCAGACCATATGAAGGCCTCTGATTGAGCACAAACTCCTTTGGCTCAGTCAGGACAACTTATTTATGATAGTAAAAGAAGAACGTTAGGTTCAATCGAGTGCTAGCACGATTTCCTTGAACCTAATTGAATCTCATTCAGATCAATTGAACTAGATCAGTTCAATTGATGATCACCAGATTCAAACCCTTGTTTGTGTGACCCAGTTAGGTTCAGTTCTGTATGGTAATGGGATATGTCATGATCTCTATCATCAGACATCATCGAAACTCCTTTCGATGGATCAGAACTCTTCTGATTCGAACAGCTAGAATGATCGATCATCTAAATCATTCTAATTGCTCCCAAAATCCACCAGTGACACCTAGCAGTATATGGTGGCAACCCATCAGAGCTGAATGTGAACCTCTTGGTGCAGCTACCTGTGTGATTAAGTTCTTCTATCTTGAGCCCCGATCAGATTAGGGTTAAGGTAAACTCGTCAAACCCTAGTCTCTGTCATATGATGTAATCATTCGATTCGAGTCCAATGTGAAAATCTAAATAGAAACTCTTTCTATTATTTCACTCTGCCATGGCCATGGGACTTCTGGACTTGATTCTCATGATTATCATAGGGCTGCTCCTCTACCACCGAGGTAGATAGATTCCATCTTGATGCAATCCAGTTCCTACAATGAACATGCTATAGCCAACATACACCTCAGGAATTCCATATGGCTAGGAGACCGAGTAATGGTGTAGTCAAACTATAACACCCTCAAGGTGAACTGCCGATGCACCTCAGGTCAAAGAACCAGACACACTACTGCAGCATCGAGTCAGTCATTGACGAGAAGGTAGACTCCCTAATGACTACTCGAGGTGGTCACGCTCAGTGCCCTCGTTCTCTAACGAGTACCTGTACTCTCGCTCCGATGTCTCCACACCGTAGACTCAAGACTCATCTACTAAAGAGAAGCGATTGTACACCAACCTTTCGGATCAATCACCATCCTCGTGATGATCCTATGGTCGGGAGCATTTTATGAGTTAATAATGATTATTCATGTCTTAAATTTTCAACTCTTAAAAATATGAATTATCATTACCATTAACTCAAAGGATGTATCACAGACATTAAATACACATATATGATAAAAAATAACACATTTTATTGATATTAGTCAAAATTATAATTTTGCTCCTAGAAGTGTATTACAAGTGTCAGTCAATTCTGGCTTCTAGGATACATATATCTAACACGACTTGCTCATGTTAGGATGAGGTTCTCCTTCTGTTTCTAACATGGCCACTATTAATAGCTTCTTTCCTGTCATTACATAGTTTTTGCATTAAGAAATAATAATATTGGAATGGAAGAGTTTTATTAAAGAAAAATTACCGATAGTACATCCTTAGATTTTTCGAATTTTAAGATCGTGGGAGCGTTGTTTCTTCGAGCTCCTTTAAGCAATAAATTTTGGACCGAACGATCTCCTCTATTTCATATTGGTCTTTTCAATTTGGGACAAGCTTCTTCTGGCTTTGAGGCTAAGAGATACCGGCTCGCCGAAGCACTAAGTCCCTCAGAGATAGTGTTAATCATATCGAGAGGTGGCCGATCTTCTTATTGTTCTTCCCTCATTGGTGGTTATGACTGTGGCAGCACCCTTGACCGATCTTCTCTCACTTCAGACCGACGTCTGAGGAATCGACCCAACCGGTCTCTCCTGATGAGCTTCTCGATTTCATCTTAGAGTTGAATGCATTCTTCAGTATCGTGGCTGTGATCACGATGGTGGAGGCAGTACTTGCTTCGATTGCTCTTATTTGGGGGAGATCGTAATTCTTCTGATCTTAGTAGCTGATTCTTAATTTTTATCAGAACTTGAGTTTTAAGAGCATTAAGGGGGGCGTAGTTGTAGAACCTTCCGGAGGGAGAACTTCGCGCCATTCTATCGGAGCTTCTTTAGTGACGAGCTTGAGGCGGATTTCGAACTCGCTTGCGCTCGGGGAGAGTCCGTGAGCGTGGCCAAACTTCATTCGATCCTCCATCAGCAGTGGATCTATTAGACTCGTCTGTCCACCGCTCTCCTACGGCTTTCTCATCCTTCAACTTGAAGGCTTCTTCCACTTGGACATATTCCTCAGTCTGAGCTAGTAGATTGGCAATATCTCTAGGGTACTTTTTCTTCAGAGCGAATAATAAATCGTTCTTCTAAAGGCCGTCCTTGAGTGCGGCCATTGCAACAAACTGGTCCAAATTTCGGACTTCCAATGCAGCAGCATTAAATTGGATGACATAAGCCCGGATAGATTCTCCCTCCTTCTGCTTGATATTTATCAAAGAATCCAAACCTCAGTGGGGACGTTGGCTGCTAACAAAATGAGCCACAAACTGATGGCTCATCTGATCAAAGAAAAAGATCGTATCCGACTTTAACACTGAGTACCAGTTTCTTGCTGCTTCCTTTAAGGTAGATAGAAAAGCTCGACATAAGATGGCATCTGGTGCGCCATGAAGTACCATCATGATCCGAAAGGCTTTCAGATGATCGATCGGATCAAATGTTCTATCGTAGCTTTTAAATTAGAGGACCTTGAAGTTCGACGGAATGGACTCTTGCATAATTCTGAGAGAGAAAGAGGGATCGATGCAGACATCGTCATGATGAATCGAGACGACGTGATGGAGTTCCTCAATCTGTCAGTCCATCTTCCATAGTTTCTAATCGAGGACATCATCTAGAACGCTGATCTTGGAAGGCTTTTGACTCTGGATGGAAAAGGTCCCTTCTAGAGAAGAATCATGATCCAAGCAAGGATCCTCTGCTCTCTATTTTTTCTTCTTGAAGGTGATGGATATGCCAGCCCAAGTGCTCCTCCTTAAGATCGATTCCTGACATCCGAACGATGGATTTTCTGGTGGAACCACCACTGAAAGCTGCTACATGGTCTGCACCATTTTAGTGAGGCCCTGAATCCACTCCATCAGCAAGTTAAACTGCTCCGGGTCTACCATAACTGCTGGTGGAGGAGAAGATTGAAGCACTGACGATGGAGAAGGGACAGACAGATCTGGTGGTAGAAGCGGTAGATCTTTGGGTAGTCACCTTCTTTGGAGGCATTTCTTGAGATTTAGAAAAAGGATGGAGATGAACCTTGAAGAAGAAGATCCATAGGGTCGACTAGGCACTCTTTTAAGAATAAGAGTACCTTAGAAATATAGGACCCTTTCACTAGCTCCAATCCTATTAGTGTAGAATCTGGTTGACGTCAGATCGAGCTGGAGCTGAGAAAGAGGTCGCCATCGATGACCTGCAAAATAAAGTTTCATTCGAAGTCGGTGGTGGTGGCTCCGGTAGGATCCTCCGACGATTAAGTCAGCTCTTCTGACCAACAGAAATAGAATGCTTAGGAAAGAGTTTGACAGAGTTTCAGAAAGGAGAAGAGAGCTTAGAGAAAACGTATCTGAGGATTTCATTTTATAGACAGAGCCTATAGCAGATTGATAGTGACAGCCATAACCATTTGGTAATGGACCGCTCGGGGCCGTATGGAGTTTGATATGAAGAGAGAGGTATCGTCAGACTGATAGTGACAGCCATAACCATCTGGTAATGGGGCGCTCGAGATCGCATGGGATTTGCTATGGAGAGAGGGGTGTCGTCAGACTGATAGTAACCGTTCGTCGAGATTTAATAGCCATAGTTCAGAGTAAGCAGGTGTTGGTTAGTGAAGAACTTTGATATATATCAATTCCAGAGGAGTTCGAACTCCTGAAGGAAATACGTTTAGAGGGGATCATCTGAGAGGAATACTATTTGAAATCTGAAAGTAATCCACTGAAGAAATTCAGATGAAGTTTGGCTGAAGAAGAAGTCCGAAAGAAGTTCGGTTCCTGTAGGAATTCGACTGAAGAAGAGGTCCGAAAGGAGTTCGGCTTCTGAAAAAATTCGACTGAAGAAGAGGTCCGAAAGAAGTTCGGCTTTTGAAGGAATCCTAAAGGAATCCGACTGAAGGAGAGTTCGGTTGAGGGAGAAGTCCGAAAGAAGTTCGGTCACCGGGGGAGTTCGACTACTGAAGGAGTTCGACTGGGATTCGGTCGCTGGAAAAGTTTGGCTGAGATTCAGCCGCTCGCTGGAAAAGTTTGGCTGAGATTCAGCCGCTAGAGAGAAAATTTTCGGTCGAAGCTCTTCCATAATTGCTAATTACATTAGGGACGAAAGCAAATTTTATCCCCAACAGTACTCAATTGATAGAATCAATATTGCTCCAATTATGGTTCATGGTTCATTCTTCAAGCTAACCTCCTTGGGCCTAATCATGGAGAATTTGGTATATTCCCTTGGAAGGATGTCGGACTACGGACTCAGCCCTCCGACATCTCCATTGTATTGAGTGGGATCCTCCAATATTTAGTCTCAAAATTAAACTAGGATTTGAACCATGGATCACTTGAAGGGCCAGAATTTAAAGGTGGCATGCCAACCAATTATGCCAATGGTTTGTTGCATCCAACAGATTCCTTCTGTGACTACATTTGGATATTATGAATCTAAAAGATTTGTGATTTTATTATTTTCACGTGTTCAAATCTTTTAAATTTCAAAATCCAGAAAAGTTTCATGCTGTTAAAGTGAAAAAGTTCAAAAATAAAAAATTAAAGATAACAAAGACAGAAGGTAAAGGAGGAGGCAAGATGATGGAATCTTCCATACTTCAAAAAAGCTAGTCAATTCATCTTAAAGCTAAAGTTAGACTCGTTTTTGAAGAGAGATTTCTGATTGCATGGTAGCATGGTCATTAAATAGAAGTTATTTGATGGACCATAATTTTACAAATAATTCATGACTTGACAATGCACTAGTACATATAACTCGCATAAGCTGCCTTACTATAGATGGTTAGCCTAAGAGAAGAAGAGGAGGAAGCAGGCAAAGAAAGAGGCCAGCATCTCCGATGGAGGGGGGAGGAGCATTGGTGTATGGAGCATAGGAGAGGAGGAAATTAGGGATTTAGGAGGAGGCCAATGGAGGGGCACTGGTGCAAGCTTAGAAGATCAGAGGAGGAAAAATTAGGGATCTGAAAATTAGGATTGGTGGAGGATTGTGGGGATTAAGATTGAAATGGTTGGTATATGGTCTTACGACTAGTATCATGATGATGCTTACCTAAAAAGCATCAGATATGAAATGTTTGCCAATGCTTATTAGTATCGTTGCTTAAGCCGCTAACTATGATTAAGATGCATCAAATTTGTTGCATAATGCACATAGTAAATACTTGTTTGTTTCATACAGGAAACATATAGTATGCATTTGGTAAAGTAACTAGCATCCAATTAATCTTAGCAAGGGAATTAGATATCTTTCTATACCCATTAAAATCAAAATTTTAAATTCATCTAAGAGGTAATTAGATACATTACTATACCCGTTAAAATCCAACTTATTCTTACCGCCAAATCCTGGCACCTTCCTCACCAAAATAGAGAATATTCCCTAAATTGAAGCCCAAAACCACCCCACTAACCTGCTGACCTTCTTCTAAAAGCCAGCCTCTTTTGGAACGAAGTGAATAAGGAAAAACACGCACGCACGCACACGCACATTCACTTGTCACCGTCTAAGTTTCGAGTAAACATAAACATACTAAACAATCATATCACCATTAGGTACGTATACGCAGAATTTAGCAAATACATCAATACACCAATATCCTTCTTGCCAAGAGGGAGAGAAAAAAAAAAAAAAAACATCGAAAAGCAAGTACATATATATACCTAATCACATATCCAACAAGGACCAACAAACAACCAACCTAGGAATACCAACAAACAAACATTGACAACCCAATATATATATATATATATATATATATTTCATGAAAGGGAGCAAAAGCAGAAAACAAACATCAAAGATAGATATGAAGCTTTTCTTCTAGGGGGTAGAACTAGTCTTCCCACTCTCCTCCCCTCCATTCCTGTGATAGCCGGGTATCTTATCCATGATCTTCCCCAGTATGCCCTTCTTCTCCTTCCCATCATGTCCATCAGCTTCATGCTCCTTCCCATGGTCGGCACACTCTGCGGCTGGGGGGGCAGGAGCGGCGGCAGCCTCCTCAGGTTTCTTCTGGTGGCCGGGGAGTTTCTCTTTGATCTTCTCCAGCAAACCTTTCTTCTCCTCCTCTGGGGCTCCCTCCACTTTGACACTCTCGTCCACCTTCTCCACCTGGACTGCAGTGTCCTTGCCTTCGGTCGACACGGCGGCGATCGCCACCTCCTGCTCGACCACGGCCGGCTTCTTCTCCTCCTCTTCACCTTCCTTCTTTTCGCCACCGATCTTCTCCTCGATCTTCTCCTTCAATCCCTTCTTTTTCTTCTTCTTCTCTTTGTTCTCGCCCTCAACTTCTTCCTCATCACTTGACTGCATACCATAAGAAGAACAAAAAATAATTTAGAGTAGATTAGACGAACTTTCATGGCTGACATAAGCTTAGGCCGTGGACGGTGACCTGATCCACTTACTACAAAAAAAATTACTATTTTCAAAGTCTTTTTGCACTTAAAACACCCACTTGGTCCTTTTCTTGTATTCAAAGGACGGATCATTCATGGACGCTGATTGGCCATTTAAGTAAAGATGGAGGCCGCAAAAGATAAAGATAGGCCACATCACAGCACAAAATCTATAGCTGAGGAAGAAGAGTAAAAGAAAAGATAAAAAGGCAAAAAAAGTAAAAAAGATATAGAATGACATGAGGTGAACTTACCGAGCTTGAGCTGGTGCTATGAGATCGGTGGAGCTTTTCAAACAAGCTCTCCTTCTTCTCCTCCTCTTTCTCTTCCTTCTTCTCCTCCTCTATACGAACCGTCTCCACCTTGGTGATCAGATCCTCCTCTTCGGTCTTCTTCTCCTCCTCCTTCTTCCCCATGAAGTCGAACAACCCCCTATCCTTCACCTCCACCTCCTGCTTCTGCTCCTCCGCCATCCTCCCCAGAAACTTCACTCACAAACACCAAACAAGAACTACACAAACAGAGAAAGCTTTGATGGCTAAATTTCCGCTAGAAGCCTCGCTTTGGATTCGAGACAAGGATGGGGTGGCGAAAGTCATGGCGTTATATATATAGAGAGATTTGGTGACTGGTGGGCTTGAGGGGGGAATCGTGGCAACGCATTAGAAACGCGACGAAGGACGGGAGTTATCAAATGGAAGGAAGAATTAAAGGGTAAGAAGTAACGATTAATAAAGGGGAAAGGTGGCGCACAGGGAGTGGCCTCGTCTTGCCGACAGCCAATCAGCATCCCCACCCCCATCACGCCCGGATGGACGGATCTCGAAGGTCGGTGACTCTCGGTATGATGCCTCGCAAATGAGCTCAAACTTCTCGTTTAGTCTGCTCGGTATGTGATACGTGCATGGATTTTATTGGGTGAGGCGATGGGCGTTTGTCGAGGTTGTGGTGGTCCTGGGGCAGAGTGGAAGGCGTTGGCACGTGAGACCGTTTGGTTTGGCCTTCGGGCGCACGATTCCTCTTCTCTACCGTTCAAAAAGAAAGAGAGGGGAAGTCCGAACGGCAGGGGCGAGTGGTGCGAGATCTAAGGGAGCCTCGGGTGGGCCCAATGTCGGTTGGGTGTCGGCCTTTTCGTCTCTCTCCTTATCATGCCTTGGACTATACGAAAATTATTTTAACGACCTGTTATTGAAACAAATGATGTGTTACTACCTATGTGGTTCTATTTGTTACTTCACCATTAATTTTGATCATTATAATGATTTATAATTCAAAAAAATTTAAGGAGCATCATGAAATTAATTACTACTAAATTTATTTGTTTGACGAGAAAATCAGTGTTCCTTGAACAATAAAAAAAGGCCCAATTGATACGACCTTATTGTTTGCTGCATCAATTTCTGATTGCCTATAGCATCAATTTCCGACTCGTCATGGTAGATAGGTAACTGAGTGGTGACGTGACGGATGATTAGTAGCAAAATTCTTTTACTTTAGCATGTTTTATTGATAAACTCCACCACCATATGCTCCATGTGTTGTGTTCTAGTCATTTTGCAGTTTAGATAGTGATTTCGATCATTATAATGGTTATAATTCAAAAAATATTAAAAAGCATCATCAAAATCACTGCTAAATTCACCAGTTCAATGTGAAAATTGGCGTCGGTTAAGCAATCAATAAGGCCCAACTAACATCAACGACCGTATCGTTTGCTACGTCAATCTCTAACTGCCATATTAGATAGGTAACCGAGCGGTGATCTGACAGTTGATTCAAAGCCAAATTCTTTTACTTTAGCATGTTCAATTGATAAATGCAGCCATCATACGCTCCACGTACCGTGTTCTTGCCATTTCGCACTAGTTTACATGGTGATTTTGATCGTTATAATGGTTTATGATTCGAAAAATAATAAAGAGCATCATCAAATCATCTGCTAAATTTCTTAGTTCAATGTGAAAATTGGTGTTGGTTAAAAAACTGACATCAACCACCTTATCGTCTACTGCATCAATCTCCGACTCCAACTGCTACATTAGCCAGGTAACCGAGACGGGTGATATATAGCCGAATTCTTATACTTTAGCATCTTCTATTGATAAAGGCAGCCACCATACGTTCCATATGTTGAGTTCTGGTAATTTCGCAGTAGTTTATGTGGTGATTGGATGACCACGAACATAGCAAGTGGACTACCTATGGTCACTGCCTGGCATGACACGTAGCTATCACGGTTTAGAACAGTACATCTGCACCTGTTGTACTCCTTAATCTCAGCCTTTTGACTCCCCTTGGGGGCCCTTAAAAGAAATAAGTATCCTAAGCCTCTAGTTTTCTTTCTGACTAATGGTAATGAGAGGTCTAACTTTACTTTGAGTAATATAATCCTTCATCATCGTAATGTGGAGCCCATTTGCATGGAGTGGCATCTAAGGAGCAAATCTTTAGGCTTTTGCCGAGATTAATGGTCGGAATTAGTATCTGTCGTAGATGAAACGCCTGACACCTGGACATGAGCACATGCTCACAAAGCACGATGGTACCATGAATCCCAGGATTAGCGTACCATAAAAATTGCTGTTATACTCCGAGAACTGGCCCCATTCCATGGAGGGCGAGATGGACGACTGAGATCCCCATCTAGTGACTTAGTTCTTGGTCTGGGGATTGATGAAGGTAGGACCCTCTTCTCGTGAGATTTTTCTAAGCAGGCCAGCTGCCCCACATGTCCCTGTACGACGAGTTCAAGGATTTCGGATACGAAGATCACCATGCTTTCTTGCATGTAAGATGAAAGTTTTAGTTGGATCAGATCTATTATTAAGCCAGTGGATCAATTTAATCATAAACTAATATGCACAAACATATCTATATTATATTCTTTTCTCTCCTGTTTCTATTTTATCCATCTTTATGCTTGTTGGCTTATGGTTAGACTGATCGGTGGTCCACTGCTGAACTGAAATGTTTAAGAGAAGAAGGCAGCGCCACGAAGGAATTTTGGTGGAACGAGACGGCCTTGGGACGATAAGATCCTAAAACTTAAGGATGGCAGATTTTCTCAGTGTCACACCCTTGAACTGGTATCACAGGATGGGAATGTCCTGGTCGTCGCATACTCATAGAGCTTTTTCCCTATAAGTATATAAGGCTTTCATCATGATATCATAATATCACAATGGAATGAAATCAAAACAGCTTGTTAGGGGAGCAAGCCATTTTCTCGACCAAGACAGCTCGGTCACACATTAAGAAGGAGATTCTCCATTATTCGGCAACTACCCTGATGAAGGATGAGCATGGAGATCGAAGAATCCTAGGATGATCTCAACTTAAGCAGAAATAAGACCTTAGATATTAATCAATCTCGAGCCCAAATACCAACCGACCACTAGATTAACTGATTAGAAGGATTGACTGAGTTCGGATTTGACCAAGGTCCCACATCGATTGTGTACCAACTAAGTCACCAAATGCCCCCTTTCGACAATGCAGTCCAATCCACAAGGATGGATTGTAGGGGGAGAATCTTAAGTTAAAATCCTACTAAAACTTTCATGAGCACCAACGAGATCATCAGCAGCCTCTCACCTCTTTGACATGAAGATCTAGATCCATTTGAAAATAGTATAATGACATACTAAAAAGCTAGCTCGATCAATACTACACAACTGACAGACCTTAAAAAGTGATGACAACTAATCAACTAGGTAAATAATTGAAGCCAAGTGTCTATTCTAAGTTCTCTGGCCTTTTCCCCTAATCATGCACACATGGGCTTAACTATCGCATGCAATCCTCGTGGATAAAATATGTAACTCTCATCCACATATAATATGTATAATGAGTGCCTCACTATCTCTAATAAGCGCAGATTTTTTGAAGCCATTATCGACCTTAGTAGTAATAGATATCTACTCTCCCTTTATATAAAAGGAGGCAAAGGGGATCCTCATCACGCAAGTAATTTTTTTGCATAAAAAAATCCAGAATTTTATCATTTTCTATACTCTCCATTCTACTGTTTACCGAAGCTCTGGCCAACTTATGCATTAGATGGTCCCCCATCGAAAAATCTCCAATGAGTGGACTTTCTTGCAGTATTCCTGAAGAATAAACGACTTTACTCCAGTAAAAGCTATCTCTACATTGATAGGTGATCGATCTCCACCTTGGTACGGAATCAAGCCTAGCCAAAGATCAGAGACTATCAATAATAGATTTGCACTAGAAAAAGAGTCTGCTTTCCTTTAAAAGGTGCAAATATAAAATAGAGATAGAGCAAAATGGCCAGAACAAGGGATGCTTCTAATACCTCATGACGTCAGTCCTCTCGATGCAACCAACATGCCATTCCACCATCAAAAGTGAAGCCATCTTAGCCTACGATGATGGCAGACCTATAATAATTCAACAACCTAGTCTAAGTCCAAAACCTGACCATTGCCATCCAAAGTCTCTAGAAAATAGTGGAATGGTTGTAATAGTGGGAGAGTGCTCCACCACCTGCTCCCTCACAATAGAGCTGGCACTCTTACTCTAGAAGCCTTGCATGAGCATATCCATCACGATAGATCCATTCAGATGCTATGGTCCATTGATCTCATTCTCCTCGTCGCTAAAGTCCAAGGTGTGAAGAGTGACACCAATGCTCTCCCCAAAGTCTTCTGGAAAAGATTCCACTTTCGGTTACTCTTGGAAGTTGGATTTGTCCTGACGTGAAGTTCACCTAAAGTGACAGGTCTGAGAGATCAACCTTCAATAAAAAGTCATGCAGGAAAGAGGCCAGGTGTAGCAAAATGGTCTCAAATTCAACTCATGGCCGCCATTTTCTTGCTGTATTAGGGAGGAATGGTCCTTGCTTGATTCAAAATACTGCAGCTAGAGCTCTATAATGGATCCACCAATCCACTGGACCATCTTGAGAGTTACAAATCTCTCATGCTACTCCAAAAGGCATCGAACGTACTTCTCTATATTGTTTTCCTAGTTGCTCTCAAGAAGATGCCTAAGCATGGTACTCCAAACTCCAACCAGGGACCATCCACTCTTTAGGGAATGATGTTCATCATGCACTTCGACAGCAGCCAAGCTTCGATGGCCTCTATCCAGTGGAGAGAGGGTGAGAGTCTATACAACTATGTGGCTTGATTCAATGCGGCCATGCTGCAAGTTCGCATTTTAATGAGTCGATCATGATGTCAGCCCTAAAGAGGAGCCTAAGAAGCAATCAATTAATCTTTTCCCTGAATAAAAAATTTTCTATGGATTATATTGAAATGCATATACAAGCTCAAAAATATACACAAGCAGAGGACATGATGGAGGAAAAACACTGAGAAGAGGGAAGGAATCCTTTCAAGGAGAAGAAAAGGACTCGAGAAGAGCCCCAAGAAGCCCAACAAGGGGGCAAGTCTTCCTCCCCACAAAAGAATTTGAGGCCGAGGAGCCCACCTCGGTAGTTCAACACCTACATCCCCTATATGCTTTCTGAACCCAGATACTTATGGAGATCTAGGGAGAAAGGTATCTTCATTGGCCCGAATCGATGAAGACTTCGGCAACAAGATGTAGTCAAAGAAAGTATTGTCGATTCCACCGTGACCATTGCCATGATACTGAGGACTATCTTCAGCTAAAGGATGAAATCAAAACTTTAATCTAAAGGGGATATCTCGATCGATAAGTATGTTTGTGACCAAGAGAATTGGATGGTCGAACAGTCTCCCCAGCATCAGCTCGACGAGAAAATAATAAGGACCGATATACGGTTGGCATCATGAATATAATCTAATCAAGATTTGCTAAAGGTAGGGGGCAGGAAGCCGAGCTGAAGATTCATCATCAAAGAGGCAATAAACTGTGATGTAATAACTTTTTTTGATAAGGATGCTCAAAAAGTTCAAACATCTCATGACAATGTTATCATCATCTTTATGATAATAGCAAATTATAATATAAAAAAAATTCTTATTAATAATAGAATCTTGATCGATGTATTACTGTATGATGTTTTCTAAAGAATAAAGTGGTTGATTGATCGATTGAGAAAAGTCAACATTGAAAGAAAAATACTATTTTCTATCACAGGATTGTGTAGATCTGATCTGATTTGAGGAAAATTTTTTTAAAAATTTTTAAATAATTTAATTAAATCTAAGAGTTCTTAGATCTAATCATGATGATTTGATATTAAAAATTAAAAATTAAAAATAAATTAGATTTAATTTAAAGTATCTGATTGGGTAATCTAATTATCTTGTAATGATCCTGTTGATTTTTGAGGTTCTGGAAGGAGCCATGCACGCACCTGACCTCTAGCGGTATCCACTTGAGTAGGATTTAAACATCTTCTCCACACGAATCTTTCCTCTAAAAATTAGATCTGGATCTGATCCAAAAAATCTTCAAAACTATTTCTGAAGGTAGCCCATCCATCACACGAACACCGTCGTGTAGATCCTGAATATTGTGCCAAAAACGTTGGACCTTCTTCTTAGATTTGTACCTAACTTTTTAAGCTTGTAGAAGAGAAGAAGAGAGAGGATAGAGGGGGCATTGGATATTAGGGATGGTATACTTTAGGCATGAAAAATTATTTCTTATATTGAATGCACTTTGATGTGAGAAAGACTTTTATGTCCAACGCCTACTTAGAGTCCCTTTTGACTAAAATAACTCTTTTATTTTATTATTAGGACTCTAAGACTTATTCTCCACAAAAAACCATCATATCTCATCTATCTTTTTTTCCAAAAATGATTAAAAAGATATCAGCATGAGTAGATAAGGAAGAGTCCACTGCACCTAGGACTCTTCCCTTAAGAGTTTGATCCAAATCAAACTCTATCATAACTCAGTCTAGACACCTTCAAAAATCACAAAATATGGTACACCCAATGCATAACTCATGATTTATTAAATATCCAAAAGTCAAATCAAAATAATTTTTAAAAAAATTTTTAGAAGCATCTGATCAGGTGACCCTCAATTCTCTCAAACAGATCAACTTTTGATCCTAGTCCAATTTGACTATGAATGAATTTAATTTCTATAATTAATCTGATCTAGACTTATTTCAATTAGATAAAAATAAACTCATTCAAAATACAAGAATGAGTCAAATCAAATGTGACTCGATTATGATAAATCAGCAAGATTTCAGAAGGAGAAAGTTAGGCTCAATCATATGCTAGCATGATTATCTTGAATCTGATTGAATCTAATCTAAATCAATCAAACTGACTTAGTTCAATTGATAACATCTAGACCCAAACCCTTATTTGTATGACTCAGTTAGGTTTAATTCTATATGGTAATGAGACATGCCGTGATCTCCATCATCGACATCATTGAAACATCTTTCAATGCACTAGAACTTTTCTGATTTATACAATTAGAATGATTGATCGTCAAAATCATCTTAATTGCTTCCAAAATCCATCAATGATATCTAGCAGTATATGATGACAATCTATTAGAACTGATTGCGAATATCTTGGTGTAGCTACCTATTTGATTGGGTTTTTCTATCATGAGCTCCGATAGGATGAGGGTTAAGATGAACTTATCAAACCGAACATCCATCATATGAATTAATTATTTAATTCGAGTTCGATGTGAAATCCTAATAGAAACTTTTTCTATCATCTTCATTCTACCATGGCCATGGGCTTATGGACTCGATCTTATGATTATCATAGGGCTACTCCTCATCAACCAAGGTAGATAGATCCTATATTGGTGTAATCCAATTCCTACAATGAATATGTTATAGCCAACATATACCTCAAAATTCTGAATGGCTAGAAAATCAAATTATGGTGTAGTCAAACTATAACACCCTCAAGGTGAACTACCGATGCACCTCAGGTCAAAGAACTAGACACACCATTACGGCATCGAGTCAGTCATCGATAAGAAGGTAGACTTTCTTATGACTACTCGAGGTGGTCACGCTCAGTGCCCTCATTCTCTAATGAGTATCTATACTCTCGCTTCGGTGTCTTCACACCATAGACTCAAGACACGTCTATCCTAAGAAAGCGATCATACACCAATCTTTCAGATCGATCATCATCTTCATGATGATCCTACGGTCAGAAGCAGTTTATGAGTTAATTATAAAAATTTATATCTTAAATTTCAACTCTTGAA
Source organism: Cocos nucifera (assembly GCA_006176705.1). Lineage (NCBI taxonomy): Eukaryota > Viridiplantae > Streptophyta > Magnoliopsida > Arecales > Arecaceae > Cocos > Cocos nucifera. The sequence continues at coordinate 275,723 of QRFJ01000867.1, forward strand.
AATATGAATTATCATTACCATTAACTCAAAGGATGTATCATAGACACTTTTAAATACATACTATGATAGAAAATAATTTATTTATTAGTTTATAGTCAAAATTATAAAATTATTCTTAGAAGTGTATTATAAGTAACAGTCAATCTGGCTTCTACGGCATAAATCTAACAAACTTTGACTTGACTTAAAGCTAATTAGCTACAAATCTAAGTTCTATCTTCTTAAGGTGGGCTTTGATCTTCTGCTGGCTCAATGACTTTGTTAGTGGATCAGCCGCATTATCTGCAGTGTCAACTCTCTTGACCTCGATGTATTCCTTCTCGAGGTAATTGCGGATGAGGTAGTATCACCGCTCGATGTGCTTAGATTTTTGGTGAGACCTCAGATCCTTAGCTAGGGCTATGACACCATTGTTGTTGCAGTACAGAAGGATGGCATCACTCCAAGCTCTGCAGCAAACTTCTTGTACCAAAATACCTCCTTTACAGCTTCTGACATAGCGATGTACTCTGCTTTCATGATGGAATCTATTATCACAGTTTGTTTGAAACTCTTTCAGCTAACAGCACCATCATTGCACATAAATAGACTTTCAGATGTCGACTTTCGATCATCTATATCGGACAAAAAATTCAAGTCTGTATATCCCTGGACCTGGAGTTCTTCATTACCAAAGACTAGAAACATATTCTTAGTCCTTCTCAAGTACTTAAGAATATATTTCACAGAAGTTCAGTACTCTTCACTTGGATTCGACTGATACCTGCTCGTGACACTCACAGCATGGGCAATATCAGATCATATACATAGCATGACATACATGAGGCTTCCTATTGCTGAAGCATGATCTTGCTCATGCGTTCAATCTCCTTAGGTGTGTTGGGACACATCTTTTTGGAGAAATAAATGCCATGTCTGAAGGGCACCAATCTCCTCTTGGAGTTTTTCATACTAAACCTCTTTAGCATCTCCTCTATGTATATCTTTTGTAAGAAATCCAGCATCCTATTTGGTCTATCTCTATAGATCTTAATTTCTAGAATAAAGGATGCCTCTCCTAGATCTTTCATGAAGAATTCTTTAGACAATCATATTTTGACTATAGTTAATATGGGAATATCATTTTCAATTTGAAGGATGTCATCCACGTACAGTACAAGAAAGACAACAATGCTCTCATTGATCTTTTTGAAAATACAAGGCTCCTCTTCATTCTTGATGAATCCAAATGATTTGATCACATCATTGTAACGAGCATTCCAGCTCTAAGATGCTTGCTTAAGTTCATATATGGACCTTTGCAGCTTGCAGACTTTGTGATCAGTATCACTGGATGTGAAACCCAGTGACTGTTCCATATAGATATCTTTCTCAAGATATTCATTTAAGAATGTCATTTTCACATCCATCTATCATATTTCATAATTGAAATAGGCTGCAATAACAAGCAATGTGAGGATAGATTTGAGCATGGCTACTGACAAAAAAGTATCCTGATAGTTAATGCCTTCATGCTGACTATATTCTTTTGCTACAAGCCTTGCTCTGAATGTCTTTACATTTTCATCGACACCTATCTTTCTTTTGAAGATCTATTTACACCTAATAGGTACCATATCTTTAGGTGGATCTATCAAGGTCCAGACTTGGTTCGAGCGTACTAAGTCAATCTCTGACTTTATTGCCTCTAACTATTTTTCAGAGTCGATATCTGATATCGTCTCATCATAGATTTTGGGATCATCACCATGAATTTTTTTTTCTGTGAGAAATATTTTCTCTACGTTCTCTAAAATAGTACATAAGTACCTTTCAAGATGATGAAAAATTCTTTCTGATCTACGAGGTGGATGAGGTAGTAATTAAACTGACTCAATCTGACTGGATTCCATAGATTTCTTGGCTCATGGCTCTTGAGAGACTTTCTCCTCGAGCCTAATTTATCTTTTGATGCCATTATCTTGAATAAACTATTTTTCAAGAAAGATGGCATGTCGACTCATAATCACATTATGATCTTTCGGAAGATAGAAAAATATCATAATGACTCTTTAGGATATCCAATAAATTAAGCTCTAAAAGATCTAGACTCTAATTTATCCGCCTGTTATCTCTTGACATGGGCCGGACAATCCCAAATTCTGAGATGACTTAAACTTGGTTTTTTACTATGCAATATCTCATGCGGTATGGTTAGAATGATTTTAGATAGAATCCTATTTAATAGATATATAGCGGTCAACAGACTATGTCCCTAAAGAAACTCAGAAAGATCCGTGAAGCTTATCATGGATCGAAATATATCTAATAGGATCTGATTTTTTTGTTCTGAAATCTCGTTGAGTTGAGGCCTTTCGGTAGAGTCCATTGTGAGACTATGCCATTATCCTTAAGATAGTCTAGGAATTTTCAACTAAGATATTCGCCTCCTCGATCTAATCGAAGAATCTTAATGAATTTATTTGTTTATTTTCTACTTCGAGTCTGAATTTCTTGAACTTTTCAAAAGTTTCAGACTTGTGTCGCATCAAATACACATATCAGTATCGAGATAAATCATTGATAAAGATGATGAAGTAGATGTAATTGCCCCTGGCTGGTGCATTAAATGGGCTGCATATATCAGTATGTACTAGGACAAGCATGTGTGTGGCCCTTTCTCTAATTTGTTAATCCTATCTTTAGTTATATGACCTAGCCTAAGGTACCAAAGATACCTATCATTTAGACTATCCCTAGGTCGCTTTAATCCTATAGCATTCACGTTTTGCTCGATATTAAAAATAGAAATATCAATATGTAACTGATAGAGATCATTTATAAGAAAATCACTTATAATTTTATTTCTTTCATAAAGAATATTACAATGGTCCTTAAGAAACCTAATTACATAGCCTTCCTATGCTAAATATGAAATAGAAATTAAATTCTTGCTTGCTGTAGGTATATAAAAATAGTCCCTAAGTACTAAATCTAATCCTAACGGTAATCGCAGAGGATAGGTTCCTATGGTTATAGCAGCAACTCTTGCTCCATTCCCAACATGTAGGATCATTTCACCATTCCTCAACCTCCTACTATCCTCAAGATCCTGCATAGTAGTGCATAAGTGAGTACTAGAACTAGAGTCAAGCACCTAACTAGATGCAGAAAAAATCGTAAGATTAGATTCTATAATGAGCATACCTCCAGAAGGACCTGCCTCCTTCTTGTTCTTCAAGCTGGCTAGGTAAAGAGGGCAGTTCTACTTCCAATGGCCATCAGTATTGCAATGAAAATATTTTTCTTTGTCAACGGTCTTCTTCTTCGGCTCTGCCTTCTTCTTTTCACCATTCACCTTCTACTTCTTCGCGGACTTCTTCTTCTTTCTAAAAGATTTTCTCTTGGAAGAAGTCCACTCCACAGCAAGTACTGAGCTTTTAGAATTTTTTATAGAAAGCTCAGCAGTAACCAGGATATTCATAAGCTCAGTCAAGATATTTTGAAGTTTATGCATATGGTAGTTCATGATGAACTACCCATATGCATCAGTCAAGGACTGCAGAATTATGTCAGTCTGTAAATTCTGATCTAACTTGACACTGAGCTTCTTAAGTTCTTTTAAATCCTTAATCATTATAAGATAATGATCTTGGACTGACTGTCCATCACGCATTTAAGCCTTAAAAAGTCTTTTAGTGATTTGATATTTTGGCTGCGTGACTCTGTTCACCAAACAACTCTTGCAAGTGAGCCAATATTTGGTGGCTAGTCTTAATGTCTTCATGTTGGTGCTGAAACTCATCAGACATCGAGCTTAACATGTAATACGCTTTATTATCTTCATCCATCTACTTCTCGAGAGACGCTCTCTGATCAGCGGATGGACGGATTGATAAGGTGGGAGGATCCTATTCCAACACATGAGTCAACTTCTCAGAATCTAAAATAATTTTAAAGTTTCAGAGCCAATCCTTGTAGTTGGGTCTGATCAGTCTATTGATATTCAGGATACAGGCTAGTGGGTTGGACACAGACTTTTTTTTATAGAAAGTCAAAGTTTTTAATTATATTTTATAATTAGACTTAAATAATTTATTTAAAAATTTTATTTTTAAATAAATTAGACTTTCACTATTTATTTGAATTTCTACACTCTATTGGTAGAAATACAAAAATCTTTGCGATCATAAATTTTTAGTGGATGGTGTGGTCCCACCAACAGACTCACCACCTCACCTAACAATTATTAGTGATGGATCAATCGATGAGCGGACAACTCTTGTCCAATGATCCTCTAATCATGGTGCATCTAAACTTGATCTTTAATTCTTGAATCTCACCGTATTTGAAATATTGATTCACTCCTTACTTAAGTTAGACCCACCATTTGCATAGATTGGATTTCTGATTGGATTCCTCATCATATCTAAAATATTGAGCCCAACCCATCCTCTAATCCATAGCATCCAATGTCTAATAGACATGGTTGCATCTTTTCGATGCAACTGAACCATTGTATCTAATCAAGAATAATCAACCTTGGAAAGAACCCGTATATCTACAATGGTGGAAGATCTTAGACTTAATATTTTCTTAGAAAGATTTAATTTAGGTCTTTTTAAACTTGACTTGACTTAATCATAACAATTATGACTAACCTAGTAGCATGGGTTGGCTCAAATATTTAGCCACCTCAAATCAAAACTGGATTGACATAAATAGTCAGGTAAGTGAGATCGATGTAAGGGATATGCCATTAACTCGACAAGAATGTATTCAGATCAAGTAGCTCTCAATTAAAAACTAGTCGATCGTATCAGCTAAACTTACCTTAGACACTAAATTATTGAATCAAAATCAATTGGGTTAGCCTACAATCCTAGCTTAAATCGCAGAGCTAAATTAGGTTTTAATTTGATCGAGTCACATCTCAATGTGATTCAATCTTAACCCAGACTTAATCCTATTAGGCCGATCAAATCTAAGCTTTCTTTGATCCCACCTAACCAACTCTTAATTCGGTTTGATCAACCGCTAGACCTAATTAAGCTACCTAAGTCTGAACCCAATTTTATGAATATATCTTAGATCTAAAAATTCATAATTTTAGATCTAATTAATTTAATAATCTTAATTTTTAATTAAATTTTAGGTTCATGAACAAAATATGTAATAGAAATTCTAGGATTTTAAGATCTAGAATTTTGCAGAAAAATAAGTTTTAATTTTTGATTAAGGATGAATGCGCAGCACCCCTACATGCCATAAGAACATCCCATCGAATGAAAGAAGAGAGCCTTTAAATCCTACTTTATTTTTATGACCAGACGGCCATGAAAAATTTCTTAATCAGAAATATAATTTTTTACTACAAAACTAGTTAGATCATATATCACATATAAAAAGATCTAATTAATACATATCTTGCAGACATCTCATGTATCATCAATATGCATAGTTTCAGATTTGAAACATCACATATTAAATCTAAAAAATAAAATTTTAAATTTGATCATATATCACATTTATGCAGTAAAAAATGGAGATACTTGATCTTTTTTTGATGGCATCAGGGCAACGAAAGTTTCTTCTGATCGCGATCGACTACTTCACCAAATGGATCGAAGCCGAACCTCTAGCCAAAATTACCGAGATCAAGGTACAGGACTTCATCTAAAAATTAATAGTCTGTCAATTCGGTCTGCCCCAAACCCTCATAACCGATAACAGATGATAGTTCACTGGAACGAGGTTCGTCGAGTTCCGCGAAGACCTAAACATCTCCCATCATTTCACATCGGTAGCTCACCCACAAGCAAATGGAGAAGCTGAAGTGACCAACCGGACTCTGCTACAAGGCATCAAGACAAGGCTCGATAGAGCAAAGAGAGTCTGAATGGACGAACTCTACGACGTCCTTTAGGCATACCGAACTACTCAAAGGCTGCCGACTGGAGAAACATCATTCGTCTTAGCCTTTGAAATAGAGATAGTCATTCCGATTGAACTTAAGCTTCTGTCAGCATGGATCGTGGCCTTCAACGAGTAGCACAATCCATAGGATCTCAGAGTAAACCTCGACCTACTGGAAGAAAAAAAGAAGAAAGCCCAGGTTCGGATGGTGGCCTACAAACGAAAGATAGCTCGATACTATAACTCTAGATTCAGAAGTAAAACATTCAGAGTGGAGGACTTAGTGCTTTGGCGAGTCGCCATCTCTCAGTCTTAGAGCCAGGGGAAGCTTGCCCCAAATTGAGAAGGTTTGTATGAAGTGGTGGAGGTCGTCCGGCCCAAAACTTATCGTCTGAAGGAGCTCGGAGGAACAATGCTCCCACGACCTTGAAACTAAAAAAATCTGAGGATGTACTACCAGTAATTTTTCTGCAATAAAACTTCTTCATTTCAACATTATTATTTCTTGGTACAAAAATTATGTGATGATAGGAAAGAAGCAATTAGAAGTAGCCACATTAGAAATAGGAGGAGAACTTCGTCCTAACATGAGCAAAATCGAAGGCCTCATTCATTTTAGACAAGATGGAGAGAGAGGTCCTGACAATGGCTCTTATGTGCCCCCATAGCCCGTTAGGAACAGAAGGAGGATCTCATCCTAATATGAGCAAAGTCAAAGATCTCATTCATTTTAGACGAGATGGGGGAGAGACCCTGACAATGATCTTTATGTGCCCTCATAGTCCGTTAGGAATAGGAGGAGGACCTCATCCTAATGTAAGCAAAGTCGAAGTCCTCATTCATTTTAGACGAGATGAAAGAAGAGGCCCTGACAACGGTCCTTATGTGCTCCCACAGTCTGTTAGAAATAGAAGAAGAACCTTATCCCAACATGAGCAAAGTCAAAGACCTCGTTCATCTTAGACAGGATGAGAGAAAAGGTCCCGACGATGGCACCATTGTGCTTGACAACAACTAGAGATAAGATCTCTTTCGAGTTTCAACCTGAACTGGTGTAAAGCCCTGAAGAGAACTTTGACTGTCGATCTTTTTGTACTCCCTTTCTTTGAGTTTCGAACTTGAAAGTAGGAAGACTATTATTAGGGATAAATCTCGCTCCCATCGAAGTCTAGCCTGGTGCTTAGCCTAATGCAGCTGGTAATCATGGAAGAGCTTCGATCGAGAATTCTCTCCTCAACGGTCGAATCCCACCCGATCTCTTCCAGCGGCCGAACTCATTTAGTGGCCGACCTCCTCCAGCTGGACACTGAACCCAATCGAACTCCTTAGTGATCGAGCCCCAGCCAAACTTTTCCAACGGCCAAACTTCTTCCAGACTCCTCCAGCAGTTGGATTTCTACGAAAGCCAAACTTCTTTCGAATTTCTCTTTCAGTTGGGCTTCTACGGGAGTCAAACTCTTTTCAGACTCCTCCAGCAGTCGAGCTTCTATGGAAGCTGAACTCCTTCTAAATTTTTCCTTCAATCGGGCTTCTACGGGAGCCAAACTTCTTTCGGATTTCTTTTTTAATCGGGCTTCTATGGGAGCTGAACTTTTTTCGAATTTTTTCTTCAGTTGGATTTCTATGGGAGTTGAACTTCTTTCAAATTTCTCTTTCAATCGGGCTTCTATGGGAGCCAAACTTCTTTCGAATTCTTCCTTCAGTCGGATTTCTATGGAAGCCAAACTCCTTTCGGACTCCTCTAGCAGTCAGACTTCTATGAGAGCCAAACTTCTTTTGGACTCCTCCAGCAGTCGGACTTCTATAGGAGTCAAACTTCTTTCGAATTTCTTCTTCAGTCGGACTTCTATGGAAGCCGAACTTCTTTCGAATTTTTCCTTCAGTCGGGCTTCTACGGAAGCCAAACTTCTTTCGAATTTCTCCTTCAGTCGGGCTTCTACAAGAGTCGAACTTCTTTTGGATTCTTCCTTCAGTCGAGCTTCTATGAAAGTCGAACTATTTTCGAACTCCTCCAGCAGTCAGACTTCTATAGAAGTCAAACTCCTTTCGAATTCCTCCTTCAGTCGGGCTTCTATGGAAACCAAACTTCTTCTAAATTTTTTCTTCAGTCGGACTTCTATGGGAGCTGAACTCCTTCCAAATTTTTTCTTCAATTGGACTTCTATGGGAGCCGAAGTTCTTCCAGATTTTTCTTTTAGTCGGGCTTCTACGGGAGCCGAACTCCTTACGGACTTCTCCAGTAGTCGGACTTCTACGGGAGTCGAACTTCTTTCTAAAAATTTTTTCTTCAGTCGGACTTCTATGGGAGCCAAAACTCCTTCCGAATTTTTCCTTCAGTCGGGCTTCTATGGAAGCCAAACTCCTTCTGGATTTCTTCAGCAGTCGGGCTTCTATGGGAGCCAAACTTCTTTCGGATTCCTCCAGCAATCGGGCTTCTATGAGAGCCAAACTTCTTCGAATTTCTCCAGTAGTCGAGCTTCTATGAAAGTCAAACTCCTTCCAAACTTTTTCAGCAGTCGAACTTCTATGGAAGCCAAATTTCTTCTAGATATCTTTTTCAGTCGGGCTTCTATGGGATCAAACTCTTTCCGAATTTCTTCAGCAGTCGGACTTCTATGGAAGCCCAACTCTTTTCCGGACTCCTCTAGTAATTGGACTTCTATGGGAGCCAAACTTTTTTTGGATTCCTCTAGCAGTCGGATTTCTACGAGAACCGAACTCCTTCCAGACTTTTCCAATAGTCGAGCTTCTATGAAAGCCAAACTTCTTTCAGATTTCTCCTTCAATTGGGCTTCTATGGGAGCCGAACTTTCCAAATTTTTTTTTTCAGTTGAATTTCTATGGAAGCCGAACTCCTTCTGAATACTTCCAGCAGTCGGACTTCTACGAGAGTCGAACTTCTTCTGGAATCCTCCAGCAGTCGAGCTTCTATGAGAGTTGAACTCCTTCTAGATTTCTTCTTCAGTCGGACTTCTATGGGAGCCAAACTTCTTCCAGATTTTTTCTTCAGTCGGACTTCTATAAGAGCCTAACTTTTTTTGGATTCCTCCTTCAGTCGGACTTCTACGAGAGCCGAACTCTTTTCAGATTTCTCCTTCAGTCGAGCTTCTACAAGAGCCAAATTCCTCCAGTAGTCGAACTTCTACGGAAAGCCAAACTTCTTTCAAATTTTTTCTTCAGTCGAACTTTTATGGGAGCCGAACTCCTTTCGAACTCCTCCAACAGTTGGACTTCTATGGGAGCCGAACTTTTTTCGGATTCCTCTTTCAGTCGGGCTTCTACGGGAGCTGAACTCCTTTCGAATTCCTCCTTCAGTCGGGCTTTTATGGGAGCCAAATTTTTTTTGGATTTCTTCTTTAGTCGAGCTTCTACGGAAAGTCAAACTACTTTCAGACTCCTCCAGCAGTTGGACTTCTATGGAAGCCAAACTCCTTTCGAATTCTTCCTTCAGTTGGGCTTTTATGGAAGCCAAACTTCTTTCAGATTCTTCTAGCAGTCGAGCTTCTATGGAAGCCAAACTTCTTTCGAATTTTTCCAGCAGTCGGACTTCTATAAGAGCCAAACTTCTTTCGAATTTTTTTAGTAGTCGGGCTTCTATGAAAGCCAAACTCCTTCTGAACTCCTCTAGCAGTCAGACTTCTACGGAAGCTAAATTTTTTCTGAATTTCTTCTTCAGTCGGGCTTCTACGGAAGTCAAACTCCTTCCGAATTTCTTCAGCTATCAGACTTCTATGAAAGCCAAACTTCTTCCGAACTCTTTCAGCAGTCGGGCTTCTACGGAAGTCAAACTTCTTTTAGACTCCGTCAGTAGTCGGGCTTCTACGAGAGCTGAACTTCTTCCGAACTCCTCCAGCAGTCGGACTTCTACGGAAGCCGAACTTCTTTCAGATTTTTCTTTCAATCGAACTTCTATGGGAGTCGAACTCCTTTCAGACTCCTCCTTCAGTCAAGCTTCTATGGGAGCCAAACTCCTTCAGTAGTCGAATTTCTATGGAAGCCAAATTTCTTCCAAATTTTTTCAGCAGTCGAATTTCTATGGGAGCCGAACTTCTTTCGGACTGCTTTAGTAGTCAGGATTCTTTGGGAGCTAAACTTTTTTTGGATTTTTCTTTCAGTCGGACTTCTACGGGAGTCAAACTTCTTTCGAATTCCTCCAGCAGTCGGACTTCTACGGGAGTCAAACTCCTTCCAGACTCCTCCAGCAGTCGGACTTCTATGGGAGTCGAACTTCTTTTAGATTTCTCCAGCAGTCGGGCTTCTATGGGAGCCAAACTCTTTTCAGACTCCTCCAACAGTCAAGCTTCTATAGGAGCCAAACTTCTTCTAGATTCCTCCTTCAGTCGGGCTTCTATGGGAGCCAAACTCCTTCTGAATTTTTCCTTCAGTCGAGCTTCTATAGGAGCCAAACTTCTTCCGAATTCCTCCTTCAGTCGGACTTCTACGGGAGCCGAACTTCTTCTGAACTTCTCCAGTAGTTGAATTTCTTCAGGAGCCGAACTCCTTTCGGACTTCTCCAACTATCGGATTCCTACAGGAGTCGAACTCCTTTCGGACATTTTTTTCAGATGGATTTCTACAAGCGATCCCATTACTGAACGGTTATAATTATCATTTAGCAGGATGATTATGATTGGCATTTATCAGGATGGTTATGATTGTCATTTATCAGGACGATTACGATTGTCATTTATTAGGATAGTTACAATAAGCTTCATCTATAAAAAGGAATCTTCCAGATATGTTTGCTCTAAGCTCTCTTTTTTTCTCCAAAATTCTGTCGAACTTCTTCCCGAGCATTCCATTTTTGTTAGCCAGAAAAGCTAATTTGATCGTCGGAGGGTTCTACCAGAGCCACCACCACCAACTTCGGATGAAACTTTATTTTGTAAGTCACTGACGGCGACCTCATCTTCCTCGACTCCAGTTTGATCCAACGTCAACCAAATTCTATACCAATAGATAAAATATTTGAGTATATTTAGTACTAATAAATTGGTTGAAGTATTTAAAATATAATTCAGGAAGTTAAGAATCTATTTTGATGAGGCTCCATATTTTTGATAGAAAGAACTAATAAAGAAGAGCAAAAGAGGTCAAGCCAAATATTTTTCAAAGTTTAATGGGTCTTGAGCTGATTCAAGGGAGGCTTGAGTCGACTCTAGCATAATTTTAGTACTTAGCACAAATCATGAGTCGACTCAAGAATAGTTTGAGCTGACTCTAGAACTCAAACAAGCATTAGGACTCAAAAATAGAAGATAACATTTTAGACCCTATTGTTGGAGTTGACTCAAGCATAGTGTTAACTGACTCAAGCATTTCAGACATGCTTCAAGATTGGCACGGCTAAGGAGTTGACTCAAGAAAAGTATAAGCCAACTCAAGTCTCAGGAGGGCACTAGTTCAAGGATAGAAAGCTGGATTTTTCATCTTGCAGTTGGAGCCGACTCAAAAAATTTGTGAGTTAATTCATGAGGACCTTGAGTCGACTCAAAGATCTGAGGAGTTGACTCATGAGCTTCTGAGAGTACTAACGGCTAGTTTTCTATACTACAAACGATTAGTTTTTTACTCCAATGGCTATTTCAGCACTTTCAATAGCTAAAACTACTTTTCTAGCCACTTTCAAGCTTATTAAAAGCTAAAGAATTAATTGAAAAAAAAGGAGAAGTAGATTAAAAAGAGAAGATCATTAGATTGAGTGAGATTTTATTAAATACAATTAGAAAGGAAGAAAAGAGAGAAATTAGTGCATAGAATTGAGAGCTTTCAAAGAAAAATCTCCTCCAACATCATCCACATCCTCTCAAGCATCATTTAAGAGAAGTTGAAGCATTTTTTGTGCTATTCATCGGTAACTTCTTTGGGTTTATAAGAGTTCATCTTTTTATTTTTCATTGGTACTGAAATTTTGCATCTTGTAATTTTATTTTCTTTATAAGTTTTTTTAGAAGAAAAAAACTTAAAATTATGTCTATCCAAGCCTGAAATTGGATAAGTATAGATTTTAGTTCGTGAGCCCGAAAAATCAACTGGATTGATAGTAGGTCTAAAAAATTATCGATATAAGATTTTGGTTGGTAATCCCACAAAATCAACTAAATTTATTTATGAGCCTAAAAAAATGAAATACTATAATCAAAGAAATTATAGTGAAATTTCTAAAGAAAGCTTGGAGAGTAGATGTAGGTGTGGGTTGCACTGAACCACTATAAAATTTTTATATATTTATATTGTGCCTTGTCTAGCTTATTTTTCTTGTATTTAATTCTTGCTTGCTTAATTTTAATTCTTAAATTATAATTTTTATATCCTATTTCTGCTGCTCCATTACATGCACCTCACCAATACTTGAGTTAGCCTAATTAATTGCACATACTTGCTTAGATATCAAATTTGGTTAAAATTTTTTAAAAGAACCCAATTCACCCACCTCTTGGGTTGCTACCTTCTGGGCAATAATAAGCCACCTTAGACTTAAGAGTAGGGTTAAGTATTGGGAGAGTAAGCCATTTTCTAACTAAAACAACTCGATCATATGGTAAGGAGGTGATTCTCTAATATTTGGCAACTGCCCCGACGAAGGAGGAGCATGGAGATTAGAGAATCCTAGGATGACTTTGACTTAAGTAGAAATAAGGCCTTGAATGTCAACCAATCTCGAGCCTAGATACCAACCAACCATAGGATCATTTAACCAGGAGGATCGATTGACTTCGAATTTGATTGAGGTTCCACATCGACTATGTACCAACCAAGTCACCAAAAGCCCCTCTTTGACGATGAGGTCCAAATCCACAAGGATAGATTGTAGAGGGCAAATCTCGAGTCGAAATCTTACTAAGACTTCCATGAGAACTGATGACATTGTCAGCAGTCTCTCATCTTCTTGACATGAAGATCCAAGTCCATCTTAACATAGTGCAATGATGCATCAAAGAGCTGGCTCGATCAATAGTATACAACTGACCCACCTTAGAAAGCGATAATGACTAATTGGCTTAGTAAATAACTAAATCTAAGTGCCTATTATAAGATCTCAAGGAAGTTTCCTCTAATTACATGCATGTGGGCTTAACTATCACATGTAATCCTCATGCATAATGTACGTGACCCTTACCCATACCTAATCCATATAATGAGCGACCTACTTTCTCTAATGAATACAAATTTTTTGGAACCATTATCTAGCTTGGTGGTAATGGATACCTACCCCCCTTCCATGTAAAGGGGGCCGATAAAGAGAACCCTTATGTAAGTAATTTTTCTACAAAGCAAAGCTTAAAACTCTATCATTTTTTTACTCTCTGTTCTACTGTTTGTTGAAGCTTCGACTGACATAAGCATCAGAAGGTCCCTTATCAGAAAATCTCTAATGAGTGAATTTTCTTGTAGGTATTCCTGAAAAATGAATGATTTTACTCAGCAAAGGCTATCTCCATGTCGGTAGGTGACTGACCCCTACTCAGTAGGAGACTGAGCCCAACCACAGACTAGGGACTCTCAGCAATACAACAATAATTTTCATTCTAAATTCTCATAATTAATATATCTAAGCTAACTAGAAATAGTTATAATTATTAGTCACAAAGGCCTTACATCAATTAATTCTTCAAATAGTAATTGAAATTAGAGATACATAATATATTTCCAAATATTATGTTATGATCATAATACTATTTTTAAGCTATGCCAGTTTTATTGGCTCTCACTTCTAATTAGATACCAGAACAGCATCTCTGTTTATGACTAATTTTTTGAATCTATAAAGAAAAAGGAGATCAAATAATAAGCTCAATAACTCAGTAAGTAATGACTATTTTAGCTAGATAATTCTTATAATAATTTGAATATATACTCTTACCAATACTAAAAATATAAGCAAATTCTTATATTTAAATAAATATAAGAATTTTATAATAAAAAATATTTATATTTATTTAGGTAATAATTCTCATATTGATATTTGCATTTACAAGAATAATACAAAATATTGTGATTCAACTCAGTAACTAACCTTTTAATTATGACTACACTTAGGCCCCATTTTGGAATGCATTTGGAGAGCAAGAAAATACATTTTAGCTCTCCAAAAATATTTTTGGGCTATATAATGGTGTTTAGTAAAAAACTAAAAATATTTATTAATTTTTTAAAATATTTAAAAAGGTTTACTTGGAAGAAGTTCCATTTAGAGCTTCTTCTTTAAAAGTACTTTCTAGCAAATATCAAGAATCTATTTTTACTTCAATAAATTTTATATAATGACCAAAATACCCATAAATAAAATATTCATAATACTATTATAATTATACTAAAATAATAATATTACATGCACATGTTATAGTAATATTATACTGTATAATAATATATTAATATGTGGTAATAATAATAATTGTAATACTTTACGTCAAAAAAAATTATTATAATTATAAACTAATATCAGATATGTTATCTTACACTATATTATCTTACAATATATTATTAAATTATTATATTGCACTATATTGTTATAGTAATGAAATAATATATTACTATATTCTTACATTATATTATATTATATTTATTTATACCATATCTTAAAATCTATAGAAAAAAATGAGCAAGTATCATGTAGCTAAGAGTTGTGTGATCCTTACCAGGCTTGATGAGATTCGGCTATGATAAATTCTATCAAATATGAAGAGACCAATCAAAGGAAAATTTTTTTGGCTATAATATAGATGGATAGGTCGAATGATCAAGACAACAATGACAAGTCATAGTATAAGAAAGAATGGATTGATCTTAAAGGTATTCTAAGGCACGCAAGACCTTGCTATAGAACGATCAAGAAAGATGTCCAAACACAAGCCATGTAGAGATAGACAGAAGATAGTGAAGAATCTATCAAGACTGACGAATATGAGTATTGGTCTAGCAGTTGGTGGATCTTGATGATCATCTAGTGAATAGAACATAATCGACATAAGTTACCAGAACCACTAGGAGCGGAGATCATCGGAAGCAAATGTCGAAATAGACATTTATTGTGTTTAAGGGAAGTTGTTATATATTTTTATAAATAGTGGAATTGTATTCTATAGCAAGACTCTTCAATGATCAATTCAATAAAATTGCCTTTATCTTTATCTCAATCTTTTATTCTAGAAGTAGATATAATTTAGATTTTCTACCATAATCTAGTGCCCTATTCTATCCAATTTTATTTCCTTCGAGCAATGGTGTGATGGGGTGGTGAAAGTTCTCAAAGGCTAAGGTACTCAGACCTATAATATACTTTATCCTCTATTTGATCAATATCTTTTTAGCTAGTTTAACGCTAGTGGCACACTCACACTCATATCTATCCCTTTTCCAAGCAAGTTTGGTGTCGCATCCTTCTCTAACCAACCAAATTTCTTGGGATCTTGAGTTTCCTAGTTCATTCAAAATAGGATGGAAACAACAACAAGCATTTTGACATGCTCTATGAAACCACTGTGTGGCTACCTTTATATCACTAAAAACATGATGGAAGCTTTTTTAGATCATAGCTCCTCTACTTATAGACCTTCTTTTGAAGGAGGTCATGCAACTTCGTTCCTATTTGGAGATACATAGGTGCAGCTTGTTGAAAATATTTTTGAGTCAAATGGCTGCCATATTGAAGTCATTTGAAGAACAGAATATGAAAACTTTAAAGTTCATAACAAAGCAAGTAGAAAAATTGATTCTATTATGGAAGGGCAGAGTCCCCTACCATAGCATGCTATGATACAGACTATGATGGACTTAGCCGATCAAGAGACTAAAGGGGGTGAATTAGCCTATAATAAGAAGTTATGTTGGATTGAGGTACATATATACTTCAATTAAGTAAATCAGCCATTCTTTTATGGATAGATGATACTGTGGCAGTCTCATAGTCGCAAAGGCTAGGTATACAACATCAAAAGAAATCATGCATTGCTTGGGAATCATGCATATAGAAGTCTTATATTGGGGGCATTATGATCTCATTTTTATGTGGAGACCCCATAAAGTATAGAGCCAGATCATTTGAATAAAGATCCTCATGTAGATTATGGATAATATGGATCTTACTATTCTACAAGGATCTACTGAAAGATCAGAAATATGGTGAACTTAGTCTAAAAGTAAAGAAGATAAGTACTATAATATTTGATATATATTATAAAAGGTATGTTAGTTTATATTTTGGCTAAGCGGCCAATACAAAAAAATATTATCCTACTTTTGTCCAAAGTCTTCTTATAACTATTTTTAGTCTTTTTCGCTCCATTTCAAGAGCTCCTAATATCAACTTGGAAGTGATTATCATGAGAAAGAAGGTTGTAAGTATTTAACTATTTTTTGGTAATTATCTTGAGAAAGAAGGTTGTAAGCATCTAACTACTTTCTGGCTTACACCTAAGACTAGATCTCTCCTTATTGTGTTCAAGCTTCGCCTATTCTTCTTCCAAGAGTTATGCTTTATGGACAATGATTAGCTTTACTCTAAGGGGTTTGATCCAATTTTCATGGGTTGGCTAATGAATAGTTAACAATAATAACTTTGGCCAATTATGCTAAAGATTATCGGCCTGATTCACTAAAAGATAGGATGAATATTGATGAAAAACAAGTATGTAGAAGATACGAGATTAAAAGGGCCTTTTTACTTTGCTATATTCAACTAAGCGTAGGGTTGAATAGGTTGATACGTAAGGTACTCACTTCACTTTTGATTTAGGCTGATAAACCCTCACCATCATTGACTCACTAATGCTTTAGGGCTTTTTAATATTCTACTACTATGTTTTATTAGCGATGGTAATAGAGGTAGGATGAATGCAATAAGTTAAGATTTTGGATGCATATGTATCTGATATAAGTGAAAATATAAAAGCCCATGTAGACTAGCTTAAAAAAGATGCGAGTATAGAATTAGCTGATGGCCAATGGCAAAAATGTTGACTTGTTGCATTAAAAGTTAAGTATGATGGTATCCTAGTTCCACAACAAGATATATGTGAAATGATGCTTCAAATGGTGATGATATTGGAGGATTAGAATACATAAATTAATCTAGCCAATACTTGATTTCCCTCATAATAACAATTAAAGAAAAATCAAGGGAAGATATCAGGTTAAAAAGAATAAGTACCATAGAGAGATATATGGCTATTTAGAAAAAAGGCATGCTTCAATAGAAAATGAATCAAATCCTTATCACTACGGAGAAAAAACTAGATTTTCATAGATATGGAAGATTTTCAAGCAATGTGAGGACTATTTGGATATATAAGAATAGTCTGTGAAAGAGAACGTGACAAGAGCAAAGGCTTGAAAGAATTGAAAAAGAGATGGATAGTTTATTGAAAGAGAGAGAGAGATAGAGAGAGAGATGCTCTATTAAATATAGTAATACTAAGTTAACAAGATTTTTATTTTATAGTTATTGAGAAAATGATAACAAACATTCTGTTAGCTTCTTGATCATTGACTAACAAGATGTGGAGGGCATTATTTACACTATATCTCAACAACATAAAATGTAGCAAATCAGTAAGTGTTATGTAGGTGAGAGTTGTGTGATCCTTATCGAATTTGATCGGATTCGACTATAATAAATTCTATCAAGTACGAGGAAGATGGCCAAAAAAGAAAATTTTGGCTATAACATAGATGCATAGGCCAAATGACTAAGATAGTTATGACTAGCTATGACATAAGGAAGGATGGACCAATCTTAAAGGCATTCCAAAACATAGAAGATCTTGTTATTGGATAAATCAAGGAAAAATGACAAACCCAAGCCATGCAAAGATAGTTCAAAGATAGTGAAGGATAGATTAAAGCTGATAAATATAAATATTGATCTAACAAGATAGATCTTGATGATCATCCATAGTTATAAGATAACTAATATCAGTTACCATAACCACCATAAGTGAAGACATCTATTGTGTCAGAGTAGACATCTATTGTATCTGAGGGTAATTGTTATGTATTAATATAAATAGTGGAATTGTATTCTATAAAAAAATTCTTCAACAATCATTTCAATTAAATTATTTTTATTTTTATTTTTATTTTTTTTATCTTAGGATTAGGCATAACTTAGTTTTTTTACCTTAGTCTAATGCTACACCCTTATCTATTTTTATCTTTTTCAAGCAATTGTATGATGGTAGTAAAATTTCTTAATGGTTAAGACATCTAATTTGCAGCTCTGTTTGATCAATATCTTTTTAACTAGTTTAATGTCGGTGGAACATTTATATATGCATGCTATCCCTTGCCAAGTAAGCTTTAGATCATGCTCTTTGTGACTAACAAAGTTTCTTAGAATCTCGAGTCCCTAGGTTCTCGAGTTTTGCGGTTCACTTAGAATGAAATGGTAATTAAGAGCAGCAACAATATTATAATAATATATTATATAATATTACATTATAATAATATATTATATTATATTATAATATTATATTATATTATATTACTATATTATATTTTGTTATATTATGTCATACTATATTATGTTATACTACATTATATATCTTATTTTATATCATATCATATCATATTATATCATACTATATTATTATTGCTATATCAAATAATATTATAATAATTTATATTTTATTATATATTATAATATTATATGATATTATATTATATTATAATAATATTATACTATATAATATTCTAATATATGATCATATATAATATTATATTATATTATATCGTACTATATATTGTATGCAATGTTTGTTATTGTAATTTTATCATATTAAAAGCACCTTTTTAATTTCATTACCCAATGAAAGTTAAAGTTCTATAATATTTTAAAAATTAGTGAATAAAGATAAATAATTTTTTGGTAAAGCCAAAATATTATTTGTTCTACTAGCAACAACTCTATTATCGTAAAACTCCAAAGCTCTGCTATCAACTGCAATGCCAAATAAGGCCTTGGCCCATGATGCGCCAAATCCTTTCACCATGCTTGCAATTAAACTAGCAACACGTGTTGGAAGAAAGGGAAGGTGCCATCCTTTCCTGTTCGGACATAAACAGCTGATCAGTTCCATCACAACGGCTCCCGAAATTTCCTCCGTGGACGATAAGTTGTGCCTGCAGCGCACTCGTCTCATCTTTCCACCGTTCTTTCCTGGCCAAAACCCTCTCTCTTCTCGCTCTCGGATGCGCCGACGACTCGTCCGATGGCGGCCGACGGTCTCCGCGCCACCACCTTCCCCGAGCGGTGCTCTCACCTCTTTCCGTCCCTCGCCGATCGAGGTGCCACCTCCGAGAATTCGATCCTTTTCCTTGTTTATTCTTCGATTCTTGGTTGGATTCTCTGAGCTCTCTTTTGGTCGCTTTGGGTTCCAGTGAGGAGATCTAAGTGGGGGCTGAAGGTGGCGCTAGTGCTGCTTCACGTGATCTTCGTGGGCGTTCTGTTCCTTTTGGATGCCGATTTGATACGGAAGACTAAAGAGGAGCCTTGGTACTCTCCAACTCCACTCTTTCCTTGTCTCTGTAACTTTCTTGAGTTTTCTGTAAATTTCGAGGGGAAATTTTGCGTTTCTTGTTCCTATTGATCTGATTTTAACTGCTAGGGTTGTGCCATTGCTTAATTACTTCTATTTATAAGTCGATCTTTGGAAAAAGGGCGCCTTCTGGTTGAAGTGGATTTTTTAAGCTGCCCATCTGGTTAATCTGATATTGGTTGGGCTAAAGCATCTTACTTGCTTCTTTTAAGGTTCTAACGGGGAAGAATTAATTGTTGAAGGTTTCTCACAACTGTATTTAACCAAAGTTCTTTGTTTAGTGAGGTCCTTTGCTCGTCTAACTTACATAGGCCTGGAGCTTTGGTAGGTAGGTAGGTAGGTCGGGGTAAAAGTAGGGAAATGAGATTTGGTCATGTGCCTTGAGGCTCTGCATATTCCTAGGAAAAAGGTGTTTTCTGCCAAAAGTATTTGCTTGAAGGAATTCTGGTCTCTCTATAGGTACTAAGCATCTATGACAGTTGTAGATGGTGTTATATCCAGAAGAGAAATGAAGAACTAGTGGAGAAACTAAACTATGTTGGCAAAACACTAGAGAGAACTGGCTAAATTAATAATATTATAGAATTAAATATCCTTCTAAGAACTTCTTTCACAAACAATTTTAGAAGCAATTCTTAGTTATAGAAAATGCATTGTACGAAAAGCTTTTCCCAATTAATGGATTGGAAATACAATTTCAACTCATTCGTATTGTCGAAAGAAGAAAGAGCTAAAAGTCCTAGCAGAGATTTTCTTTCCGGCTTTTCCCCTCTTCATGGTAGACTTGCATGTGGAATGGGTTATGATCAAAGTGGTGCTTGATTTTCCCGAGTGCATAACCCTGTAAAATCAGGAAGGGTTAATAAATTTTCCCAGTTTTGTATCAAATAAAGTTGTAAAAGATGCTGGTCTTCCAAAATTATTCTTGGTTGTCGTTAGAAGTGGTAAATAATGGAGCAAAGGATGTAGAACCTTTACCATTAATATTCTAAGAATTGAGCTTAGAAATAAAGGTGAAACCCTAGTAGTGACACCTAAAATGAGAAGAAATGAATAACCAACATAAACAAGTTTGTAACCACCTGAATCTACAAGCTACTAAAGATTCTAGTCACCAAAAGTGGCTGTTGACAGCCATATAAACTTTGTTTGCAAATTATTAATTTATTACTGAGAGAATATTACAGGAATTGTATGACATGGAGCTCCGTTCTGTGTTTTATGACTGTATAGTAGAATGATGGGTTTTCATGGAAGGAGAATGCAAAGATTGGTTCCACTTTTCTTGTGGTCTTTCTGGTTCAGAAGTCCAGAAAGACTTATTGGTGGTTAATGCCTTTTCCGTTCACCAGTGGACTCCTTGTGGCATGTAAATATCGGATGCAGTATTTTCTGCACTTTCATTTAAGTCATGTTTGATGTCAAGACTCTGGATTAAATGTATGATTTCTTTAGTTTCCTTAGTTCATGTGTATATTCCCTCATGCATGTTCCATACTTTAATCTTTATGTTTCTTGTACATGTTCTTTAACAGCTTCTTTTTTCCAATTTCTAGGTATACTGCAATGTACTTGGGGTTTCTTGTGGCTACATTAGTTCAATATTTCTTTACATCTGGTTCTTCCCCAGGGTAGGTGATCTACATGCTCATCAAGTTTATGCTCACTGATCTTTGGAAAACAATCTACATTCTTTTATCAGAATTCAAACAGGCTTACACGTTCTTTTTTTTCTTTTTATATGGTGTTAGGTATGTTATTGATGCAATGAGAGTTGGAAATGAAACGTGTACAACCTCTATGAACTCTCTGATGATTTTAAAGTAAGACTATGGGTTCTATTATTTGCACATCCCAGAATGTACATGATTGTCGGTGCCCAAATCTTATTTCTGCATTTTTTTCAATGATCAAGCAAAGTCAATCTATTTCAAGAAATAATAGCTTCGCTTCATCCTTGACTCGCAACCAGCTGGGGAGACATAATTACCGAATGAATGCATCATCATGGTTAAAGCTAGTGATGGACCTCTACCCTCCTGGATCATCCAGCAGGTATGGATAATCATGGCAAACCAAGAATATCATGCTTTAACAAAATTATTAGCTACTCAATTCTATATCGATGTTCAACATTGTTTGTTAATGTATATAAATTATGGAATTCAAAATCTCTAGTTTAGAAGGGAAGAAACTCACAAATACCTCTACAGGGGAAACGATGCAACAAAGGTTATGCTTATTCTATGTCTTAATTTTATTGAAAGATGGAAAACATGTGTGTGTGTGTGTGTGAGAGAGAGAGAGAGAGAGAGAGAGAGAGAGAGAGAGAGAGAGAGATCCATGCTGCCCTGTTGTTTTCCCAAACTCATGTTTCTTTGTAGTTGTTAACAGCTAATTAGAGCAGAATTAATTCATTTGTGCCTAGTGGTGGCTGACTGGTATTCACATGTATGCATATAAGCATGTATAATACATGCATCCATGGATGCATGTACAATAATTCTAATAATGAAATAGTTTAACATGACAATGTAATATGAATACTTTTCAGTTTTCTAAAACAAGTAGGATGTAAAGAGAAAGCAGGAATTAGTTTGAGTTTGGGATGTATATGGTGATAGATTGTGGAGTAGGATAGTCTAGAATGATACGGAAGAACAATTATGGAGAGCAAATTCATGTCTGGTTTACTTTACTACTGTTGTAAATAGATCTATGATAAAAAAGCACAACATATAAGGGATAAGCAAAAATTAAAAATAATAAAAGCATGAGCACTCTATGGTATTCAGATCTTATCATATTTTAGACCAGTAATTTTGACATATTCTTTTATTTCCTAAACTCAAAAGCAGATCTGATGTCTACATAGGCAGCACACCATTATTTAAACTAATCCAGCCACAACATCTTATAGGGTTCAGACATGCTAAGACTACTCAAACCGAAAGTAGAATTAGAAGATCACATTTACAAAGGGAAAACAAATTAAAAGAACTAGACACTAATAGGTTGCCTGTTAGGACTCTCTCTCTCTCTCTCTCTCTCTCTCTCTCTCTCTCTCTCTCGTTTTTACAAATACTTGATTTGTTTTAAAAGAAAAAACATGTCCTGAGGTGAATCACAAACAATGGGCCATATAAAAATGATGCTCTCTTAAATCCATGTCTTTAAGAGCTAACTAGTTCCTTTAGTTGATTTTGCTGTGTTTCTAAGTTGAAATCCTATATATAGATTAAGATCCCATATCCTTGTCACATCTGAGAAAATAACATTTTTCTTGACCAATCAATTTATTTGATATATTAATGCCTGGTGAAGTGTTACCCAAGTCCTGCATCTTGTTGTCTATAAGGGATGGTGAAATTGTCTACAATGCATCATGTTTGACCTTTCAATCTATCAGCCATTTATATTCACTGAAATATGGATCACAGACAATAGAGTAGCACATAGAACAATTTTTAACTTTGTTAAGTCTTATAGAAGAATCAAGCTAGGCGTTAGTGTTGGACACAATGTAATTCATGATCTTTGTTGTGGGAGGATGGCACCTTTAGTCCCACATCGGTTGTGAGTGAATACGAACTCTGGTTTATATGAGATGGAACCTTCTCTCCCCTCAATGAGGCATTTTTTACATAGCACAAAATCGTGCAGCACCTGATATGGGCCAAAGTGGACAATACTTCACATATGCGGATGCAGAAACCGACTCATCTGAGCCCTTGACTGCAATAAGAATCGCCTCCTGCTTATGTATATAGAGTCTTTCTTGGGGGGGAGGCTACTGTTGTAGGAGGACGGCAACTTTAGTCCCACATTACTTGTGAGTCAAGGAGGACTCTGATTTATTTAGAATGGAATCTTCTCTCCCCGTGTGGTGCCTTTTAAAGGATAAAATTGTGAAACCCCATGCCATGGGCCAGAGGCTAAAGCTGACAATATCTTACGCATGCTGGAGCAGAGACCAACCCATTTATGGTCAAGGGCTCGTGGGCTTGGATGGGTCAGTCTTCGCTTCCACATGCATGAGGTATTGTCCGCTTCGGCTTTTGGCTTATGGCAGTGGCCTGATGGTTTTGCTCTTTGAAAGGCACCTTATGAGAAAGAGAATGTTTCATTCTATATAATTCAGAGTCTTCCTTGACTCACAACCGATGTGGGACTAAAGGTGCCATCCTCCCACAACAGTCTTCATTCTAGTTGTTAAGGTTGCTCCTTCCTTTCATCTTTAGTTTGAGCTCTTTCACCAGCTTATTTGGCACAGCTTTTGCTTGTGTTCCATCCTTTAATATGAGATTGCAAAGTTTAGCAAGTAATGGGCATCGACATTGCTGTGTCTTAGTGTTGGTCGAGTTTATGCTCCTGAACATTGTTAATCTTTCCATTAGTATCAGTTTTAAAACCTATAGCTGCAGTTGTGCTGTTGCAATTGATTGTTTCTCGTCAAAAACAACCTTAGAGCATGGTAGAATTGTCAAGGAACATGTAAAGAACAATTTCTACCCATTCACATGAAAAGCATCTCTCTCAAGTTCTCGGGATGGTTCTTAGTAAGTTAGTTTTTGTTCATAAGCAATTGAACCAATGACACCTTGCATATTCTATAATAACATGATCCGTCGATGATTTTTGTTCTTTCATAAGCAATTGATTGTCCATTATATTGCAGGCCAATCAGTTCATTTGTGATATCAGTCTTCAAACATGCTTTATATCATGCAGCAAAATACCTTTCAATTCATAAAACCCTGTCTTAGTGGTCAGTTCAATCTACTTACTGCAATCTATTATGGAGTCACCCAACAGTTGGAATTGATGAAAATATTTGTCCAAACAATGAAGTGCAATATCTTGGCATGAAATCTGCATGTGTAAGTTCTTTCATTTCTGATGCCACCACAGATGTATAGGGTTGCTTCTTGTTGGTGAATGAGATGAGGTCAAACACGAATTTGCTGCCATTCTGATTAGCCAGTTTACTTTCTGGAAACAGTGCGAATTGTCTTCTCTTCGAAGCACTGAGGTGGGAAACATCTTATGAAACATGGTTAAGTCAAAAAAATTCTGACATCGAATTAAGGTACAAGAATTTTTCTTTATTTTCACTCTTTTACTGTGGTAAACAGTTGATATTAAAGCAATGAGAATCGGAGAAAAGCGTTCAACAAACAAAGATAGACATAAGAGAGGGATGGGGTGTGTGAAGGAGTTAAGAAAAAGAGTTGGAAAAGAATGAGAAAAATGTAAAAGGGGCTGGTACCCATGTTTTATGTGAACTTTTAAAAATATAAGTCCAAAATCATCCACTGAACAACTAGAATATAAGATTCTGTTTCTAGGCTAAACTTTGCACTTCTCCTACTCTAATTAGGACTCCTCAAATTGCATTTAGAACAGAGAACTAATAGAAACTAAAGCTCTACAATATATAGCTTTCTTGAACTTCTTTTTGGAATCCTTTAGGACACCTAAAGCAGGAAACAGTTTAGGTGAGTAATGTTTAAACAAACAGCACTAGCTCGCTAACAATTGCTTCTTTATCTGAGTTCAGTTATAATTCTTAAAAGGGGAAGCAACCAGAGGCCTTTCAGGCACCAAAATCAGCAGACACTGTTGCCAGATTCCCAAAAATATCCAATTGCACATCTAAAATAAAATCTAACATTGACTTCAAAATGACTTAAAGCCCCCCAAAAAGCTTGTCAAGCCTTTTTAAGGCTGGTCTAGAAAAGGCTGACCAAAAGGGTTTCTTTGGGTGCCCATTGTGGTCCCTTCTGCACTAATTTTATATCAGATGGTGACTTCTTGACTGACTCCATGATATGTGAACTCCTTAGATTGGCGCTTAACAAACTGCACCTCAGTATCCTCACTCATTGAAAGCAGGAGAAGATGGTGGGCCCATCTTACTTTAGAAATTTCTTAGGTCTTACGATGTCACCAGTATCTGGAATTCCTAATCTGAGTCCTTTTCTTATCTACCAAGAACCATGAAACAAATGTTCATGATCATTTATGTGAAAAGGGGGTTCCATGGGGTTAAATTAATAATCACTATGTAGAGATCCAGATAAATATCTAGCTTGTTGTCACCAAAACCAGCACTCACTGTCTCTAGAAATCAAATTAAGCAACTCATGGTCTTTAGGATCAGAAACAATTCATCACTATCCAACTAAAATTTGCATTGTTTTGTGTGTATAAAAAGCTCTGGTTATCCTACTGATGATTTGTTGATTAATCAATTTTTCGGTGGAATGTACATTGATCTGTAAATGCTCCTCATCCTCATGATATTTTTTTTAAAAAAATTTCCTTGTCAAGTTGGTGATGGAGGGTTGAGAGGTGATTAGTTTTGTCTTAGGCCAACATTCCCTTATTCTCCTTTGTGGATTTAGGTGCTGCAGCCTACTGGTTTGTGCTGGTTGGGTATGGGCATGGTACAAGAGTATGTACCTCTGTATTTCTTGTACCTATCTATCGTAGTTGATATTGGTCAGTTTTTGCATGTGCCAATTGCTGATTAGCATAGACCAATACAGTTCACCACAGAATTTTTTATTGCGTGCCTTGGCGTGTTGATGAGCACATGACCAGCACAGAATGGTGCCATCCAATATCATGGGGTGCAAGCCATATCCGGCATGGTTGCAGCTTGTGATACTTCAGTCCTAAACTCATATAGCAAATCTTCCATTCAGTTTATTCACTCCTTATGACCCTTTGATTGCCATCAAGATTATCAAAGCATGAATATGTGGCTTTGTGGCAAGCTTCTATTGTGTCATACTTTCTTTTCGATTATCAATTGTTTAATAGGTGCTCCAATTGAATGACATGGATGAAGGAACTAGATCTAGGATTTCAGAACTAGATCTTGAAACTTTTTCGAGATTGGGCAATGGAAAACTAAAATAAATCAAAATTTATTTATAAAAAGTAGAGAATTCCTAGATCTAAGATCCTATTACATGATTATAGCATGAGATTAAATCAGAAATTAATAACGTAAAAAAAGAAGAATATGTTGATCATATCAACATGCATCTACACTACATCTAATGCAGATATGTAAAAATAGATCAGATCTGTATTACCTATGCAAGTTAGACTTTCTAACTTGTTGATTTGGGCTTGAGGATGATGCTCTGGGCCGCATACACGTCTGGCCTTTAAGAGATGTCCACACGAGTCCACAAACTCCAATCAGAAGTTCTATGCAGGAAATCAGCACGGTATGCTAGTACTGTACTGATCTTTCTTCGACAGTTGATCTGGTGTTTCCTTCTTCTGGATTTGGACTCCTCCAAAGAATAGAAGGGAGATGAGAGATTTCATATCTGAGATACTCTCAAAAAAAATCTCGAAAGAGGAGGATAAGAGAAGAACAAAGCAACCCTAGAAGAACTTTTTCTTCTTCTCTATTCTCTCACCTAGACATCTAGATTGGTGTCTATGAAAACCCAACGCCCAAGAGGTCTCTCACCCTGGTATTCACACGCCTAAAAGCACTCTCCAAGGTTTGGAACATGTCCAAAAATCAGTCCAAAATTCGTCCTATATAATGAGTTATAGAGGAGTCCTTGTTGGGTCAAATTCTTAGACTAGAAAAGAACAAACATGGCAACTAGTTGGGGCGCCCAATACTTGGATGCGCCCTCCTTTCCTTTTGGCATGGACCACCAGAGAAAAGCGCACAAAATTCCTTCTTTTCTACCGAATAAATTAGAGAGAAAATAGGGAGAATCAAATCAAATTCAAACTTTCTTCTTTGACTGGGTCCACAACTAATTGCCATATGAGAAAGAGAGAAGATGAGTGGGCGTGGGGAGGCATGGGATATAGGTGGCGCAAGATGGATCCTAGTCTTACTAGGATTCCATATTTGACTTGGTCAAATATGGTTTCTCCCAAGTCAAATATGGTTTCTCAAACCAAAATTAATCCAACCCAATTAAGTTAGGTTCTAATCTAATTAAGAACTTAATTAAATCAAATTAAATCAGATTTAATTCTAATTTAATTTTTTAATCAAATTAGAAAATTGGGTTGACCCAAGTCCTAGTTGAAGTAGGACTGGTTGTTTCTTGCACTTGGCTTATCCAATAAACCAATTGGATTTGATCCAATCAAGCCTAAATCAAATCAAATTAAATCATATTTAATTAGATTTAATTTCAGCCCTTTGGCTTAATCAAATTAAGCCAATTAGCAATCGAATTGCTAATCGATCCTTCTGCAACATTTGCACTAGGTTAAACATCAATCGTATTGATCGTTTAACCTTAAAACAATTCTTAATCGTTGATCAACCATCCGATTGGATCATGAACTCTAATGTGTGTAATCTCATAGGTCCGAACTTAAGCTGGTAGCATATGAACAAATTCTTGTACCAATCGAAGTAACCATCTAGCAATGGTATCCGACGGTCGGATAGGTCGAATATGTAGAACGACATTCTTAGAATCCATGTGGATATAGTTTTCATATAATTCATCCCTTTGACCAAAATGCTCGTAGGACACCTCAGAGTTAAATTGTTAACTCTGATCAGACTGTCCGCATTGTATTTCAAAATACCAAATCCATCTTATGGATTATCCTGGCCAAGGTTTTGCTATATTAAAATACAGTGATACATTCTTCTCCAACTCTTGGAGTGGTCAATTCCATCTTGATCACATATCGACTTCGCAAGTACTTGATTGTGTCTAGAAGCCTTCCATTATTGAATTAGAAATTCAGTTAGTCCGGTACTAAAGCACAGTGAGTTGCTTGCAAGCCACTGAGGCGATATCAGATCTAAGGGATATTTATACCTATATCCCATCAGAAACATTTTCGACAGCAGAATATTTTGAAGTTGGTCACGTTCAGTGATGATGTACCCCTACATCTCACCTGTATGCCATACCAGTGTCTCCACACTCTTTGGTTAAGAGGATAACCAACCTATATGGTATACGGTGACCTATGCTTGATAGACGCTGCCGTCCTAATTAACAGTCTATCATTTGGTCGTGAACAGTTTTAAGGACTAATTGATAAATTCTCTCTTTATCGAACCTAAATAATCCTAAGGACTTCATCATAACAATGGAGTTTGTTAGAAGATGAAAACCTACGATGAAAAATATCAAAAATATTTTATTAATCAATAAATCAATTATAATTATAATATAGTTCAACCGTCAATAGGTTGACGATTGGCTTAGGGGCACATTTCCCAACAATGGATACCTTGATACCAAACCAATTTGATCTCTAGAGAGCTTTTGGGCACAGTTCAACTAATGAGGATGATTCATCAAAATGTTTATAAAAATTGCTGGTGATCGAAGATTATAGAAACAACAAAAATAAAGAAATTTTGATGATTGAAATATTTATTATATTTCTTCACAAGAAAAATAGCATTGGATGAGAAGTAACTATAAATGATAACAAAAACAAGACCACCAGTAACAACATAGAGCATCTTTAATTTGTAAGGCATCAAAGTTTTTGAATCAGTCATGGACAATTAATGAGTAAATCATAAAATCTTTGATAATTGTGCATAATTGAATATTCTTGGTTGCTTTGTTACCAAGGATAATCTGGAGAATCATTCAACCAATGTAAAACTTAAAGAATAATTTGAGAAATTTCCAGTAAGTTGGAGAATATTTCTAGGATACTTGGGGGTTAGGGATTGAGGCAAAGCATTACGGTTTTGGAGAAAATAATTTTAGGATTTTGTGTCTAGGAACAACACTTTTGTAGATTCTTTTTTGGTTGAAAATAAATCACATCAAAACACAATGATAAAAGGAAAGTATAAGATAGAAAAGGAGAGAAGAATTAGAGCATAAAGGAGGGAGGGAGAACAGCCAAACCTTGGCATTCTTCTTTCTTTCGATCAAATTATCCCAAAGACCATCTCTATAAAGAGATGATTACAACCTTTATATGGGCAAAATCATAACAATGTTACATCTTGATCCTTCAACTAAAAATAAATCTTAGCTGTTAGTTTTAACATAAGAAAGAAACCCTAAACGACATTGGACTTCCTAATAAGTTATTTTTATTGCATTAATGTGAACAATTCTATGTGACAGTATGTGGATAGTGTAGCAAACAGTATCCACTACAACAACACAACAATAAATATCACTAGAGCTCTTCTACCACAAAAAAAGAAAAGAAAAAAAAGAAAAAAAGCAGCTAAAACTCTCCGTTAAAGCATGGACAGCTGGAATCTTTTAAATCAGTTCACTCCCACATCATTTGCTTTTGTTGTTCTGGTCTTGTCCTCGAGATCCTTTTGATGTTTCCTAAAACTTTGATCTTTAAGATTTGATGTTGTAGCCCACATAAACTTTTCATAATCTAATGGTAGGTTGCTGTGGTCCCCTTAATTGATGACAACCAAGTTATGGATCATTTTTTATGGCAATTGTTGATGGATCTTGTTGGGGATAAACACCGCTTCCGTCGAAGTTCAGTCTGATGCTTGGCCTAACGCAACTGACAATCACGGAAGAACTTCGATTGAAAATTCTCCTCCAGCGGCCGGATCCCAACCGAACTCTTCCAACGGTTAAACCTTAGCCGAACTTCTTCCGAACTCCTCAGCGGCCAAACCCCAACCGAACTCCCCAAGCGGTCGAACTCCTCTTGGACTTCTTTCTTAGTCGGACTCCTACAGGAGCCGAACTCCTTCCGGATATCTCTTTCAATCAAGTTTCTACAGGAGCCGAACTTCTTTCGGATTCCTCCTTCAGTCGGACTCCTCTAGAAGTCGAACTCCTCCCAGACTTCTCCCTTAGTCGGACTCCTACAGGAGTCAAACTCCTTCCGGATCTCTCCTTCAGTCAAGTTTCTACAGGAGTCGAACTCCTTCCGGATTTTTTCTTCAGTTGGACTCCTCCAGAAGCTGAACTCTTTTCGGATTTCTCCCTCAGTCGGACTCTTACAGGAGCCGAACTTCTTCCGGATCTCTCCTTCAGTTGGACTCCTATAGGAGCCGAGCTCCTTTCGGATCTCTCTTTCAGACGGATGTCTACAGGAGCCGAACTCTTTCCGGATTCCTCCTTCAGTCCGAACTCCTTCAGAAGTCGAACTCCTTTCGGACTTTTTCCTCAGTCGGACTCCTATAGGAGCCGAACTCCTTTCGGATCTCTCCTTCAGTCAAGTTTCTATAGGAGCCGAACTCTTTCCGGATTCTTCCTTCAGTCGAACTCTTACATGAGTCGAACTCCTTCCGGATCTCTCCTTCAGACGGATGCCTATAGGAGCCGAACTCCTTCCGGATTTTTTCTTCAATCGGACTCCTCCAGAAGCCGAATTCCTCCCGGACTTCTCCCTTAGTCGGACTCCTATAGGAGCCGAACTCCTTCCGGATCTCTCCTTCAGTCAAGTTTCTACAGGAGCCGAACTTCTTCCAGATTCCTCCTTCAGTCGGACTCCTCTAGAAGCTGAATTCTTTCCGGATTTCTCCTTCAGTCAAGTTTCTGCAGGAGCCGAACTCCTTCCGGACTCCTTCTTCAGTCGGATTTCTATAGGAGCTGAACTCCTCCCGAACTCCTTCAGTCGGATTCCTCTAAGAGCCGAACTCCTTCCGGACTTTTCCTCCAGTCGGATTTCTCCAGCGGATTGCTTCTGGATGATCTCCTCCAGACATATTCCCTTCAGGAGTCCGAACTCCTTTAGAATTGATATATGTCGAAGTCATGGATCTTTATACCACTTGATCTCAATCATGGACTCTTGAGTGATGACATGATGTTGTCATGAATGCTCCACATAACTCTATAGGTATTGGAAATTATTGAAATGCATTTAAAAAGGATATGAATAAGATTTTTGGTAAACCTAGTAGGCAAAAGTGATATTGAGGCTATGGAAAGATATCCCAACACTTCGTTAGTTGCATGAAGGGGTTTTGCAGCCTTTTCAGGTGTGGCAGCTATGACAGTTCCCTCGTTTCTGTAGTGTGGCCGAGTTTGATTAGGAACCAAAAAAGAAAAAGAGTAGAGAAAGGAGAAGAAGACAGGAAAAGCAGAAGGCAGGCATGGAGAGGGAGATGGCAAGAAGAAAGGTATGGAAGGCATTACCCATTGCTCTGCCTTCTTCTCTATTTCTCTTCTATCTTTCCTTTGTTCTTTGCTTTTAATCTTTTTCCTTGGAAGAAATCTGGGATTGGCAAGCAAATGGAGTTGGCTGTGAGTTTTCTTTCCCTTGTTCTTTTCCTCACAATTTTCCACTAGTGCAGGAGACAGGAGCGTGGGTCTTTCTGTGCCCCCCACCCTCCTCCTTCCCCTCTCCCTTCTTCTCCCATTTCTCAATGGCTAAGGGAAGAGGCATGCTCAATTTTCCTTTTTTACTGCTTCAAAGACCATGAGATGTGCATTGTTTTCTTTGGCGAAAGGAGTTGAGACTATATGCCACTGTGCCCATGGTGTACCCTGTTGCATCAAAAGTTTTGCAAAGTTCTGGATTGTCATGTATGAGCAACACCACTCAAAAACCCTGACAACATCAACTCTGAACCTTTCAAACAAATCCAGTCATCAGTTAAAACATAAGAAAAGAAACTCCAAAAGAAAAACAAGCCCCCACTGTGTTTTTGTTAGAGTATCATGATCTGCCAAAATATCATTAGTACCATGAACGATACTTTCTACAGTGACACTACAGTAAAGGCTCTTTAAGAACATCAACTGAAAAACTCTTCATTAGAACAGACTGCTGGGGTCTTATAAATTGGCACTCTCCTACATCAATATTGTTACTATGTTTTGAAGAACCTGACTACCTTGGGATGTAAATAATTAGTAATGGAAGGAAGATAATAGTTGAATAGAGTTAGGACTTAGGAGCATCTATTAATAATCAAATATGGAATATTCTAGGCAAACCTGAAAGTTTAGTGAAGGAGAAAGAATTTAATATTCCTTTGCTGAGCTACTGCACACTGCTCTTAGTAATTGAGATCATGTAAAGGGGAAAAGGCATGAAGATGGGAAGGTAATTGTGTATTATGTTTTTGGGCTAGGATTTTATTTTGTTATCGTTACAATTTTAGGCTAGGATTTTATTTTGTTATTAGGCTTCTTTAGAGGAAGTCCGGTGAATTTACAGGTTTCATAAGGATCAGGGCAAAGGTGGGAAAAGTCTGTCCTGATTGATATGAAAATTTGAACATAAATTTTGTTTTAAAATAGATGAATTTATGATTTTCTTGGACATTACTAGTGAAGGATGGAAAGTAGATGCGGTTGAGAATATTAGATAAATATAGGTAAAAAGGTGGAATCTAACATTTATTAAGAAATCATATTTATTTTTTTTCAAAAAATGAAAAATTGAAAGAGGCTGTAATTGAAGTTATAAAAGTATTGCCTGAGACTTCTACTATTTTGGGGAATGTGTAAACTCTATACTTTATGTTACCATTTTGCTATTTGTTGTTGACTGACAGTTTTTAGCATTGTATTGACCTTTTACTTGTTATTCTGCTTATATAGCCTATCCTCTGTAGCACTATAGTATGGTAGCAATCAAGATTGCATGATCAATGATGTTTCAATAACTATGATTTTCCCTTTGCTCTGGCAGGAACTGGACTTGCACTTATTGTAATATAATTCAGGTAAAATCCATTTATGTTTCCTTGGTCAAATTTGGCCAAACCCAAAATGTGTTTTTTTTTTTCATTCCATTAATGAAAATCCCATATAAAAAAAATACTGTTGCACATATTTAGAGCCTGCATAATGCAATTATAGGATGAATTAACATATAAGAAGAAAACTAAAGATAAGGATATAAGGTAATACTTCTGGCCAAGAGTTTGCCACAGAATACCAAATACTCGTCTGGTAACTAGACATGGTGAAGGTGCAGTTTAAGTGTTAAAGTTAGGTGGACTTTTTAATGATCCACAAGAATTAAGGGAATTGTAGGACTTGATAAGTCTAAACCAGACATTCTGATATTCCAAAGAGTTGTCTTCAAGCAAGCCAACATTTTGAATAGAGCATGACCAGAATTTGTAGGACATAATTAAGGAATCTGGATACAAGTAAGCCTCAAATAATATTGTAGATGATAAAAAAAACTAGTAAATGATTTAGGGTCTTGATGTTGGTCTAGTATATATATACCTGAC
Source organism: Cocos nucifera (assembly GCA_006176705.1). Classification (NCBI taxonomy): domain Eukaryota; kingdom Viridiplantae; phylum Streptophyta; class Magnoliopsida; order Arecales; family Arecaceae; genus Cocos; species Cocos nucifera. The sequence continues at coordinate 309,323 of QRFJ01000867.1, forward strand.
CTAGACCTAGGTTGATCTAATATTTCTTACAACACATATTAAGGGAATTGAGCTACCAAATCCTCAATCTTCTAGGTTACTTCTTTCAACAAGAAACAAAGGCCTATTCTCATTCCTCTTTTTCCATCCTTTGTAACATAAGACCAAATGGTGGGCTTGAGCTAACAGCAAAGTTGGGCAATATCAAATGTGGAATAAATTGACATCAAATAATTTAACGACCTAATTGAGCATTGGATCTGGTTCATACTCTATATCAACTTGAGTGTCTGGTAGGAAACTGGTCGTTACATACCTATGCTTAATCCACATGATTGATGGAGTTTTTGAAATCTCACCTACTTAGACTACCACTAGAGTTGGTTGCTTTCAACACTAAGTCTTGAATCCTTGAATAGATCTGGGTTTTGTTCGGGTGGTAATCTTGGTTTTGACTTGACTAGATAGCACCCTGACAAGTAACAAAGGAGTTATCCAATGTGTTAGCAAGGTCTTTTATAATAGCCACCATGCTAGTAACTTTGGTATGGTATGATATGCACATTGTACCAACAAAGCGTTTTCTCACATCCAGTCATGGTACCATCTGAAATGAGGCGGTGTGGGTTGATACAACATGGAACTAGGTGGTACAGGGTGGTGCTGCTCGATTCAGACTAGTTCTATGCATATACCAAACTAGCCCTTGACACAATTAGGTATTTTGCTACTCCAGCTTGGCTTGAAAAATTGTTCGAGCTACTTGAGTGCGGTAACAATGGAGTCAAGTTTGGTTCATGGACCTTAGTCGGGCTCGAGCAACTCGCGAGCTGCTCAGTTCATTTACCCCCACTAGTCTTGGCCCACCATGAGGCAGTTACTCCTGCCATACAGCATCTTCCTTTTCAGTTTCTGGTCAGTGATTTTTCTGCCAATTTGTTTGTGATGACACCAATTGATATGCTCTAATCTTTTTCTGTAGCCATTTGAATAGACATTGGTCTAAAATTCTTAATTTCATTGATAATATTGTGTCAAGGTATCTTGATATACTTAAGTAAATGGTTTTGGAAGGTTTCCTAATCTGAGAAACATGACTGTGAAGCTCAAAATCTTAATAATATGGTGCGATAATGCTGTATTATATGTACTTGTAGTTGCATAAAGGTACTTACTTTCTCCATTTTAGAAGTAATCAAATTCTTCAAATGAGCTATGCTAGCACCTTATTTATCCTATCATGTGATTAAGCTTGCAAAATCTTAACATTATGATCTTAAAAAAAAAAAAATCAAGGTTTAATTTTTTTGCAACATTTCACAGCCTCCACGCTCGAAGCATTGCCATGATTGTGACAAATGTGTCCTTCAGTTTGATCATCATTGTGTGTGGCTAGGAACTTGCATTGGCCAAGGGAATCATTGCCGATTTTGGTGAGCTTTTTCTCAAATTCATCCTTTTTTATGTCATCGATGATACTTGAATGTCCATGCTTCTGTTGCATACAGTCTACACGTTGTTCTCTATGTTTGCACACAATGTGTGTGCTTATATATGTGCATGTACGTATTTATGTAAGCATACATGTATCATGTGTGTGTATATATGCACACATATGTGGGTGATGCATGCGTGCATGCCTGTGTCTGTGTTTGCGCCCGTCTTTGTTGATATTTTCGTGTATCTGCATATGCTTTTGTTTCTATGTGGTATATATCCTCTGATAATTCTATCTGTGCAATTATTCTATTTTCCGCATTGAAGATTGTTTATCACATTGAGTATCTCAAGCATTTTCTTTAGCCATTCAACTTTAAATCATGACTTCACTAATGTTATTCTTGTGTAGCTTTAGAGATGGTCAACATCAGTTAATTCTTTGCCTGTATCTACCATTCAATTGAAGAATCCCCCCATCCTCTATGACCATAGGTCTGAGTTGGACAACCTAATCCCTGGAGGCCACTCAAGAATTTCTGGAAAAATGACCAAATTATAGAGGTTACATTGGAAGCTTGAAGCAATTCCATGTTTGAAATCAATTTGTAGGAGGTGCGGATCTTTAAAATAATTGTGGAAAACACTGGATTCAGACCATCCTTTACCTCCTCTTTTCAGAAGTAGGATGGGTGGAAGGTTGTTTGAATACCAGAGTGAGGGTGGGATTGAACCCAGGTCTCTCATATCAACACATGGGATTTACTAACCCAGCCAGTTGGCACCCTTATACCACCTCCAATATCAAACCATTCTAGTTCTCCAACTCGCCGTTTCTTGAGCACATCTTTCTCCTCTATGAGGTCTTGCTCCTGACATTAATGTTTTTGGTTAACTTATTGTTGTTATTGTCGTTGTTGTTGTTCATTTCTCAGTTTAAAATTGCTTCAAGTCTTTTTCTTGAGCCTTCTATAATTTAGCAACAAGGAGCCCTTTCTTATGCTTTCTTCTTGTCTCAATTTATTGTTGTTGGCGTTTTAGCAAATCTTGGTTATACGGATTTCTAGGTTTGATGTGTCCAAGTCTGTTTCCCTTCTATCAGCCTTTTTGTGTTGTTTTTTGCATTTGTTACCATGGTGCTATTTCCTTTGATTTTACTTTCTTGTCCCCAACACTCATACATTTATTTTTGCCTGTCATTGTTCTTACACTCTAGTGTAGTCTGCTGTGCCAACCTGTATTACCCCATACCAACCTCATACTGTACTGGTAAAATTTTTCAGCATTGCTTGCACTAAAATCATCTGTAACTCAGTGGATAATGAAATTCTTATTGATGTCTGACAACCTTTGTTTATCAATATATCAGTTTTTCTACTTTTTATGGAAGTTCTGCATTTGTATGTTCTTGTTTTCTTCATGAAGTTTATTCTTTATATGTCTCATATTCTCTGTGATATCAATAACTTTTTCATTGTCATCCAGCTAACTAAGTTTTTTCCCTCGCCAGATTACTCTTGAATCTTATTTTTTCTAAAAGTACTGAAGCAACGAAAAACAAGAAGCTCTATATATAAACTTCGAACAATGTTTATAAATTGCCAAACATGCAGTACATATATGTGGTTAGCTTCTTACTGACTTTCTGAATCTGCAAATGTAATGTGTTTTCCCGCTTTTTTCTTTTTGTAGGTGGTACATTTTTGAAGAATCAATTCTGTGTACATGGACTGTTGTATTGTACATTGATTTGTTGAGTTCAAAAATCATCAAGGCTTGGTATAGTGTTACTCTCCTCATGGCAAGATAGTTTAGCGCTTTGTTCAAATTGCATTTTGTATTTCAGTCATTGTCATCAATTGCCAAAATTACTAAAGATCTTAATAAAAGCATCAACAGGAATTATCACAATGTTCTTAACATTCTGAATTCTTTATACTAAGCTGTGACAAGCTCATGCAAGTTTGCTTGAAATGGTATAATCAGGTGGAAGGAGTTTTTTGTGATAGTGCTGTTAGCAGCATTGATCTTTTGCCTTGCCTTTCTACTTCTACTGCTGCTATTCCATAGGTAAGACTTGGTGCTCATGACTTTATTATGTGATGAGAAAAATTGCAGTATTCTGGATCATGCTTCACTTCTGTGCTTCTTAGGGCTATACGCTTCTACTTCAGCTGAATGCCAAAATGTTTTCAGACATTCTGGGATTGATATCTGACTGCATGTATGATATATTGTATTATTGTGATGTATTGTATATCTAGGAAGCTAATAATTTGTATTTACTTATTGTGGTATTCTAGGTCATGCTTCATTACTTATTGCATTTTCAATAATGAATTGTATATCTAGGAAGCTAATAAAACTTTTCAATATTAGCATACATGCTCTTTCTGCTGACATGTGTGTCATGCGCCTTCTGCTTGCGTAACATTTTCATAGAAAACTCCACCATCTACTCTTATCAGTCCTAGTGTTTGGTACTGTTGAACCAATTATGGAAATATTTGTTATTGTTATAGCATTGTCATCTGTGTAAAATTTATTTTGTTACAAGGTAGTGCATATTTCACCTTCTAACTGATGCTGACTGGCTCGCCACTGTCCCTTCTAGCTGATGTTGTAATAGTTACCGCATATTTTACCTTCTCCTCCACCACCTCTGCCCTTCCACCTGCTGCCTTCCACTCCTGCCTCGGCCTCCTTGGGCTCCTGTCACCCTTCAATTTTCATCCCAATCACTAGCGACAAGCCCTTTTGCTTTTGGCCATGGTGCCCTTGTGCTTCTGTCCTGTACAACTCAACCTCCTCTCTGTGGAATGTATCACTGCCGATGCCACCCATGGCCTCTACCATCTCAATATGCCCTCCCTCCCCCACCCCTATCCCCCCGCACCCTCCAAACATGAGAGATGGAGCACTTGCAGGTGCCACTTGCAGCTCAAGCTGCATTGAAGCTTGAACTTTAAAGAAGCTCCACTTCTGGGACTCCAAAGGGCCCCTAAAATGAAGTTCGATAATCTTTGTAACTAAGGTTAAGACAACAATGATATTGTATTGCTCTACTTAGTTATAAATTTAATATAAATTTTATGAAGTGTAGTATATTTTTGAAATTATTTTGGATTGTCTACATTATTCATATATTCTTTAAGATGTGTTAAAATATCTAAATATATTGAAGAAGTACAAGATGCTTTGGACGAAGTGGTTAAGTCAAAAAATTATTGTTGCATATTGTAAGGTAACTATTTGGGCACTAAGTCCATTACCTTAGGTCACTTGGGTTGTTTGACTAGGATTTTTTTCATATCTTTCTATTCTTCTTCCACTTGGGAAATTTATGGAGATCCCTATTGTCTTCTTATATATTAATTAAGAACTACTCACACAATGGTGTAGAAATTGTTTCAGTTTTGGTTGTTTTGATTCATAGTCATCTAATTTGGACTTGATTTTTCTGCTTCACTTCAGGCTTAAGTTGACTTTCTTTCACCAAATTTTGCCACATTGGAAATGATAGTTTTAGACAAACTAGCATAAATGCACGTGCAGTGCATGTTAAGTATAATAAAGGAAAAAAAGAAAGATCTAATTTAACTATATAACTTATTATTTTTATTGTACATCCATAGATTGTTGTTTTGATTCTTGATCATCTAATTTAGACTTGATTTTTCTGCACCACTTCAGGCTTAAGTTAATTTTGTCACATTGGAAATGATAATTTAGACAAACTAGCATGCATGCATGTGCAATGCATGTTAAGTATAATAAAGGAAAAAACAAAGATATAATTTAACTATATAAACTATTATTTTTGTTGTACAACCATAGATGCTAAAAGTTAAAGCTAGTCTTTTATTATCCAGAGTTATTTAAATTCGCTGGATGCTAATCTCCTTGATAATATTTTTTAATGAGAATATGATTGTTTTAAGAGGGCGAGCCTTGGTGTAATGATAAAGTCGCTTCATTGTGATCTAGATGTGATGGGTTCAAAACACGGAAACAGCCTTGCCGCATTCTGGGTAAGACTGCATGCATCTGATCTGCCCTAGACACTGAAGTGACAGGAGCCATATACTTTAGGATGCCCTTGTTTAGAGAATAGGATTTACTCTTTTTGAAAATATACAGCATCTCTGGTATCACTGCAGTTTCATGTTTTTTCCCCCCTAAATCCTGGAACATGAAAACCAAGGTGAGAAACTTGTTTGGTAGACATGTTTCATTTCTTTTTGCTTTTTTAAAAACCAGACTCAAGTTTTTTGGAAAATGTTAAAGCTATTTAGATTAGCTTTCACTTTTTCTGAAAAGTGACTGCTTGGGATTTCTCTTTTTTCCACTTGGGGACCATGCGAGACCCTTCTCTCCTAACTCCATCAGAGACTCAGTGGCCCCTTGCTCCAACTGACCATCTGGCTGCCAACCAAGCAAATTTTCTCTTCCTCTTCTGTTGTTCTCGTCGTTCTCTTCTTCCTCTCCTCTTCCTTTCTCCCTCGCACAGATCGGTCTAGATGTGGGTGAATGGCCTAGCAGCAGGCCAGATCTGCTGCTCCTCTCCTTCCTCATCTTCCTTTCCTATCTTAATTCTGCTTGTATTATAGAAAATAAAAGACATCACCGGCTGCTAATTTCGAAAATTTAAAAAAAGGATAGATTTTGAGTTTAAGGTTTTATAAAAATAGAATACTTCAATTGATTGCCAAATGAAACTATATTTTTGATTGCTCATTTTTTTAGTAAAAGAAAGAAAATGATATGATTGGGTTCTATCTGAAATGAAAGATGGGAAGGCTGTACTTCTTTCTAGAAAAATAGTGGGAGAAGTTTGTATAGAAACATTTCAAAATTTAAAAAAGGAAAAGAGTTTGTGATTGACAGTCCAAGATTATCAGATTGTTAAGATGTAGATGCTGCTCGTGCTTGAGAGAGAGAGAGAGAGAGAGAATCATTATGAGGTATAAGAGTTTCAGAATGTGTTGTTGATAATTGAGATAATTGGAATGTGGTTTCCAAAATCACCCGTACTACAGTTATTACAGATAGATTTTTTTAATGTAAATTACTAATTTTCTATCAAAGGTCAAATTTGATGGACACGGAGGACCAACACTTCATTTCGAGGTTGAAGATTGTTCTCCCAACAATATGTTATTGTGATAGCTTCTTCCTGCTTAAGAATACCACCAGTGCCTCATCGAGTTTGTATCTTTATCATTGGATATACCATCATTCCATGGTACGGCAAATTTTAAAATATATAAATATTTACAAGCTCGGAGGCAATCCAAAATGACAAATATTTGAAACATCAAAATTATATCTCAATATCTTAACCAAGTAACCAACACAATATCAATACCGCGGCAATTACCGTATTGCTACTCCATGAACACCGACTCTTTATCAACTATAATCTTCACTTTTTTAACTACATGGTGAAATGCATCGATGACGTGGTGTTACTGGTGCAGTTTTTATGGTGGCTAAATGAGATTAATGGGGGTTCCTCATCTTTAAGCTGCACTTTTCTTAAATTTACGCTTGTCGGCATTCAGAGCCTAACATATGCATGCTGGTGTGCTTTAATTGATCTTCTTTTTCTTTGCATAGTTACCTGGTGTTGACAAACCAGACTACTTACGAACTGGTGAGAAGGCGTCGCATTCTATACCTGAGGTATCAATAGTTCTTGCCCATGAAGTTATTATGAATGCTCATCAGTAACGGTACTTATGAGAAAATTTTGTATCGTAGGGGAATTCCCGAAAGGGTTCATCCATTTAGCAGAGGCATTTGTAAGAACTTGTATGTGTTCTGCTGCTCCAGAGATGGCAAATATACCATGGAAGCAGTCCCCACGATGCAGGAATTGGAAGCCAAAGCAAGACCATATACTTGTATGGACATCATGACCTGTCGGTGTTGTTGACAAGCGGATGGGCTTTTTATTTCTATTTTTTTTTCCCCCCTTCTGATGCATGATAGAATTAGATTTTTCATTCTTTTCAGGATGATCGTTGTGTGAAAAATATATAGATTTCAGGCTGCGGTTCTCTTGGTCTTATTAGGAGGTGTTCTATGTTTTTTTAGGTCGATGCCTGGAACATCTGCTTCTTGATCTTTCCCTAGTATGAGTTGTATGGTTTCATGGACCACAATTTCATATAATTAGAAATCCGAGTTTTAAACAAAATTCTTGTGATTCTTTCTTAGCGAGTTAAATTATATGTTGATCCGATGAGTACTTCTCTGCACTGTACTTTTATCCATGTTGTTAAAACCATGCTAGGGCGTGGAAGGCGGATGGGCGGCTAGCGTCATTGTAAGGCATGGTCCAGGGAAGGATCGGCCATCAACTTCCCTTGGTTAACCCTCTATTCTTTTGCCAAATGGTGCTTTGATTAGTGGAATAGCCTAATTCCCTTTTCGTAAGATGCAACAGGATTCTCTCTCATTGGCTGTTTGGGACAAACCCTGTTGGATATGGTGGATCAGCTGGAGATGGAGAGCCAGAGAAGAAGAGGCAATGCTTGAGGTTTATTTTTAAATGGAAACGAGGTAGAACCCCACAAAGGTCTTCATACACCTTGCTCTCTCCTATCCTTTCACTAGTTCGTGTATTGGGCAAGAAAGCATTTCTTTAACAAGAGTTTACAATCACAATGCCTGACATTGAATGACTTTGATGGTAAGGGATAAGTTCTAATCATACACTCCCACTCTCCGAAAAACAACACCATCCTTTGTCGATTCCTATCTCACTCCAAGAGTCTCTTGTGCCTCATTTGCTAGTTTAGGATCACTCCTAACATTTGGACCAATCTCTCAGGTTCTGCTACGAGACATCTTTTGCACTTCCTGCTGCATGCAGACTATTTTCGGCAGTCCTACAAATTAATTTTAAATAAGTTGATCAGCATCACAACGAAACCTTGCTTTGGATGGTTGTAAGGTAAAATGAATGGAAACTAGGCCCTCTAGCTTGGAGTGGCAATGCTTAACCTATTTAATTTGACCCAACTTATTATAGATTAATTAGGATTATATGTTAAATAAAATGATCATGTTCGAATTTGAATTTTCGATCTGCTTAATAAATATGTAACAACTTAGGACCTCACCCAAAAAAACTAGTTGGAATATATTTTTTGATTCTTTGGCCTAAATATCTTTGCCTAAGCACCCAAGATCTTTCCAGTGAATAACTGATGTGAAACTAAATAAACGTCCACATGGATCCTCACATACTCTCCTCATTTAAGTCCTAACGTCCTCGCAAGGCTGAGGATCTAAATTCATATTTCTATTTACAAATATTATAATCGATCTATGGTCAGTCCAATGAATCTATGCTGCATTATCCTCTAGTTCATATAAGTTATGGGCCGATCAGTTTTGATGCTATTTATAACAATTCAAGATCTCATCTAAAAAAATTAGTTAGAAGATATTTTTTAGTTCCTTGTCTCTGTATAAGTATCCAACATCTTTTCAATGAATAACCGATGTTGGGACTAAATACGTGCTCATATGGGTCCTTACAAAACATGTTATATTTGAATGGAGATTTTTGATTCATCCATCTGATCCAACCCATAGAAAAAATGGGGAGAGTTAACGTGGGAGGAGAAATAAAAAGGCCTATCACAAGAAATTAGAGAATTTAGAATAAAAGGAAGGCTAATGGCAACAGCAAGGAATCGGCACATACAATAAATCTAGCACTTGCTTGTTTTAAAAAATTATCTACAAATGTATTAACACAAAACTAGTCCTCAACTGCATAAATTAGTCATCAAGAAGCCTATTGTTTGCCCATCAAATGAGGGAGTTTCACAAAATTCAGGACTTGAAGGGAAACCCACCATTTTTCTCAAGAAAGCAAACTATTTATTCATTAAATTTGGTACTTAATGGCTAAATTTTCCCTTCTACTGCATTAGGTATGTAGGTGGTTTGATTTTTTTCAGGTAGGTGGGTGATTAAAGCTGCATAGGGTACTGGAGCTAGAGTAGCTGATGGCATTAAAAACTATGATATCTTGCTTTATCAAGCAAGACATCTTCAATTGTTCATTAGTTTCCCATCTTGTAAATGATAATGAAAAAAAGAGAAAAAAGTCAAGCAAGTTTCTTGATCCATCCATGCACTTCTTAGCAATCTTCATTATGCTAAGTGTTGTGGTGTAGGAGGAAGGACATTATTAGTCTCACATTGGCTTACATGGAATAGGATCTTTACTCTCCGTGAGATGCTTTTCAAAGAGCAAAATCATGAGATCCCGTGTCATAGGTTAGAGATCGAAATGGATAATATCTCATGCATGCAGGAGTAGAAACCAATCTATTCGAGCCACAAGCCCTTTATCGCAGCACAAAGCATGAGAGACATCATGATTAGGAAAGCTTCCAGATATTTTGATTTGCCAGATGCATCTCAAATAACATTATTATACCGAGGGGTTCATATCTACTAAAAATTATAGCACATAACTAGTATTACTGCATATCAAGTTTTTATATACATTGCTCTATGAGAGAGAGAGAGAGAGAGATGCTGAATGAAGTAATGCTTGACCACATTTATGCTATGAGATCCTCTATTTTGCTTCGTAATGTCAAGGAAATCATGCTAATTAAAAACTTCATTTGGAAGGGGATAGGATAACAATATTTTGCAGCAGTGATGGTCCACAGTTTTTATTTTTTTATATTTGATGAAAAGGGAGGAAAAAATTCATCCAAATTTATTAAGAAAAAATAGTATAAAAAAGAAAGTGTGCATAAGAGAGAGAAAAATCCCAACATCCCATCAATATTTGAAATTAAAATTCAAATTCAAATTCCACCAACATTTATTTGAAATTTAAATTTCTATACAACCAAAATATTTTCAAATTTGAAGCCTTCATCTTGATAGCAGATAAAGATACCAAACCCCATCATTTCAGTGATGATAAATGCGCATGTTATGTTTACCTTTTTTTTTTTTTTTTTTTAAATGTGTAATCCTTGCATGTAGCTATTCACAAGGCTGTTCTACCAGTTAATGAAACTAGAACCGATGCGAAACAAAACATATATATCCCTTTTACAAAATCTTGCTCTAGTGATTTCATACCGGAAGAAATAAGTTCTGATCATGTATTTTTTTCCAGATTAAATGAAGAATTTAGAAGTGTTGAAAGTAAATAAGGATGACGTGTCTCTGCAATTTATCTAGCAGCCACCAATAGTGTTGAAGCTGTATGCTAGCAACAATGGTTTGATATGGATCCCAAAGTCTTTATGTCACGCCAACGACTTCTGTAGATATTTTTCTTTGCTTTGTTGGGTGTACGTCTTACTGTTGTAAAGCATACAAGTAGAATTCGTCGGCGATCGGTGATGTGGAAAGCTTGTTATCTTCTCCAACACCAAAGGGATCATCCATTTTACCACTAATGAATTATGAACACAAATTTAACCAATGCTTACCATTTCACATTGAATGAAGTAAGTTTTTCTCATACAACAATCAGTTTTTTAATCAAAGAAACCATGTTTGAGCCCTTCATTCATCAGTTGCCGTCGCTGCATCTCGGTTTTGGCATAAACTGATGGCTGATAGAACCTATTAGTGATAGAAAAATTGTGACAAACCATAACGTAAGCATGTTGCTTAAACATGATTCTATTGAAATGTTGGCATTAACTCATAGTTATAATTCAGAACTGAAATAAATTCTCTCAACATTGAAATCTTATATTCAGATTTTAGTTTCTGAGACTCTCCCCCTTTAAATGTACCAAAAAATAACACAACTCTAATTTGAATGCGGTACAATCCACCATTAGCTTCAAAAGCCATATGCTACTATTGAAATATGTTAGCTATTAAGCAAAATTAGTTGTCCTCTAATGTGAAACTGGATCCCAAGACTGGAAAAGCAACAATCTGAGCCGCTCTTCAGAGATATTGGAGCCAAGAAATGCCGATGGAGCAACATTATGATACCTTGACGGTGACATGGCTTTTTGTCCATCCAACCTGTACCACTCTGCGGCAAAGTTTTTGGAAAGCTATCCAACGTTCGGCTTTTAGGGTGCTGTTATATACGACCAAGTTGGGTGTGGGTGGGGCAGAAGAGGTGCTCTGCTCTTGCCAAACAATCCAAAGTTCGAGGTGGTCAGATCAAATCTTTTCTGATTGTACACCGAGATCATCTCTGCGGTGGGATTGGAACTAATGGGCCATTGAGCACACGCAGGGATAATATTTTTTTGCTTCAGAAACCTAACATAAATTCCAAACATGTCATACATCGAAGCATCGTCAAGTTGACAGACTTCACAATATTTCTTTTCAATGCGCCTTATCTTCCTGGTACGAGGCACATTACGGTTGGACGATTCGATGATGACAGATGCTATTAAGAAAATGCCCAGCACCACTAGATCAACCGTACAAATTTGACACCGTGAGCATATTTTTTGGATGGATGGATGAGGGGAGGGGGGGACTTGGACTCTGGAACGAAAATGAGGATTAATAATTTTTATTTCAGTCGAAGAAAAGAGTTGGAGTTTGAAACGAAAATAACAATAAGTAATTTTCATCCGAGTGATCGTTCCACTTCGGATTCAGAAGAAAAATAAAAGTATTTTAACCCATCAAAATTTAATTTTTATATTTTTCTGATATTTAAGTTTTATTTCAATTTTAATTTTGAGAGTGCGAATATATAGCTATTTTAATTTTTATTTTAATCTATTTATATTCTGATTCTCATCAGAAAAAATGCATCTCATATTCCTTGATCTATCTTATATATATATATATATATATATATAAAAGGATGATGCACATAAATAACTAAGTGATGAAGATTTACCCTTCGGTAATTTTATCAGAATCTCTCAAACCATGCGATACAAACACTAATCTCCTGCCCTGCCCTGCTACTCCTTTGAAAAGATCCAACTCCCAGGACGGGCGAGGTCACAAGAGTCCAGCGGCACTCGCTTTCTTCTGAGAAAATTCATCTCCCCTCCCAGCGCGATGGCCACGTCGCCAAAAGATTCTGAACAGAGGCAAACACCTCACGCCACCCTTCGAAAATAAAAAGGACATACGGTGCATTTTGTCCTCTACCTTCCCATGCTTCACAGGAAAATCCTAACTCTTCTCCACGCTCATCACCAACCTTCTCACGCTTCATCTCCCTTTGCGTCCTTACGAGCCCCATTCCCCTTCTCATCATTTCCACCCTCCCAAATATCCATATACACCAAAAGCCTAAGGAAGAATAATTCCATGAGCTCCAATAGGCTAAGTGAGATGCTTATGAGTAAATGGCAAAGGTTGGCAGCCAAGGGAGGGAGGAAGAGGAGCAAGGGGCACTTTGTGGTGTATGCCAAGGGGGGGAAGAGGTATGTTGTCCCTCTCAAGTATTTGGACCACCCAATTTTTCAAGTGCTGCTGGAGATGGCAGAGGAGGAGTTTGGAACTAGAAGCCATGGGCCTCTCAGGGTGCCATGTGAAGAGGAGCTGATGGAGCACATTGTCTTCCTGCTAAAGACCAACCCTGCTGAGGATGTGGAGAAGGCTTTGGTTTCCATCACCTCCCTTAGGGGACCTTCCTTTTCTTCTCTGTTTCCACTTTGCCATTCCCAGAACCATAGGCATAATATGGTCTTGTAAAATTAATTAGGTAACTTGCTCGTCCTCAGAAGCTTACTTTAGCCGTAGCTTTGGCTGAGCCTTCCTCCATGGGAATCTGCTACTACCAGTGGAGTCATTTGTATGCACCAAACCGTTCTGTGTCCATGTAGTTGTATGCTTTGCCGGTGTAGATGTGTCCTCTTCATCAATTCATGGAGGTTTTTATTGGAGACAGAGATTCCAATTTACGCTGCTTTGCTTTCAAACATAGGAACATATTTTTCATGATGAATTTTGCCGAGTTAAATAGGATTTTTGATGTTTTTGAGAATGATCAACAGAGTATTTTCATTATAAGCACAAGAAATTTACTTGATGAAGCTGCATTTGTTAGATAGATCTTGTGGATCATAAATTTGTCCGCATGGAAACATTTATGAAACAAATATCTTTCTTAAAGTTAATGGCTTAATGCGTCAATCAAAAGAATAAGAAACCACACAGGAGAATTAATGACTCTTCTGCAGACCATCAAGATCAACCATCACAACCATGAATGCTTCCAACCAACTAATTTGACAATAATAATAATAATAAAGATTGTTCCCTAAACATTCTTTCAATGAAAGACGATTAACAAAGACTCCCTATCTGCGGCTTCTTCCCATGACAAAGGTGTTAATTTTAATATCCTTTGTCGATCTACCTTCAGATTTTGGGTTTAAGAGGATGATTAACATAATGTTGCTGATTCAAATATTTATTAAATCTATTCAGGGCCTGTTCGTAAAATCCAGAAGAATTTGCTGGTTTTTGTATAGAAATTGGGTATATTCTTCTAGAGACCCGTCCTAATCTTAGCTTAAATCGTATCAATGGGCTTGTTGGCAAGAAGAAAGATATTTATGGTCCTTTTCTTTATTGGGAAACATTTTGGGCACCCGTGGTCGATGGCTCACATGTGGGGCTGGAAGAAAAAAAATACACGAGCCAATCACCGTGGCGGTGTGGTGCGCAAAGAAATTTTTTTTTTTCACAGGATTTTCCGCTGGGAGGTATTGGGCTGATATGGGCCTACTCAAATAGACTACACGCTACATAAATCCAATGGGAGATCCCTAGATTTTTTGCTGGATTTTCGAAACAGACCCTTGGTCGTCGTGTTTAATTGTTTATTTCTTTAATTATGAGCTTGGCCTCGGCCATGAAAGGAAGAGTTAGTTTTGATATACATTTTGACTTGCGTCCGATTAGCCTATGCTTCCAAGATTAAGCAGTAACCTAACGAAAAATTGTCTGCATTACGGTTCTCCATCCATGCCTTAGCTTCAAGAACATTTGGTTACACAAGACATGATCCGTTCTAGCTTCGTACCTTTGCTCCGTCCATCGGCTATCATGGTTTTCAAACTTTAAGCATTGCTGTGATACTTAAATATTATTAACATGCATTATGGTTAGATTTTGAGTTCTAATAAGGTCATGACATCTACTGAAGAAGATATAGAAATTTTTTTTTAAAAAAAAATTATGGTTTGGTCATTCTATTATTTTTCTTTAATTGTTTATTGCAGTATACTTCTATATTATGGTTTGTTTATTTTGTTTTAATTATGATACTTTAAGCACCGCGTAAATGGAGTTGTTCATGGCTACTGCCCAAAGAAAGTGCGTGCTTCACCAGCTCGGTCGCCATATGTATTTAATAATTATATTTTAGATCGATCCTTGGCTACCTGTGCATCACATACCACTTATTATTAGTTTTCATTATTGAATTTCACTAAAAGTTGGATTTATATCAGAATAATATCCAACGTGTATTTGTATTTGGATTTAAAAGATATAGATATAACCGATATTTAACTTGTATCAATATCTGTTGAGAATAAGATGGCTATGTTTAATATATGATTTGTATCTGTGTCCATTTAGAACAATATGGATAATAATTTTAATATCCATTTAATATCTTTATCCATGTTCATGTTTGTTGAAAAATATGGATAAAAAGTATGGATATACTAATATGTGATCCATATCCAATTCATTCTCAGCACCATCTACACTAGACCTGGAATGGTTGTTGGGACACAAGATCTTTTCTATATTGATGAGGCCGGCCATCTCTTTGTGGTGGACTACCTTAAGAAGCTCAACAGATACCAGGGTTACCACAAGTATAGAGCACCCATCTTAATTAGATGGTTATTATTTCTTGTCTAGATGGCCCTATAGACTTGGAAGGCTATTGCTCTCTCATCCCAAGATGGTTCTTATTTCTTGTCTAGATGGCCCTATAGACTTGGAAGGCTATTGCTGACTCATCCCAAGATCACTCGATCTAGTCAAAGAGAAAAAAGGATTTCATTCAATCCACTTAATTCAAAAAATTCTCAAATAAAATAATAAATAGTAGGAATTTTTTATGATCCATAAATTATGGTACATACCATAGATATGCTCTTTATTTTCACTCCATTTATTATGATTTTAGTATGCAGAAAGTAGAGTCTACACTCTTTTCTTTCACGACCTCTATCCTCCTCCTCTAAAACTATATTATATACCCTCTAGTTATATTAAGGAGATTCCTGATTGCAAAAAAAAAAGTTGAAAGTTTTCTACTATTTTATAGAGGTCCAATCTCTTTATTTAAGCAAGACTCATTTTCTAGTTAGAAGAGAATGATGACCTCTCTCGTGTTATGCCCGTAAATTTCAGTCTAAATGAATTAGTTTATTCTCCTAACTAAAGAGGTTAGAAATTATAAAAATAATAAAATATTTTAAAATTTTTTAGATCTTGACTTTTGCATTAATTTGATCTATAATCTAATCATCAAATTTTTTTCGGATTAGAAGTTATAACATTCTAAGATTTTGGTACTCGATTGAGTCTTGGATATGGCACATTTTGCTTCTAAAATTTGTTCCGACCTACCTGAAGTGGCTAGATTGGTCCCTATGACTGGTTAGATGATCCTCCTAAATCAAAGCTTTTCATTTTTTGAGAAGTTAGCTCCTTCTAATTAAAAATGATATTGGAGAGACTTCTGCTAGCCTTGCCTTTTTATATCTAAGAGATTCATGTCTCTGGTTTGATGTCATTTTCTATGGAGACGTATCCATTTCTTTATGCATCACTAGAATAAGCAAATCTTCATCTTTGGAGATAATTTTGTAACAACAGTTTTAGATATTGAAGTTAAAGGCATCAGTCTGATATAAGCTTGGTGAAGTAGACAACCTTTTCCTCTAATAATATGAGTAATGTCTTGTCTCATTATAATCTATTGTGATACAAGCAGTAACCATTCTCATCTTTGTTCTCCAATAAACTTCTAGCATCAATGACTTTTCTACTTTCTAGGAACCCATCGCAAAAGATATTGGGATCACATCAAGCTAATCACTTCTAAGCTTTTGTTGGCTATTTTTTTCTTTCTTTAAGAAAAGATAGCTATTTTTTATGTCAAAGGCAATCATGGTCCCATTGCTGAGGCTTGGAGTACATTGTTCGGTGGGAGAAAAATAGGAAATGAGACCAGATAAGCGCGTGCAACAATGGGTGTCGGCCGTTGATGATAGGTTAGTTCAAGGCCTTGGTGTTTCTACTTGTAGTTTGGTACGTGATGTTGGCTTGAGAGGCCACTATACAAATGTTCTCACTTAATTGTATTCTTGTAGTCATTACCTAACGTATAAAGCTTAAATAAAGCATGCATTTCTTTTTTGGTAAGTTAATAAAAGAAGATACATCTTAATTTGGACATCTTGTTCTATATATATATATATATAAAGAAAAATGCAAACCAACATCAGCCATCAGAAAGTAAATCCTAAAAATCAATGTTTGCATCTATTTAGGATTGGAGTAATCTTACCACATGCTATATGGGATATACATATATGGGTAGGGCCCAGGTTAGCCAAGTATATAACCAGTTTTTAGCACCTTAAGTTATCTTCAATTACTAGCTTGCTTATTATTGTGTCAAGGCTTTGGGATGTTGACGTGGCTGATCTATAAAAGAAAGTCCGTATGTCGGAGATTCTCTAGTGGGGGACTTTTCGATGTCTAAGTTAACCAACGCTTGAGCACAGTGGAAGAAAGGAGGAATGGATTTTTGAGTAGCTTGGGTATTTTCTTTTTTGCTTACCTTTTTTGAAGGTCCTTTTTTTTACCTCTTTATATAGAAAATGATTGGAGTTTGTTACGCTCTATTCCATAGACCACCAGAATAGGCCACATGGTTCACTGGTCATGGGCGTTTGCCAGGCGGGCGCTTGCCAGATTATTAGACATGGATGTCTGCTAGGCTCACGTTCTGGAATGCATTAGAAGATTCGACGATCGCTTACGTGGCCAGACGGATGGGCTAAGGTCAGAGCATAGCCGAGGAGTCATTGTGGTTGGATTTGTTTCAAGTATGATTTTGGAAACTTGTTCATGTCATCGGTGAAGTCCCGACCTAGAGGTCGGTGAAGTCTTGATCTAGAGGTATTGTCAGCTTGATTGCTCGGCATGTGAGGTATTGTCCACTTTGGCCTTTGGGCCACATGGTTTTGCGCTTTAAAAGATGCCTCATAAAAAGGGTTGTCCCTTCCTTATAAACCAGAGTTCTTCTTGACTCACAATGTGAGACTAATAGAGTTTTCCACTTTATTAGAACCACAATAGAGCTCCCTGGTCAAGGATGGACTCGACTATGTCTGGTTTGAGTAGCCCCACAGTTAGTAGGGGTGGACCTTTACCCTTACCTGGCATGCCAACTATTGCGAATAAGAGCTCGATGGCTTAGCACGTGAGGTATTATCCGCTTTGACCCGGAGATCACATTATTTTGCCCTTCAAAAGATACCTCATGTGGAAAGATTGTCCCTTCCTTATAAACTAGAGTCTTCCTTGACTCACAGCTGATGTGGGACTAATAGAGTGCTCCAGCTTATTCAAACCACTACACTTATATTTAATATGTTATTTCTTTGCTCTTTAACTTGATATTACTTGAACATTATAAGTAAAATAAAGTAAAAAGTTATATATTATTAATTTACTATGTAATTATATAATAAAGTTTTATTCTTTTAAATTTATTATAATACGTACATGTTTAGGATATGATTTAAGTAGAGAGGAAAATGTTAACACCGCATGGAAACAAATAGATATCTATTATATATATATATATATATATATATATTAAAATGGAGGTTTCTGCCTCTATTTGACATGTAAATTTTTTTATGATTTATAATTATGACATGTGGAGAATTTTTTTTTTGGTTTGTCGGGGAAGAGAACAACATCTTCATGGGGAATCCTGAGGACAGAAAAACCCCAACCATCATCTAAGCTTTTCTATCACGCCACTCCAAGCCTGCCAAGATCTCCGTAGCTTCTATGGCATAGAAGACTTGCAGGGGTAGAAAAAATACTACAAGAATCTAGACTATTAGCGATGGCTAACTGCCATCGCTAATAGTCCCAATGCCGTCATTAATAGCCCTGCCATCGCTAATACCATCATAAAAGCCAATCTCAAAAATACTTATCGCTAATTGCTATTATTAACGATAGAAAACCTAGCTATCACTATAAGGCTATTAGCAATGAAATAATTCTATCGCTAATTATTTTTTAATATTTAAATTAATTTTTTTAAAAATTAAAAAATATTAGCAATAGTATTTCATGACTAATGCCATCGCTAATAATTATTAGCGATAAAAAATGCCACCGTTAATGTCATCTCTAATCATTTTAAAATTTTTAAATATAATAAAAAAAATATTTTAAGAGATATTAGTGATGGCATTTTGATCTCTGATGTCATCGCTAATAGTTATTAGCAACAGCAATTACCGATGTTAATAGTTAATTTTATTTTTTTTAAAATAATAATAATAATATTATTTAAAATCTATTTTAATAATCATAATGAATTATAATTTATAATACCTATTATAATTAAAATCTAAAAGATAATATGATAATCAAAAATTAAAAATTAAATATATTATATTAAAAATATAAATTATATAATATTTTTATAAGTAATATCAAAAAAATATAATACATAAAAAAAATTAGGTCTGATCTTTATCATCGTCCATCTCTTCCTCCTCTTGCACCTCTTCAGCAGCTGGTGGATGAGAGCTAGATGTCGCAGCATCTTATAATAAAAAAATAAAATAATATTAGTAAGTTTTTATATGAAGACGTATCTTTCGATATACTTCTTCAATTCTTGAATAGATTATTTCTACATATTCTATTCAATGATATGAAGCTATAAACATTTTCGGCTTATCGATTGGATGGTTAGATTAAATTTTTAGCTCCTAGAACTTCTTTCCAAAGTCAAATCTAAATATATGAAGCTTTTAAATATGAAAACTTAAAATAAGTAAAAAAATTTAGTAATATAATTATCTGATGTGATGGCTAGGATAATGAGTTCAGTTGATCGTATAGTTGTGGATCCTGGAGAAACTCTACGACCATATAATGCAAGGCATCTAGGAGGCTTTGAGGTTGCTAGCTTAGAAGCCTTTGCACGACCTCCTCCATATGCGTATTGCTCCAAATCTAGAACGTTGAGGTCTGTGAGGATGCCGAAGGATATCGAGATAGTGGAGGATCAAAGCTGTGGCCGAACTCTATGATCCGACTCCTACTCACCACTCCGATGGCACTAAGCCATCCTTTAAGGTCAAGGGGGCTGAGAAGATGGGTCATCATCATACCTCTCAGTAACGTACGCTGCATAACACGTACTGCATAGTTAAAAAATATATTAGTTCTAATATAAAAATTAAATACTATAATAATTTAATTAGTAAATAAATTTTAAAGTTTTTATCATGATCTATCGTAATATAGAATTTAAATAGTTATCAGTCCTTCTAGACTAGTGTATAGCTCACCACAACTGCAGTTGGTCTAGTGGACGACCTAGCTGCCATATCTATAATAAATAAATAATAAAATTAAATTAATTAAAATATGCATATAAAATTTTTTTATAGATCTAGTGAAGAATTTTGGTATTGATTTCTTACCAGTCTGTCGGTCATAATATGTGTGCCGATCGAGCCACCTATGTGCTTGATCGGATCCTACTAGATGGCCCAATTTTGTCGAACCATCTGTCGCCTACCAAAGTACTCCTCGCTACTCCACTGGTCGCAAAGGGTCTGCCATATATCCATCCGCTTCTAGTGATTTGTGAAGGACCTTCAGTTCAATGGTGACTGAAAATTAGAGTGCTGGATGGCGAACTGTCTGAGACTGTAGAAGCCATCTCGGAGCCTCCATGTGGTCACCTCCTTAAAGGTCTGACGGCTAGCCTCCTCATCTTGGAGAGTCTCAAATCGGTAGTATTCCTACAAGATAAAAGTAAGTATGTATTAATATATAATTAAAATACTAACATATCAAAAATTTAAAAATTAAACTAGTTTTGACTTTTTAGAAATATTTTTCAGACTACATCACGAGCTCCCAATGGCTAATTCGAGAAATCGTTCATTAATCTCGACATCAATCGGCATATGATCTCGGTAATGACACGATATTTTGAAGGCTCTCTGAATGTGCTGCAAAATTAATTTTGAAGAATAAATATTAACTCTAAAATTACTAAATTCTAAATATATTAATTGAGTATGTAGTACTTATGAGCAGCTTTGAATATGGAGGATCTATCTATCCTCTGATCGAGTTGAAGGTGCCATGAGCTGGGCGAGTCTTCGACCATGGCGCTATCTAAGAGCTGACGGTCACTATTGCATGTGACTGTGGGATCACTGGTGACCCCCTGACCTCCTAAGTTGAGCACAAAAATCTAATATAAAGAATGTTATATTAATTAATAAATGATAAAATAATACACTACAAGAAAAAGGATAATTAGCTATGCAATAAAAGCATAGCTAAATCCTAAAAAAACATCGTTAATTACATCTATCGATGTAAAATGCATCGAAAAAAATCCATCGATAAAAGTGCCATCGTTGATTCCATTTATAGTTGTTTATTAATTTATGTCAAAAAAATAGGTTTTATCGACGTTAAAGTAAACGTCAGAAAATATTTTTAGCTATGCAAGTAATACGTCGAAAAACATTTATTTAACAACATAAACAAATCGTTAGTAATATGGACTTTTACTGATGCAAGATAATTATCGGCAAAAAATTTTTTATCAATGAAAACTTACGTCGATAAATAAATATTTACCTACGCTGAGTAAACATCGAAAAAAATCTTTTTGCAATGCAAAGACAACATCGATAAAAAAGATTTACCTATGCTTATGTTATGTAGTTTTCATTGGTAAATAAATATTTATCTATGCTAAGTAAACATCAAAAAAAAAATCTTTTTGCAATGCAAAGACAACATTGGTAAAAAATGATTTACCTATGCTTATATTACATTGGTAAATATTTTGTGACATAAAACATACGTCAGTAATAGGTAAGCATGGCCAAAGATGGCACGCTGTTTAGTGACGATTACTTTGGATTTACCTACACTTATTTTGCATCGGTAAATATTTTGCGACATTAACTTGCATTGCTAATTATTAAGCATGGCTAAAAGTGGCATGGTGGCACGATCTTTGTTGACGATTATTTAGATCTGTCGATGCTATTTTTGCATTGCTAGAACTATTTACCTATGCTTTACTTTGCATCATAATTATTTTTAACCAAAAAAATAATTTTATTTATGCTAATTTTTTAAAACTTGTAGATAAATGAACATAATATAACATCCATATAACAAATAAATACATGCCAAAATCAAATTCATTCTCACTTTAAAACATCCATATAACATCTATATAAAATCATGTATATATACACAATGTCATACATGCAACCAATGTAAAAGATATATACAATCATAAAGGATATCATATTAAAAAAATATATATCAAAATAAAATAAAACTCCATATGTTTAGCGACATATCATAGACTTGCATTAAATTAAAAAATTAAGTTAACAAACTAATTATATAATATAAATGATGAAAATATATTAATTAATAATAATATAAAATAATATCGATCATAGAGGATATCCATCATCATCATCGGTGAAGTCCTGATCATAAGCATCAGTAGTAGGAACATCGAAAGTTGGTGGGGGTGGCATACGGTAACATAACTTGTTGAGCTTCATTCCAAATGCTGCAAGCTAGGATGAAAGCTCAGCATTAGCCCATCATAGGTCCGCTATCTTCTCCTGATGACTCTTCTCGATCATAATAAGTCTCCTCTCCGTCTCATGCAAACGAGCATCACGAGAAACATGTGATGCTCAAGAGAAGCTAGAGGCCACAACTCCATATCCCAATCTCGTAACATAGCTAGGTCTCCTACTGAGCATCTCATCATAGATATCATCATCTGTGAATGGGGTAGAGCCCTCAGCGGGAGGCTGGGATTGCATTTATATCATGCGGTCCTAATTAAAGAAAAAAATAAATGTAATCAAAAGTCTAAACTTTATAATGAAATTGAAACAGAACTTAATCAATTAATACTCACATGTCTCTCCCTAGTCTCGGGAAGCCACTCGCTCATCGCCTGGCGATGAGTCCTCTGGTATACGTTAAACCACCTGGGTGCTATTGAAGAAAATCGCGTAGGATTTAAGCATGCATTTTTAAAATTTTTTTGAATAAAATAGTAATAAAAATAAATATTAATCTAAAATTAATACTATGCATACATTGATCATATCAAATAAATCCTACTTAGGATCTAAACATGCTAATATATGATAGAAAAATAAAATGCATTCGACTAGTAAATCGAATTGCTGACCGATACGAGTTCAGAACTCGATACCTTTTCATAGGTAGCTAATCTCCATGATCTGAATCTACCAAAAGAAGTTATTGTGTTATGTTGTAGTCGCACACTCGATCGACCTCTATGGATGGTTCATACGGAGCTCCTGATCCTGATCAGCTCCATCGGAGCCTTCAATGATTGATCATGATCGATCCAATTGATTGTATACTTTTTAATTTTTTAGATACTTTAAAAAATTAAAATATAAATATTAGAGGATGATGAAGAGGTGTTTCAAATTTGGTGGTGATCTGATGCTCACAGCACTCGATCTCTCCACCCGAACCCAGATTCCCAAAACTAGGGTTTCACTCAGCCCAAAAATTATGATGCACTAAAAATCCTATCACACCCTCTCTATATGAAGTTTTTCTATAAAACAAGTTTATATAGAAAGATGACTTTTAAATCGATAAACTCTATTTAGATCATATCTAAAAATTAGGTATTCTTAGAGGTGAACATAAGAAGAGAAGATAGGCATGAGGGGAAAGTAAAGTGCTGCAGGACCCTACTCACCTTCACTCCAAGATTTTTTTTGCTCACAACTAATGTCCAATCACTCTAAAATTTTTACCACATAATGATAACACCCTCTTATATAGGTATAAAAATTCTCATAATTTATTGACATGGATACCATGGGAAAAGCATATAAACAAAGATAAGGGTTAAGTGGTTTGGAGGTTTTAACCACTCACTTGATTTCAAAAATCAAATGAGTCTCTTATCCTTATCCAACGTCTCCTCCCATATGTTTAACATATAGAAGGACTCTCCTTCTATGTGCACACATTTTTATTTCTCCAAAAAATGTTTGACGAACAAAAGGGAGGGCATGGGAAGCAGATAAGGTTGGATTGGTTCTAACCTCCAACAAACTGAGTTAAATTCAAAACTCAACTTACTTTGAACCAGTCCAACCCTTGGACCAGATCAAAAGAAGATAAGAAAGGGAGTGCAAAAATCTTCTAGGTGAGGGAAAAGTTACGTATAAAATATTTTGGACGTGGAACAAGAGTGAAAAAATAAAAAATGGTGGGCGCATGGGAGAGTTTGAATTCAAACTTCATTTGACTTGGTTCTAATTAGTTTCAACCAAACTAATTAATCTAGATCCAATTAGACCAAGTTAAACCCAACCAAATTAGGCTTAGCCTAATCTAATAAAATCTTAATTAAATTAAAAATTAATTAAGTTTAGGTTCTGATCAAATCAGGGTCAAAACTTTCATAGTGATTAAGTCATCTCATGATCTGATCCGATCAAATCCAATCGAATCAAATTCAATCGAACTTGATCGAATCCTCATCACTTAATCAAATTAAGCTAATCAATAATTAAATTATAAATTAATCCTTTAAAAATATTTGACTTCAAATTGGATGGATTACTGGGCAATAGAGTTCCATTAACATGAAACTCCTGAAGAGTCCCAATCTAGTGGGACTCTTGAATCCAGTGTCCCAAATGAATGAAACTCATGATCTTAGAGTCCCAGACCAGTGGAACTCCTGATCAGAAAGTTCTAAATAAGTAGAACTCAAAGTTCCAATCTAGTGACTCTTAGTCACAGAGTCCCAATTCAATGGGACTCTTGACCATAGTGTCCTAGGTCATCAAGATTCATGATCAACCATCAGATCAGGTAGGAACTTCTTATGTGTGTGACCCCATGGTTCGAATCTTAAGCTGATAGCATAGAAACTAATTTTTTATACCAATCGATGTGATCATTTAGCAATGATATCCGACGTTCGGATAGGTCAAAAAGTCGTAATTCAACAATGACGAACCTGTAGAATATGGTTACCATATAATTCATCTCCTTGATCACGATGCTCAAAAGAACGATCTAGGATTTACTGTCAATCCTATAATTCATCCACATTATATTTTAAAATTTAGCGTCTATCATATGGACTACCCAGGCTGAGGATTTACTAAATTAAAATACAGCGATGCACTTGCTCCAACACTTGGAGGAATTAATCCCATCTTGACTCACACACCGACAAGCCAAGTACTTGACTGCACCTAGTAGCCTTCCATTACTGAATTAAAAATTTAGATAGTCCAGTACCTAAGTATAATGAGTTGCTTACAAGTTATCATGGTGGTCTCAGATCTAAGGGACACATACCCATATTCTTCGAGGCTAATCTTGATAGAAGAAAAGTTTCGAAGTTGGTCACGTTCAGTGTAGATATACCCATACATCTTACTTGCATACCATGTCAGTGTTTTAACATTCCTTGGTTACGAGGATAACCAACCTATATGGCACATAATGATCTATACTTGATAAATATTGTCATCCTAAATAACAACGTATCTTTTGATCGTGAACAATTTAAGGACTAGATGACAAATCTTTTTTTGTTAAATCTAGATAGTCCTAAGGACTTCATCACGACACAGGAGTTCATTAGAAGATAATAAAATTTATGATAAAAAATATCAAAATAATTATTATTATTTGATAATTCATATATAAGTACAACAAGTAGTACAACCATCAACAGGCTGACGATTAGCTTTGGGATATATTTCCAACAATCTCTCTCTTAGACTAAAGCCAATCGGTGTAGTATCTAATACCTATCTTCGATTTGAAGTCATTGAACTCCTTTACTGTAATAGCTTTAGTGAACGGATTGGTCAGGTTCTCCTTTCTGTCGATCTTTTGAAAATTGACATCACCTCGATCCATAATTTCTCAGACAAGATGGAAGCGACGCAGAATATACTTCGTCCGCTAATGTGCCTTAGGTTCCTTCGTCTGAGCAATGGCTCCAGAGCTATCACAATAGAGAAAAACTGGACCATTAAGGAAGGATGCTACTCCAAGCTCGGTGATGAATTTCCTCAGCCATACCGCTTCTTTGGCAGCATTTGATGCAGCGACATACTCTGCCTCACAAACTGAATCGGCCATAGTATGTTGGTTGAAACTCTTCCAATAGATAGTCCCACCATTAAGGATGAATATATATTTCGACACACTCTTACTATCATCATGATCAGACTAAAAATTGGATTCTGTGAACTCCATCAGTTTCAAGTCTAATTCATCATATATAAGCCACTAGTCCTTAGTGTTTCTTAAATACTTCAGGATGATTGTAACAACCTTTCAATGATTTTCCCTTAGATCAGATTGGTATCTACTCACCACCCCTAGTGAGTATGCCACATCTGGTTGTGTACATATCATGGCGTACATGATAGAACCCACTATCGAAGCATATGATATTCTACTTATACGCTCTCTTTCTAGAGATGTTGTCGGACGATCCTTCTTTAAAAAAAAATTTTCATGGCCTATCGGTAGATAGCTTTTTTTGAAATTCTCCATGCTGAATCATTTCAGCACAGTGTTAATGTATATAGACTGGAACAATCTAAGCAACCTTTTAAATCTATCTCTATAGATTTTCATTCCTAAGATGTAGGAAGCTTCTCTCAGATCTTTTATAGAGAACTATGATGACAACCAGATCTTTATTCCTTATAATGTAGGAATATTATTTTCGATCAAGAGAATATCATCCATATATAATACAAGGAATACTATTGCTGAACCATTAGCCCACTTGTATATGCAGGGCTCTTCTTCATTTCTAACGAAGCCATATATTTTGATTGTTCTATTAAATCATATGTTCCAACTTCGAGATGCCTGGTTAAGTCCATAAATGGATCTTTGAAGCTTACACACCTTAGACTCATCTATTGATGTGAATCCTTCAGATTGTATCATATACACCTCTTCATCCCGCTCTCCATTTAGAAAAGCCATTTTCACATCCATCTGCCAAATTTTATAGTCCAGATGGGCAGCAATGATAAGTATAATCTGAATAGATTTGAGCATTATCACAGAAGAGAACGTCTCGTCATAGTCAATACCATAATATTGATGATATTTCTTGACAACCAGATGGACTTTATCGATCTTCATCTTTCCATCTGCGCCCCTTTTTCTTTTGAAGACCTACTTACATCCTATGGATTTTATCCCTTTGGGTGGGTCAATCAATGTCCATACATCGTTGATCTTCATGGATTCCATTTTGAATTTCATGGCCAAAAGCCATTTCTCAGAGTCAAATCTCTACATTGCATCCATATAGGTGATTGGATCCTGATCGTTCTCGTCAAGTTTGATAGGATCTCCATCTCGGATCAGAAAATCATAGTATCTATCCGATTGACGTGGTACTCTACCAGATTGTCTTAAGGATGCATCTACAATGGGTTCTGGGTCTGATCTAATCAGATCTAGCTTTAGTTCAATAACTTGTGTCTACTCTTTCACCTATCATATTTCATCAAGTTCGATCTTAGAGACATTAGTTCCTTCACTAAGAAACTCCTTTTCTAAAAAGACTGTCTTAAGGCTGACAAACACTTTTTGCTCATCAGCAAGGTAGAAGTAATATCCTTTGGTTTCTTTTGGATAACCTATAAAACTATACTTATCAGACCTAGGTCCAAGCTTGTCTGTCATTAAACATTTGACATAAGTCGTACACCCTTAAATCCTAAGGTATGAAAGCATTGGCTTACGTCCTATCCATATCTTATATGATATTTTATTAATAGATTTATTCAAAATCTTATATAGAATATAACAAGCTGACTCGAGTGCATATCCCTATAGAAAGATCGGTAAATCAGTAAATCCCATCATAGATCGAATCATGTCCAATAGGATCCGATTTCTTCTTTCAGATACACCATTATGTTATGGTGTTCTAGGAGGTATCCATTCAGAGAGAATTCTGTTCTCCCTAAGGTATGTCAGAAACTCATTGAAAAGGTACTTACCCCCTCGGTTAGATCGAAGAGTTTTAATACTCTTTTCAGTTTGCTTTTCTACCTCATTTCAAAATAGTTTGAATATTTCAAACGACTTCGACTTATGCTTCATTAAATAGACGTATCCATACCTCGATAGATCATCTGTAAAGGTTATGAAGTAGAAATATTCACCTCTGGCACTTGAGCTCATGGATCCACATACATCCAAATGTACTATACTCAAGAGTTCAATGGCTTGTTCATCTTTTTCAGTAAAATATTACTTGGTCGTCTTACCAAGAAGACAGGACTCACAGGTTGGAAGTGATTCATAATTACTAACCTCAAGAATTTCTTCTTAAGCTAACCTGTTAATTCTATTCTTGCTAATATGATCTAGCCTACAGTGCCAAAGATAGACATCAGACATATCACTAATTCTAGGACATTTATCGGAGGATTGAACCACGTTAATAGGCATAGAAAGTAAATAAATTTTATTATTCAATTATTCAATTAAAATTATAACATCATTCAAAATGATATTAGAAAAAAAAATTTTATTGATATTTCAAAATTACTCATGACCAAAAGGCCTACAGAAATGACATTCAATAAGAAAGTTGGACAATAATGACATTCATTGAGAATAACTTTATTTGAATTGATTACAAGATTCATGATTCCTAAAGCTAGAATTGAAACTTATCTTCCATCTCCAACGTTCAGGAACCTCTCATCTTGATCAAATCTCCTACTAACCTGCAAGTCCTGCATAAAATTATAAATATGATAAGAGCTTCCAATATCTAATACCCAGACAGTAGAATCAAATAAAAAAAAATTATAAGGTATTATCATATAATTATCTTGCCCAGCAACCTCTTACTTCTTTCTTGACTTGTTCGGATCTAGGGAGGCAATGTACAGAGGACAGTTTCTCTTTCAGTGTCCCTGCTTTTTGCAAAAGAAGCACTCTGCCTGGCTCTGGTCGGGCTTGCACTTCTTGATCCAACTCTGTGCAGTCATCCTGATGTTTGGCTGCACCTTCTTATTCTTATTCTTCTTGTTCTTCTTTCCTTTCGTAAAGAGTTGATGATCAGAAGAAGATCCTCCCACTATATTCACCATCTCCTTATGGAGTTGGTGATCCTTCTCAAAGTTCTGCAGCAACCCCAACAATCCATGGTAGTTGACTGTAGACTTTATCATTCTGAAATGAGTTAGGAAGGGGAGGAAAGACTTAGGCAAGAAATTAAGGATCGCATTCTTACCGAACTGCTCATGTAGGAAAAAGTCCAGCTTGCTAAGGCACTCAATCATCTCGATCATGTACAATACATGATCGATAACTGAGGCTCCATCCCTTGTTCGAGCATTAAAAATAGCACAACTTATTTTGTATCTTTCAACATCATCAGGCATGCCAAAGGAGTCATTCAATATTTGAAGCATCTCCTATGGTTGGATATTTTCAAACCTACGGCTGAACTCATCGTTTATTATCGCCAACATTATACACCGAATGATGGTGCGATCATTGAGCCACTTCTGATAAGTATCTCGAATCACTCCTCTAGCATTCGGAGCTGGCTCCGTAGATGCAGGATCCGTTACGACATAAAGGATTCGCTCATGCTCCAGAACGATTTTCAACTTACGATACCAACTATCGTAGTTGAGTTTCATTAATTTATCATTATCTAACAATGACCGGAGCGATAGGTTAGTAGCCATTTCTGCATAATAAGAAAAACCAAACCTAATTAGTATATGAATCAATTATCCTAAAGATTTAGACTTTAGTCTAAAGGTTTTTCCACTATTTTATACGAATTGATAGCCTCTACCTCCAATTCAAGAAATTACTTTAATTTCTAAGTGGGTACTAGATCCACATAGACTACACACGAGCCCAACTTTGGTTGGTCAATCCATGTGCACCTATGGGTAGGTTCAAAACTAATTACTTCTCTAAATAATTTTTAGTAATATCAATTTTGCCCTGAAGACCTAATCAGTAGGCTTTGGCCTCTACTGAAAAAGTTTAGTTAGGTCCAACCATTAACATGACCATATTTGGTCTTATCTAATCAATAAATGATCAAATCCGACTTTGGTCGGCCAACCTATCCACCATCAGAAAGACTTAACCAAATTATCATTTTATGAATAATAATTTTATTAGTTAATAAGCACCAGGCCTTTGGGCCTTCAGTGATTATCAAATTAATGAACCTATTATTACTCATATTAATGGAAGTCTATGATTTAGTTATCTATATAATTATTTTATTTTTAAGAATCTAATAATTTTAGAGAATTTAGTTAACATATTTAAGAAAAATGAGCCAATTTCGATCCTCCCTTTGACTTCACTAAGTTAGATAAAAAAGGATCTAATCTAAGCTGGCATTAGGAGAACCTAAATTAGTCAGACTGATTACCTAATTGACATGGGTGAGTTCGAATCACCAAGTGATCTAATCAAAATCTAACTCATCAAGATGGCTAGCTAAATGAGGTCAGTGGAAGGGATATGCCATTAATTCATCAAAGATCGAATCAGTGCGAGTAGCTCCCAATTAAAAATCACTGGTCAAAATGCCAAACTTATCTTAGACACCATCTGATTTATTAGTTTTAATTTGATCAATCTAGTAATTTCAGGTTCAACTGTATAGCCATGAATCAAGTTCATTTGGTCCTCGTTAAAGGCATGGACTTGACCAACTACAACTATTGTAATTGAGTCTATAGAGTCCTTGACCTAATCTAAATTAATCTTTAATTAGATTTGATCAATTACTCTAATTTAGTCCACTCTTTAACTAACCTTATGTCTAACCTAATTTATGGACCTAATTCAACTAACCCAATAATCTATATTTTATGATTAATGACTTAGAGTCTTAATTCATAATTCTAGATACTAAATCATTATACTTAATATTTAATTAAGTTGATGGGCTGTGGGTTATGGTTCGGCATTTCAAAAATATTTTTTAAATTTATGAAAGATTCTTTACAACTTAGTATTATTCATCAATTGAGTCAACTCACTTTAAAATTGAATTGGTTTAATTCACAAATAATACTAGTTGGATTTAATCTGTAACTATGTATACTATATAATACTAAATCATGAATCAAACTTTATCTAATTATGCATTCATGATCACAAATTAGATTAAAGTCTAATATAATTAGATCATAAAAATATTAGATCAAATCTAAAATTTTATGATTAACGATATAGATTAGCAACGTACCAGGATAATCTTTTCACTATAGGAGGTAAACCCTATAGCAAGATAACCTACAGTCCTTACGATTTGAATTATAATTTTTAGATCTAATTAATTAGATTATTAGATTAATATTTAGATTAAATATAAATTATCAATCTAAAATATACAAGCATATCATGTTTAGCGAACCTACTCTAATACCATTTGAAGAAAATTGCATAGGATTTAAACATGCATTTTCAAAACTTTTTCAAATAAAATAGTAGCGAAAGCAAATATTAATCTAAAATTAATACTATGCATGCATTGATCCTATCAAATAAACCCTACTCAGGATCTAAACGTGCTAATATGTGATAGAAAAATAAAATGTAGTCAATCAGTAAATCGAATCTGTTGACTGATATGAGTTCAAAACTCGATACTTTTTCATGGATAGCTGATCTCTATGATTTAAATTCATCAAAAGAAGCTATGGTTCTATACTATAGCTGCACACTCATTTGGTCTCTACGGATGGTCACACAGAGCTCCTGGTCTCGATCAACTCCATCGGAGTGCTAGCTCCTCGTCGAGGCCTTCGATGATTGATCATGATCAATCCAATCGATCATATACTTTTTGATTTTTTAAATATTCCAAAAAATCAAAACACAAATATTGGAGGATGATGAAGAGGTGTTTCAAATTTGGTGGTGATCCGATGCTCACAGCACTCGATCTATCCACCTGAACTTAGATTCCCAAAACTAGGATTTCACTCAGCCCAAAAACCCTGACACACTAAAAATCCTATCACGCCCTCTTTGTGTGGAGACTTTTCTATGAAATAAGTTTTTATAGAAAGATGACTTTAAAATTTATAAACTCTATTTAGATTATATCTAAAAATTAGGTATCCTTAAAGGTGAAAATCAGAAGAGAAGAGAGGCATGAGGAAAAAGTAAAGTGCTATAGGACCCTGCTCACCTTCATTCTAAGATTTTTTTTTTCCCAAAACTAAGGTCCAATCACTCTAAAATTTTTACCATATAATTTTAACCCCCTCTTCTACATGCACAAAAATTCTCATAATTTATTGATGTGAATACCATGAGAAAAGTGCATAAAAAATGATAAGGATGGAGTGGTTGGGAGGTTTTAACCACTTACTTGATTTCAAAAATCAAATGAGCCTCTTATCCTTATCCAACGCCTCCTCCCATATGTTTAACATGCAGAAGGACTCTCTTTCTATGTGCACATATTTTTATTTCTCCAAAAAATATTTGACAAATAAAAGGGAGGGTGTGGAAAGTAGATAAGGTTGGATTGGTTACAACCTCCAACAAACTGAGTTGAATTCAAAACTCAACTTACTTTGAACCGATCCAACCCTTGGACCAAGTCAAAAGTAGATAAGAGAGGAGGTGCAAAAACCTTCTAAGTGAGACAAAAGTTATGTATAAAAAATTTTGGACATGGAACAAGAGTGGAAAAGTCAAAAATGGTGGGCGCATGGGAGAGTTTGAATTCAAACTTCATTTAACTTGGTTGTAATTGGTTTCAACCAAACTAATCAATCTAGATCTAATTAGATCAGGTTAAATTCAATCAAATTAGGCTTAGTCTAATCTAATAAAATTTAATTAAATTAAAAATTAATTAGATCCAGGTTCTGATCAAATTAGGATAAAAACTTTCATAGCGATTAGGTCATCTCATGACTTGATCCAGTCAAATCCAATCAAATCAAATTTAATCAAACTTGATCGAATCCTCATCACTCAATCAAATTAAGCTAATCAATAATTAAATTACTAATTAATCCTTCAAAAATATTTGAGTCCAATTCAGATGGGCTATTGGGCAATAGAGTTTCATCAATATGAAACTCCTGAAGAATCCTAATCCAATGAGACTCTTGAATCCAGTATCTCAAATGAATGAAACTTACGATCTTAGAGTCTTAGATCAATGAAACTTTTGATCAGAGAGTTCTAGATGAGTAGGACTTAGAGTCTCAGTCTAATAGGATTCTTGATCATAGAATCTCAGTCCAGTGGGATTCTTGACCATAGTGTCCTAGATCATTAAGACTCATGATCAGCCATCAGATCAGGTAGGAACTTCTTATATGTGTGATCGCATAGGTTTGAATTCTAAGTTGATAGCACAAGAACCAATTTTCTGTATCAATCGATATGACCATCTAGCAATGGTATCCAACATTCGGATAGGTCGAATAGTCACAATGCAACAATGACGAACCTATGGAATATGGTTACCGTATAATTCATCCCCTTAATCATGATGCTCAAAAGGATGATCTAGAATTTACTATCAATTCTATAATTCATCCATATTGTATTTTAAAATTTAGCTTCCATCATATGGACTATCCCGATCGAAGATTTGCTAAATTAAAATACAGTGATGCACTTACTCCAACATTTGGAGGGATCAATCCCATCTTGACTCACACACCGACAAGCCAAGTACTTGACTGCACCTAGTAGCTTTTCGTCACTGAATTAGAAATTCAGATAGTTCGGTACCTAAGTACAGTGAGTTGCTTGCAAGTCACCATGGTGGTCTCAGATCTAAGGAACACTTATACCCATATTCTTCGGAGCTAATCTTGATAGAAGAAAAGCTTTAGAGTTGGTCACGTTTAGTGCAGATATACCTATACATCTTACTTGCATGCCATGCCAGTATCTCAACACTCCTTGGTTATGAGGACAACCAACCTATATGGTATACAACAACCTATACTCGATAAATATTGTTGTCCTAAATAACAACATATCTTTTGGTCGTGAATAATTTAAGAACTAAATGATAAATCCTCCTTTGTTAAATCTAGATAGTCCTAAGAACTTCATTACAATACAAGAGTTCATTAGAAGATAATAGAATTTATGATGAAAATACTAAATAGTTTTTATTATTTGATAATTCATATACAAGTATAATAAGTAGCACAATCATCAATAGACTGACGATTGGCTTTGGACCATATTTCCAATAGCTATCCTATCTTGATGTTTCTCTAAAATTTATAAATGTAAGTATACAGACACCAATATATTCTAACAAATCATTAAAGATGTATGTATGTATACTTATCAGCTCATACTAATACTATGCAAATAACTTCGATCCATCATAATGCATCACCGTGAGCCTTGACCTACTCTGTGAGGCTTTTTCGCAAAAGACCTAATAAGTAAATGCAATCAAGATATTAGTGAATATTTTGCAATACCATATCAATTGAATAATTAATATTTTTATTATATATAATAGTTATACCCGGTATGCAAGATCCTCATATCTGATGCAGAGGAGATTCCAGTCGGGGGATAATACACTCATGTGCAGTGTCTCACGTGCCGCCATCGCCCCATGTGCTTGAAAGACCTCCTTTCAGCGACTATGGAGCTGATATCTAAATCCTCTAAGCAATCTCTCTATATGCCTACGGATAGCCTCCCACACACACGGCGTATCAATCCCCTAAATATCAAGGTCGTGCTGCAAAAATAACATACAATATATGAGATTTATCAAAAAAATAAAAGTTAAGTAATTATCAAATAAGTATAAATAAATAGAAGGATCTATATTTAAAAAATATAATATAATTTATATTTAGTTACCTGCAAATGATCGAGGAGGATCTGCTGCTGTGGTCTCATAACTCTATGCCAATCAGATAGCGTCAAGAGAGCATATGAATAGATAATAATATCAACCTCGCATATGTAGGGATCCCTGATATGGCACTCTAGTGGTATGATATATTCTGATGGGATGACAACCCTCATCCTCTCCTCGAGATGTGCCCTCCTCCACTCCTTCAGCTTCTTATTTCTGGCTGCTCCATAAGTCCACCTAATCACAGTATTAATAGCTGCAGCAAAATAAAAAGATTAAAATCAGTTATTTAAACATGATAAAAACTTAAAGCAAATATAATATAAAAAATTATAATATGTAAAATCAATCTACGATAGGAGATGATGTGCCTGCCTTAATAGTATGTTGTTGAGATGAAGAGGTACTGACATCTCCATATTGGTCCCCTCAATCAGATCATCCTCCTAGTGGCATAGCAAAATCAGTTATTTATAAATAATAAAAAATTAAAATAAATTAAATATAAAAAATTATAATACATAGAATCAATCTAGAGTGGCTAATGTGATTGCCTGATCAGGAGACCACTATTGAGAAGCCGATGCACTGATATCTCCTCGTGAAGGTCTCAAGGATCATTCTCTTAGTGCCATGTCTGTATCAAACAACATATTAGAGATAATATAATATTGATAAAAATTATATCAATACTAAATGATATATGAAATTTAAGACATATAAGTTTCTTAAAAAATTACATATTATCAATACTAAATTATATTTCAGTAGAGTTTCTTTTAAAATATTGATGTTTTTCATATTTTATGTAATAAATATTATAAATAAAAAAATAGAAACCAAACATTAAAGCTTTAACAACAAACTACTAATATGAACCTCAAATAAAAAATTTAAAAAAATTCAAAGTTAAACAACATTTATCAACAACATACATTATAAATATCATCAATCAAAAATGCTGATAAAACACAACATAAATTATATTCCATAAACATAACTTCTATCCATACAAACTTTCTATTTTCATGAATATTTTTTCAACCAACCAGAATTATGGTGCTCCATGTCCTCATATCAATACTAGTATTTTTAAAATGATATAGATAATTCTTTTTAATTTTCTACTAGATTAAAATTATAAAATTATAAGTGATGGGACTTTACATTACACCTGAATTGTATATTATAGTACATTATTAATATTTTCATATTATATTTAGACAATGAAATTATAATATATTACTTCTATTTATCTTATTTTTCTAGTCAAAATAAATATTTATATTAAAAAATTATAAATATAAATAAATATAAAAAATATATATTTATAGAATAATAATTAATATATATTTATAGAATTTATAATTAATAGAACTAATAAATATATTTTTTAAAATATATTAATATTTATTATAATATATTTTATATAATTAATAAATATATTTTTTTAATACCAAAGGAAGGTGTGGTATTATATTTACTGTAATCTTATAAAATATATAATTTTATAAAATATTAAATAATCCTATATAAAATATTTATATAATTACATATAATATATATAAAATATTAATTTTTCCCCTCCTCCTTCCCTCGTATGCCATAACCCCCCAACCCCGGTTGCTCCACCCTCGGCCATCCACCCCAGGCCTCGACGACAGTCCGTACCCCCTAGCCCCGATGGCTATCCCTTGTCCCCTAGGCTCGAGCGGCCATCCTCTACCCCCCAGGCCCCATTGATAGTCACCTACCCCTCGGCCTCGGCAGCCATACCCTACCCCTCCTAAGGCCTCGCACGCGGCATCCCTCCTCCCCATCCCTCCACGGTGCCCCTCCTCCCCCAAAATGCATGCCTGATTTTAGGCCCTCTCCAATCGTGCCCTCCACCCTTGGCCTGCGGCTCTCCTTCGCCCCACCCCACCCCTTCTCCTCTCCTTCCTCCCTTCTTGGACAACCAACCCCACTTCCCGCTCCTCCCTTCCTGAGGATCCAAAAATAAATAAATAAATAAGAATTTTACCTTTTCGAGATAGTGGCATGGTGGCGATGGTAGTGGTGGCAGCATGGCGGTGATGGCAGCGACGGAGTGGAGGCGGGGACGATCGACGGTGAGAATGATCAAAAGAGAGATGAAAAATAGGTGGATGGGAGAAATAAGGTAGCCGGCGGGAGTGGGTTCAGGCTGGATGAAACAATAGGGCGGGGGCGGAAGACAAAAACGTGCAGAGGGGCGTGATCGTAAATATCTAAAAAGATTTACCAATGCAAAGCAATGTCGGTAATTTCAATAATTAGCTTCGTTAACAACAAGCATAGGTAATTCTTATTATTGCCGACATTAAAGAAATGTTCGAAAATATTTAATAAAAATAAAATATTTAATAAAAGATTTAAGTTTTTAGCGATGTAAAATTAACGTTGGCAAATATGAGTAATTACCTACATAAAAATTTAACATAAAAAATTTAGATTATTTCTGACGAACAAATTGCATCAAAAATATTTTTTATTTAATTTTTTTTATTTTTTATAAAAAATAATATTTACCTATGCTAAATTATAGTCAAAAAATATTTAATTATAATTTAAAAATAAAAACTTAAAAAATATTTTTTGATGTAAAAGTTTCATAAAAAATAATGTAAATTCTCTACATTAGTTGTTTCCATAGGTAATTCCTTATTTACGGACGTTAGTTTTACGTTGCTAAAAACATCAGATATTTTTCAACGATTATTTTCCATCAGCAATAATACTAATTACCAAGATAAAGGTAAAGCATAGGCAATTGAGATATTTTTTTGACTATTTCATTATATCAAAAATATATTTTTTAATATATATTTTTATTTTTATAAATAATATATCATTATCTAAATAATTTATTGATATAATTTTAGAATTTAAAAGATCATCTTCATCATTCATTATCTAAATAATTATCATTAAAATATTATTACAATAGTCCATCTTGATCCGATAGCCCTAGCTATGTCGATGAATAAAATTTAATTTCGACAGTCATGAATGATCGCATGATGATTTGATAGATAGAAATCATCGATGAATCCAAAAACTTGCAACAATAATCTCAGTGATATTTATAGCATACTATCAAAATTTTATCTCAATCGAACATCATTATCATAATCAATTTAGTGTGGAATAATTTGGACTGTTAAATAAAAAATATGTGATCAAAAGATCAAATGGCGTTCGATTATAAGATGATTTTTTAGATAAATAATCTTTACTACTATTTTGATCGTTTGTATCATAATGATCATAAAATTCAGATCGCGCATGTATGAACCATCCATATTAAGTAGATCTTATAAAAGTAAAAGTATAATTACTTAAGAACCTTAAGAATGAGTATCAAAAGACATATAGTTTTTCATCACTCATATACATGCATTTTGAATTTTATGATCATCATGGTACAAATGATCAAAGAAGTAGCAAAGATCATTTATCTAAAAAATCATCTTATAATCGAATACCGTTTGACCTTTTGATCATATATTTTTTATTAACGATCGAAATTATTTCATGCTAAATAAATCATGATAATGATATTTGATTAAGATAAAATTTTGATAGTATGTTATAAATATTATTAAAATTATTATTATAAATTTTTACATCCATCGATGATTTTTATCTATCAGATCATCATGTGGTCATTCATGACCATCGAAATTAAATTTTATTCATCAACATAGCTAGGGCTATCAGATTGAAGTAAATTTTTGTGATGATACTCTAATGATAATTATTTAGATAATAAATGATGAAGATAAACTTTAAATTCAAAAGTTATATTGATAAGTTATTTAGATAAAAATAAATTATTTATAAAAATAAAAATAAAAAAGTAAAATATTTACCGACGTTAATGTAGCATGGGCAATAAGAATCTTTACCTATGTTTAGTTCGTCCATAGATAATTAGACTTATTATCTATGCTTATTTTGATATTAGTAAATTATTTATAAAAATAAAAAAAATTATAAAAAAAATTATCGATGCAAATTTTGCATAGGAAATAAGCCAAATTACCTATGCAAGTAATAAACATAGGTAATTTTGTTTATTGTCTATACTTAACGTCTGTAAATTTTTTATAAAAATAAAAAAAATTATAAAAAATTATTAATGTAAATTTATCGTAGGAAATAAGACTAATTACCTACGCAAAATATAACCATAGGTAATTCATCTTATTGCCTACAATTATTTAATGTTGGTAAAGTATTTGCCAAAATAAAAAAATAAATGAAAAGTAAAATATTTATCGATGTTAATTTAGTATAGGAAATAAGGATTATTACCTATGAAAAAGATAAGCGTAGGTAATTAGGCTAATTATCCATGCTTATCTAACATCGATAAATTATTTATAAAAATAAAAATTAATAAAAAATAAAATATTTGCTAACGTTAACTTAGCGTACTCTAATTACCTACATCATAAGTAAACATAAATAATTATCACTACTATAAAAAGAGCCTACGACAGTGCATATTATGACAGCGGTTTTCGAAATCGCTGTAATAGAGTCTACGATGATGGTTATAAGAAACCATTGCATAGATTGGACTATGACAACGATTTCTTGTAATCACTGTCATATGTTGAACCTATAGTAGCAGTTTCTTATAATCGCTGCCATATATCAGACCTATAGTAGCGGTTACAAACCACTACTATACGTTAATCTATGGCAGCGGTTATTTGTAACCACTGTAATATTTTTTTTTTTTATTTTTTTTCTAAATAATATATAATTTTAAAATTTAATGTTCATTTTCACCATTCATTATCTAAATAATTATCATTAAAGTATCATCATAAAAGATCATCTCGATTTGATGATCCTAGCTTCATCGATCAAAAAAATTTGATTTCGACGACTACGAACGACGATGCGATGATCTGATAGATGAAAATCTTTGATAGATTCAAAAACTTGCAATGATGATCTCTGTTATATTTGTAGTGAACTATCAAAGTTTTACTTCAATCGGATATCGTTATCTTGGTCAATTTAGTATAGGTTAATTTTGGTCGTTAAATGATAAACGAGTGATCAAAGGATCAGACGATGTCCGATTATGAGATAATTATTTTTATAAATGATCTTGGCTACTACTTTAACCATTTTTTATAGTGGTGATTATAAAATTTAACTCGTGAGACAAAGAATGATATAAAACTATACGTCGCCTGATAATCATTCTCAAACTTCATCGCTTATTATATATATATGCTCGTGCTTTTGCAATATCTGCCTAACATGAATAGTTCATACGAAAATGATTTAAATTTTATTATCATCATCATATAAAATGATTAAAATTATAGCAAAGATTATTTAACTAAAAAATTATCTCATAATCGAATGCCATTTAGCCCTTTGATCGCTTGTTTTTAATTTAATGGTCGAAATCATTCCATACTAAATTAACCATGATAACTTGATGCGTGCTAATTTATAGCTATGGCAAGTGCACCAGTCGATCAAGTAATAAAGTGAATGAGTAGAGTATCGTCCCTAGAGGATTGGAAAACAAGTACTGAAAAGCTCTTTCCTATGCTTTATTTAGAAGATCGATTTATGAGAATAAAAAAAAAAAAAAATTTAAAAAAAAATAATTAAAATAATTAATTTTTAAATTTTTTTTTTTATTAAATAGAGAGAGTGTAAATTATTGAGGTTTTAAATTCAAGAGCAATGGATTACTAAGGCAATCGGTTCACCAACTCAATCAATACGATATTCAGGTTTTTAGATTAATTTTATTTCATGTGACGGTGGAGTCTCCTAATTTATTCACTACCCTTTGGTCCAGGCATAGCAAATCTATTAATATTTATTAATTACCCTTTGATCCAAGTGTAATTTAAATAAATATTAATGCATTAGATTTTGTGAAACCCTCTAATTAAAATACGCTGCGTCCAAAGCGCACTAAAATTCCCGCATGCATATGAATTCTAATTTGATTCATAATACAAGGTATATAATCAAGAAGCATTAACATAGATGTACTTGGTCCGTAACAACTATGTTCATCAGATCAATTAGAAGATGGCCAGTAATCTAAAAGCATTAAGATCAGATTTATATACTCCTCATGAATAAAATTTAAAAATAAATTATACTGAATATTGCATCAAAAGAGTGGCTACACCTTAGCCTTAGTAAAATAAAATTTAGTTCATGATAACAAATTTAAAAATAGTAAATAAAATAAAAAGCACGAAGAAATTAGACTATTTGATTGCTGAAATTGATTATCTGTTGCTCTTGATGCGGAGAACTTGGTGAAGAAGAAGAGGCTCCTTGATATCTCCTCTCTGTTTCTTCCTCTCTCTCTTTCTTTCTTTGCCTTCTTCCCATCTCTCTCTGTTTTCTCTCTGTTTTTCTCTTTTTCTTTTCTCTTTCTTTTTCTTTCTTTTTTTTCTCACGGCAACGGGGCTTTTATAGATGAAGTATCCAAAATCCATCCAAAACTCGATTTTAGACTCCTAAAACAATTCAAACTATGATCTGAATAATTCTGACCGTGCGATGTTGATCAAACGGTCCAAAAATCACTCAAAAACCCGTTAAAATAACCCAGATCAAGTCGGATTTAATATCCGCCGTTGGATCATCCAATGGATTGAATCTGGGCCGTCCGATCTCGTTGAAATCAGCCTTCAGACCTTTAGTTTCAGTCGGGATGAATCTCGGCCGTTGGATCTCGACCGGGAGCTGCGGATGCCGTCCATCAGCGCCTTCTTCTCGTCCGTCCGATCAAGATTCAGTGAAAACCGCCCGTTGGATCAGCCAGAATTCCCAAATTGCCCTCCGTGGACCGTGCGCGAGCCCGGTGTTGCGTGGAACCGCCGCGTTCTTCAACCAATCAGAGCGCGCCTCCGTCTGTGAAATTCCTGAAATACCCTTCGGTTGGTCCACCGTACGCCGCGAAAAATGCTGACGTCATCCTGACGTCAGCGTTGCGTCAGCGGTTTTTTTTTTTTTTTTTTTTTTTTTTTTGAAATTCGATTCTGGGCTCGTTTGAAGTCCGTTTTGCCTGAAATTTATTTCATCTGAATCAGAAAAATGAGATCTTCACATTGGTAGCCTTCTTTCCTGCATAAGATTAATAAAAGTATCAATTTTTAATAAAATATTTTAATTTATTTTATAATTTAATACTTTTATTAGTATATTTTTACTACTTATCACACCCCCCAACTTATTCATTGCTAGTCCCTTAGCAATATTTTATTTAATACCATATTTTAATAAAATTATTTATCACAGAGATAAAATCTTGGATTAAAGATCAAAAAGTTTAGAAAATATTGCTAACTAAGCATTGAGCTTCAGAAGCAAATTTTTTAGTCAATACAATTAAAAACTTTCTTAGAGTACATCAAAGATCTATAGCACTTATGTTCATGATGACTAACTTTAGCATTTCAGTATTAAACTAGAAGAACAAAAGTATCCTCTCTTATCACTTATTTTGGTCAATTTTCTATACATTCTCAATTTTATACTCATGAATTAAGGTAGCTTTCACACTGCCTTTTTTTTTTTTTTTTTTTTTTTTTTTTTTTTTTTGCTGAGCATCCTGGCCTTCCCTTTACCGTTTTACGTGAATTTCCACACTTGACCTAGGTGCAGAGACCCAGTTACTAGGCTTTGGGCAATCCACATATACTCTGTCTTTTGCACTTTATTTATAGGCAGGTAGCTCTTTCCTTAAATTCAAGTTTCTTTGATTAGAATGTATATTAATTACCAATTTTCAGTGATAATTGAATCCTCAGTTGATCTTATAATCAATACCTACTTTGCCTTGTTAGTGTGCATGTGCAATAAAAAGTGCTAATAATCTTTTAATGACCTAAGTAGGCTGTTAAAAGTTGACCAACTAATCTACTTCTTTAACTCATTACATTCATTAGCAAATAATTCTATCTTTTATCACTTATCCAGTTTATCTTTGCTCAAGATTTTCTTCTTGACACATGATTTTTTTTTTTTTTTTTATTTAATTTTTTATTT
Source organism: Cocos nucifera (assembly GCA_006176705.1). NCBI lineage: Eukaryota > Viridiplantae > Streptophyta > Magnoliopsida > Arecales > Arecaceae > Cocos > Cocos nucifera. Next base: position 352,041 of record QRFJ01000867.1, read on the forward strand.
TTTATATTATTCTATATTATTTTAAAAGGAGAAAGAAAAATAAAGGATGTAATAAAGGATAGGAAAGAATACACCTGATTTGGCTCAATCTGGTTCTTTGGAGCTTTGAAATTTTGCTTGAGTTCTCATTGATTTTTCTGTAAAATTGAAAATATACACCAGAGCAGTAAAAGTGCAACAACAAATTACTAAAAAAAAATAAAAAAAAATGATCCAAACTAAAAAGAAAAGAAACAACCTATCTAGTAGTTCTGATTTATAGTCTTCAGCTTGACTTTCTTTGAATTCTAAAGTGGATCAATCTGGTGCCACTTCAATTGGAATACTTTCATGTTTGATCGAATCCTCTTTCAATTTGACATTGCTTGCTTTTATAGTCTCAAACTTATTTTCTACAGAATTCTCATATAATGGATTGTCAATAATGTCAATTAGAAAACAAGTTTGATTATCAGGATGTTTAATATCTTTAAAAATATTAAAAGTAACTTGTTCATCTTGGACTCTAAGAATTAATTTTCCTTGTTGAATATCTATTAAAGCTCCTCCAGTAGCTAAAAAGGGTCTCCCTAAAATAAGGGGTACATCATAATCTTCTTCCATATCAAGAACAATAAAATCAACAGGGAAAATAAACTTGTTTACCTTTACCAAGACATCCTCCACTATACCTTTTGGATATTTAATGGATCTGTCGGCTAATTGAAGAGTAATAGTGGTAGGCTTTGGTTCTCCTAGACCCAGCTTTTTGAAAATAGAAAAAGGCATGAGGTTAATGCTTGCTCCTAAATCACATAAAACTTTATCAAAACTACAATCACCAATAATGCAAGGGATAGTAAAACTCCCTGGATCTTTTAGCTTCTGTGGTAATTTATTTTGAAGTATTGCTGAGCATTCTTCATTCAAATTTATTCTCTCATGCTCTTTCAGCTTTTTCTTATTTGTTAAGATTTCTTTAAGAAACTTGGCATACCTGGGCATTTGAGTAATAGCATCTACAAAAGGAATATTAATATGTAAATTCTTTAAAATTTTGAAAAAGTTAGAAAATTCCTTATCTGGATGCTGTATTTGTCTTTCTGGGAATGGCAGTGGCGGTACGTAGGGCTTCACATTTGGATCAGCAAACCGTATACCTGGAGACCATCCATCTGCTGGTTGTTTTGGTGACTGACGAGTTTGAGTTGATGGTTCTTTATTTGTAGTTGGCTCTTCGGTCTCATTCTTCTGATGTGGCTCCTCCAGCTTTGTACCACTTCTTAGGGTGATAGCATTGACTTGCTCCCTTGGATTTGTCTCCGTATTGCTTGGCAAGGATCCTTGAGGTCTCTCGGAGATTATCTTAGCCATTTGACCTATTTGCATCTCCAAGTTTCGAATTGCTGCTGTTTGGTCCTGCCTAAGTTTGACTTCCAAATTTTTTAAAGTTGCTTCTTGGTTTTGTATGAATTTGACCATTAGCTCTTCCATGTTAGACTTCTTTTCAGGTACTTGGAATCCCGGGGGTGGTTGTTGTGCTGCATTTTGATTGCTCCATGAGAAATTTGGATGCTGTCTCCACCCTTGATTGTATGTGTTGGAGTAGGGATTGTTTTGTTGCGGCCTGAAAAAATTACCAATATAATTAGCTGTTTCAGTTGTTTTAGCAAAAGGATTACCTGTCTGGCAATTATTCGTATCATGTCCTCCTCCACACAGATCACAAGTAATGCTCTGAACATGCATAGCTGTTCCCTTTAAGTTGTTGACTTCGGCTCTGAGGGCTGCAATTTCAGCTAGTAAGGTTGGCACGCAATCTACTCCCTGCACAGCTGCTAGTCTTTTTGGCATCATGCGCTCTGTCTGCCATTGATAGCTATTTGATGCCATCTCATCGATTAGATCGAATGCTTCTTCCTCTGTTTTTCGGTTAATGGTTCCTCCTGCTGCTGCATCAATCATAGAACGATTAGTAGGAGATAAACCATTATAGAAAGTTTGTACCTGAAGCCATACGGGTAGTTGATGATGTGGACATCTCCTCAATAATTCCTTGAAACGTTCCCAAGCCTCATATAGTGTCTCCATGTCCATCTGCATAAAGGAAGTGATATCGTTGCGCATCTTAGCAGTCTTGGAAGGTGGAAAGTACTTGGCTAAAAATTTTTGGGCTAGGACATCCCAAGTTGTGATAGAACCTGCCGGAAGAGAATGAAGCCAATTTTTAGCTTTATCCCGTAAAGAGAAAGGAAATAACCTTAATCTAATAGCATCATCCGACACCCCATTAATTTTAAAAGTATCGCAAAGTTCAAGAAAATTAGAAATATGGGCATTCGGATCATCATGCACGTGTCCACTGAATTGGACAGTTGATTGAATCATCTGGATCATCGCCGGTTTTATTTCGAAGTTGTTTGCTCGTACAGGCGGTCTCCTGATGCTCGAAGCTGCATCGGCTACAGATGGTGTAATATAATCATTTAATGATCGATATACTGGTCGAATAGCCTTCATGCTGTCCTTCAGTCGCCATATCCAATCCTAGATTGATGTCGTTAGGATCTTCAGCTGCCATGTTTCTCTCTTGCTGTAATCTTCTAATAGTTCTTTCAATTTCTGGATCTAAGAGGTAGTAAGTTACTATGTCCAGTACGTGTCATGCAATGAACAACAAATTTTTTTTTTTTTTTTTTAAATAATAAAATTAAAAATAAATTTCTAAAGTAAAGCTAGGATCAAAATTTCAATATTGTTTTAAACTCAATCCCCGGCAACGGCGCCAAAAACTTGATGCGTGCTAATTTATAGCTATGGCAAGTGCACCAGTCGATCAAGTAATAAAGTGAATGAGTAGAGTATCGTCCCTAGAGGATTGGAAAACAAGTACTGAAAAGCTCTTTCCTATGCTTTATTTAGAAGATCGATTTATGAGAATAAAAAAAAAAAAAAAATTAAAAAAAAAATAATTAAAATAATTAATTTTTAATTTTTTTTTTATTAAATAGAGAGAGTGTAAATTATTGAGGTTTTAAATTCAAGAGCAATGGATTACTAAGGCAATCGGTTCACCAACTCAATCAATACGATATTCAGGTTTTTAGATTAATTTTATTTCATGTGACGGTGGAGTCTCCTAATTTATTCACTACCCTTTGGTCCAGGCATAGCAAATCTATTAATATTTATTAATTACCCTTTGATCCAAGTGTAATTTAAATAAATATTAATGCATTAGGTTTTGTGAAACCCTCTAATTAAAATACGCTGCGTCCAAAGCGCACTAAAATTTCCCGCATGCATATGAATTCTAATTTGATTCATAATACAAGGTATATAATCAAGAAGCATTAACATAGATGTACTTGGTCCGTAACATCTATGTTCATCAGATCAATTAGAAGATGGCCAGTAATCTAAAAGCATTAAGATCAGATTTATATACTCCTCATGAATAAAATTTAAAAATAAATTATACTGAATATTGCATCAAAAGAGTGGCTACACCTTAGCCTTAGTAAAATAAAATTTAGTTCATGATAACAAATTTAAAAACAGTAAATAAAATAAAAAGCATGAAGAAATTAGACTGTTTGATTGCTGAAATTGATTATCTGTTGCTCTTGATGCGGAGAACTTGGTGAAGAAGAAGAGGCTCCTTGATATCTCCTCTCTCTTTCTTCCTCTCTCTCTTTCTTTCTTTTCCTTCTTCCCGTCTCTCTCTGTTTTCTCTCTGATTTCCTTTCTCTGTTTTCTCCCTTTTTCTTTTCTCTTTCTTTTTCTTTTCTTTTTTTTCTCACGGCAACGGGGCTTTTTATAGATGAAGTCTCCAAAATCCATCCAAAACTCGATTTTAGACTCCTAAAACAATTCAAACTATGATCTGAATAATTCTGGCCGTGCGATGTTGATCAAACGGTCCAAAAACCACTCAAAAACCCGTTAAAATAACCCAGATCAAGTCGGATTTAATATCAGCCGTTGGATCATCCAATGGATTGAATCTGGGCCGTCCGATCTCGTTGAAATCAGCCTTCAGACCTTTAGTTTCAGTCGGGATGAATCTCGGCCGTTGGATCTCGACCGGGAGCTGCGGATGCCGTCCATCAGCGCCTTCTTCTCGTCCGTCCGATCAAGATTCAGTGAAAACCGCCCGTTGGATCAGCCAGAATTCCCAAATTGCCCTCCGTGGACCGTGCGCGAGCCCGGTGTTGCGTGGACCGCCGCGTTCTTCAACCAATCAGAGCGCGCCTCCGTCTGTGAAATTCCTGAAATACCCTTCGGTTGGTCCACCGTACGCCGCGAAAAATGCTGACGTCATCCTGACGTCAGCGTTGCGTCAGCGGTTTTTTTTTTTTTTTTTTTTTTTTTTTTTTTTGAAATTCGATTCTGGGCTCCTTTGAAGTCCGTTTTGCCTGAAATTTGTTTCATCTGAATCAGAAAAATGAGATCTTCACATTGGTAGCCTTCTTTCCTGCATAAGATTAATAAAAGTATCAATTTTTAATAAAATATTTTAATTTATTTTATAATTTAATACTTTTATTAGTATATATTTACTACTTATCAACGATATTCGATTGAAGTAAAACTTTGATAGTATGCTACAAATATCATCAAGATCATCACTATAGATTTTTGGATCGATCGAAGATCTTCATCTATCAGTCATCGCATCATCATTCGTGATCGTTAAAATCAAATTTTTCTGATCGATGAAGCTAGGGCCATTGGATCGAGGTGATCTTTTATGATAACACTTTAATGATAATTATTTAAAAAATCAATGGTGAAGATGAGCATTAAATTTTAAAATTATATAATATTTAAAAAAATAAAAAAATTATTTTCAACCTACAACAGTAGTTACTAAAAATCATTGCTATCAATCTATGGCAACGATTATAAATTACTGTCGTAGATCTATTGCAGTAGTTTACCATAACTGCTACCATAGATCTATGACAGCGGTTCGAAAATCATTTTCATAGGCTAGATTAAAAATTTTTAATTTTTCTTTCCTCTCGTCCGCGCTCTCCCTCTCCCCCCTCCTCTCCATCATCGGTGAGACTCCACCCATCCTCGGCCACAACCGCCCGCCCCCCACCCCCCGCCCTCCCCATCCCAGGCTGTCGGCCTCTTGTCCTCCTCAGCCGCCCCGCCCTTGCCTCCCCATCCCGGCTGTGGCCACCCACCCCCCGCCCTACCCATCCTTGGCGCCCGCCGCCCAACCTCCCCATCCTCGACCGTCGCTACCCCTTGCCCTCCCCATCCTTGGTTGCTCGCCCCTGCCTTCCCCCATGCTCGATAGCCACCGCCCTTGCCCTCCCCATCCTCGGCCGCTGCCCCCTACCCCCCATCCCTTGCCCTTCCTGGCTGCCCGCCTCCCGCCCTCCCCATCCCCGGCTGCCGTCGCCCGCACCCCACCCTCTGCATCCCCGACCGCGTCGCCCACCCTCCCATCCCGACTGTCGGTAGCCCCTTGCCCTCCCCATCCTCGGTCACTCACACCCTGCCTTCCCCATCCTCGATCGCCACCGTCCCTTCCCTCCCTATCCCCGACCGCCACGCCCTGCCCTCCCCATCCCCTAGCCTCCCCATCGTGGCACCCCTCCGAGCCCCCTCTCCCTCTTTCCTCTATCTCTCTCTTTTCTCTCTGTTTCACTATCTTGCTATTATTTCGTAGGTTACCTCTAGCGCCGTCGTATTCCTCCAGCACCATCGTCGACGACCCTCGAAGCTTTCGATGTGACCCTCTCTCTATAGTCATAGATATATTTTTTATTTTAATTTTATAGCATTATTTATTAATCATGGGACTCGACTTGTCAATGAGTTAGGTTTGGATCGAAACCTAGATATTTAAATCCAGATCTGATTTTAATTACTGGTACCGAACTCGAATCTAAATCCGAATACTCAATGGGTCCGTACTTAAAGTATCAAACTTGGATCCTAATGGATCCCGAGTATCCGGATCTAATTTTGAGATCCGAAACTAAGAAAGAAAGAGAAAGAGAGGGAGGGAGGGGATCCAGCCTCGCCGCCATCATCAGCGAGGGAGACTGAGAGAGAGAGAGAGATAGGGAGGGGGTCCAGCCTCATCGGTGAGGAAGATCGAGAGAGTGAGAGAGGGAGGGAGGAATTCGGCCTCGTCGTCGTCGTTGGCGAGGGAGATCGAGAGAGGAAGAGAGGGAGGGAGGGAGTCCGGCCTCACTGACGAGGGATGAGATCGAGAGAGGGAGAGAGGGAGATTGAGAGAGGGAGAGAGGGATCAGGGAAGGGATCCGACCTCACCGGTGATGGAGATTGAGTGGGAGATGGGCAGTCTAGGATAGAACTTACCTAGTGCTGTCGAGGTTCCAGACACATTTGTCAGGAGCGATGGTGATATCCATATTATAGATGCCACTAGGCGATGACCTCAACATTCTGGTATAAACTATTAGAGTCTATTTATTGATGTATTGCTAATATTATTATTAAAAATATTAAATTTATTATCCAGAGGTTGCAACCCCCACCCCTTGAATGACTACGCAGAGCTTCATATCTGAGCCATGTCGGTGGTAGTGCCGTGCCTTACCGTGGGCCATGCCATGTTGGTAGATCGTGCCGTACTATGCCATGCCTTGGATCGTGCTGTGTCGTGTCGTATCGTATCGGTAGGTTGTGCCGTGCAATGTTGGTAGTTCATGCTTTGGGCCGTATCATGTTGGTAGACCATATCGTGGATCGTGCCGACTGCTAAGAAAACTCCCAACCGCTAAGAGAACTTCCATCTTGTTGGTTTTATTTATTGCATTGCATAGCGATAGACCCATCAATTGATTAGTGTACATAATCTTTGGCATATGTATATTTACATGTAATTGTATGGATGGTTCCTAGGCATATATTTGATTATTGTTCAACATGTTATATTGGTTAATGTTCATTAACGTTGCAGGTTACGATGGTACCAAAATGCCATCTAGCTTTTACTCCTACCTCTTGATGAGTTACGTGAAGTTCAGCATCTAAGGAGCAGTCAGAGCATACTTCATCCACCTCTGCATCGGCTGCTTAGGGACCTCCACCATTGATATTTACTCCACCGACAGCATCTAGTAATCCACCGGCATCTAAGCCTCTACTGTTACCCACATCTTCGACACATGCTACTCCACCGACATCTGAGTGTACATTTTTATTATATTATATTATATATTTTTTATATAGTATTTATAAATTATATATTTGCATAACATATTTTCATTGCAGGTATGGTGCATGTGAAGAACCGCCAGCATTAGATGATGGTACAGTATGATCCAGAGGGGAGGCCATTAGGAGAGACCGCATGGGAGATGCATTTCTTTTTTCAAGTGCTTGTGAGGCGGTCGGATATTATTCCCATAGATCCCAGAGACTGATGATTGATGGATGATGCTGTCAGAGACCGAATGTGGGAGGAGATATGGATAAGTGCATCTTAATTATATTTATGCATATTACATGTTTACTCTATGTTTGATAAGAATAATTTTATAACTGACTTTTGATAACTTTGTGCAGAGGAGGTATGACTTTTCTGATCACGAGAGGGCTCGAGATGCCCGACTGAAGAAGATCGAAAAGTTGTACTGGGGCTACAAGGTCAAGCTCCATAGAGGATAAGTCGAGCACCGACGAGACACTCTAGAGGAGCTTGTTCCTTAGATACAGGACTATCCTCTAAGTGAGTGGGAGAGGATGGTTACACATTAGAGGAGCCAGAAGTTTGAAATAAAATTATTAACTTTTAAAATTTTCAATATGCTTAAAGTTATATTTAAATATTTTTTAAATATTTATTATTTATTGAATACTTGTTAGGCTATCTCTCGTCAGAATCGGACAGCCCAAGAGTATACGCACACTCTCGACTGTGAGTCTATGGCTAGTCATGTGCATAGAGAGGTAATAAATTCTAAATCTTACTAGATAAATTAAATTAATATTTTTTTTATATTTTTGATAAACTGATCCATTATTATAGCTGATGAGAGATAGAGTGATGCCCAACCATAGCGAGATCTTTTGATCCAGCCATATGGATAATATGGGCAGGCCGATGAACGCCATGATCGAAAGAATTTTTATAAGTATTAAATATATTAGTATATATGATTAGTATTATAGCATTTTTTATAAAATTTTATTTATATTTATAATTACAGGATCAGTTAGATGCGCTCGTGAGTGAGAGCCCGGATACCTCTAGCCCCCATGGCCATCTGTCTCAGATCTTGGGGCCTGAGCACTCTGGAAGGATCCGATACAGGTTCGAACATATGCCGACTAGCTATTGGTCAGAGGTGAGCATCTCTTCATAGGCTTTCGATGTCGTCAGTCAGAAGAAGCTTGAGGTGGTGTTGGTATGGGCAGATCATGTTGCGATGAGAGCAGATCAGATTGAGAAGCGCGCATCTCATCTGGAGGGCATCGTGAGAGACATGGTGTCGATGCTTAGTGTGCATTTTGAAGATGCCTTCATAGGTTTTGAGGATATGTCGGCGCACATTTCAGTTTCAGCTCCAACTCGTGCTCCATCTCTCGAAAATAATGATGATGTAGATTTAGGAGACTTTTGATGTATTTTTTTTAAAAAAAATATTATAAAAAATTTTATTTGATAATAAAATTTTAGTATTTTAAAAATATTTTTATATTTATAATAATTTTTTATGTTATATATCTCTATATTTATTAGATAAAATATATAAAAAATTAAAAATTTTATATTTTTTTAATTATTCAAAAGCTACGGCAGTGATTTTACAACCGCTGTCATAGATGTGCCAACCGCTGTCGTAGATAATATATTAACCACTGTATTAGATCTATGTAACCGCTGTCATAGATCAGTCTATCACAGCGGTTCTATAACTACTGCCGTAGATAAGCCTATGGCAGTGGTTTAAAAATCGCTGTAATAGGCACTCTATGGCAGCGATTTCGATAACCGCTGCAACAATCACTGTCATAGATCTATGGCGATGGCTATAGTGATAGTGGTTAGCTAACGCTGCTATATTCTATAGCAGCATTTTTTGGGCTATGGTAGAGGTTATAAACCATTGCTATAGCCTAATTATGTAGTAGTGTATGCGTATTACCTATGCTTATTAAAAGTCAAAAAATTATTTATAAAAATAAAAAATTATAAAAAAATATTTATCAATGTAAATTAAACATAGAAAATAAGTCTAATTACCTACATAAGCCAGAAGCATAGGAAATTATGCTTTTTACCTATGCTAAATTAGCATCGATAAATATTTATCAAAAATTAAAAAAAATAAGACTACCCATTATTGACACTTTATTTTGAATGCCGATGCAATAATGATATTGATAATTTTATTTGCCAATGTTTACGCTTTAATGTAGCTAATTATTTCATTTTTACCAATGTTTAACATCTTGCGTAGCTAATTGTGATCTTTACCTATGCAAAATGTTGCATAGGTAAATTTTGCATCGACAAAGGCTCTTGTAGTGATATAAATGAGAATATATAGAGTATTAGAGCTTACCACCCACTGTAAAAGGTGTAGAACTATGAGAGCTGGCCACATAATCGCTCTCTCCTCGAGAGCTGTCCTTGGCTGGCCAACATGAATAAGGGGTCACTGCATGACTGAAAGGTGTAAAGCCATCCATAGATAGACCCAACTAGATATTGTATGATTCTTAAGCAATATAAAGGATAGCAAGCATCAAATTACTTCCATACCTCACTGTCTGATGGATGATAAATCATATCGGAGTGCTTGCATGGTCATTTTTTGTGCCATATTATCTGCCTGGCAGTACTCTTGGATAAGTAGAGACTCTGAAGTCTAGGAGTGAGAGGAAGACATCAAAGAACCTTGTATAGTATGCTCTTCTGATTGCAACCTTCTTGCCTCGGCTTAAATTGGCTTGCACTGCATATGCCGCATGAGCTCTTCTGTTGATCCTCTTTATAGAAAAGCATGCAACTATTACGGCATGTATCTATTTTCTCATATCCCATGCTTAACCCGTTGACCATTTTCTTTGAAGCATAGAAGCTTTCAACAAGCTTCTCATCCTTTGATAGTATTTTTTTTATTATTGCTACCATCCTATCATAATAATTAATGTCATATTAAACTTAGCCTTCAAGTTCAACAACTCTGACGCAGCTGAGAGTAAAGTGTGTGTTTTACATCCCAACCATGGTGGTTCATCAGCATCTTTCAGCATATGATAAAGAACGCCGCTGCAAGCTTTTAAATCATCCTCTTCATTCCAGTTAAATTCAGGATCAGTCGCATCCATAATCATGTCCATCATTCTATCTGTGTCTATGTCCTGCTCTATTCTAACTCTTGCAACTTTCTTCCATGTTTCTCCATGTAGGTACCAATGCTTATAATTGGGCATAAATCCATTCTTATATAAATGGACAATAATTGCATCCCTATCAAATATTTCTCTATTGCCACATCTGTTATAAGGGTAACGAGCTCATCCTTCATGCAAGAGTGCCACATTTTCAAAAATAAAATCATAGAAGTACTCTACACCCTCCCTATATTAAGCAAAAATCTTTCCATCGACTACTCGACGATCCATCTAACTATGGTCCATGGCAGACTATTTAAGAATTTTGCATATACATAAATACAAGGCAATTACTAAATATTATTTGATTATTCAAAATGGCTTAAATAGTAAATTAATGCAACCTATCACTAACTAATAGGTAAAGATAAATCCTATCCCATTCAGAAAATGTATTAATTCTATTGATCCATTATAGTAATCAAATAATACGCAACAGGGGCCAAAAAAAATTTGGTAGTATTTTTTCTTAGTTCTTCCATATAGGAAGAACAAAAAAAAATTGCTGTTCGAAATTTTTTTCAAATTCTCTGCATATCGTTTGATTACTGAAATGACCTATAGAATTACTTGCATTTTTCAAATCATCCATAGTAGATAATCAATTGACCAATATACATAATTCTTCTACCCGTATATAAATAAGTAAATATATGGATACATTAAAATATGTACATCAATCAACTAACGGATTTATCATTTCATGAAATGCAAATTTTATTAAAATTAACACATAATTAATGCTGTCCGACACTTTTCATTGGCTTGAGCGCATAGGACATATGAGGGCTAGATGCCTTGGATGCCAGTTATGACTCGAGGTTCGGGCATGCAGGGCGTGTCTCCGTCCCATGTTTGCAATACCGTCCGGCACTTTCTTTCAGTTCGAGTACTCTGCACGCTAAGACCCAAATTCCATGCATCTAATTAATTAATTATCTAACTAATTAATTAAATAAATATTTAATTAAAATTTAGTGATGGTACTAGCCATCGCTAATATCGTTACTAATACTAGACAACATTAACCAATGCTAATGCCATCGCTAATACTCACAATGGTAGGGGCGAGGCTATAAGATTGGGGCCGTGGGCTAGGGGCGGTAGGATAGGGGCCGTGCAGTTAAGCCGATAGGGACGGGGCCATGGCGAGGCTGGCGGGGTAGGGGCAGTAGGCTCAGGAGCCATCACTTAGGAGGCACCGATGGGGTCAGGGTGGCCATGGGCGAGGCAGAGTCAAGGTGGCAAGCTCGGGGCCACAACGTAGAAGGTGTCGGTAGGGTCGGGGCGACCGTGGGAGAGGCGGGGCAAAGGTGGCGAGCTCGGGGCCATGGTGTAGGAGGCATCAATGGGGTTGGGGGGTGTGGGAGAGGTGAAGCTAGGGTGGCTAGCTCGGGGCCACAGCATAGGAGGCGTTGGCGGGGTCGGGGGGGCCATGGGCGAGACGAGGTTGAGGCAGCAAGATTGAGGCAGCCATGGACGTGGCAAGGCCGGGGTGGTAGGCTTACGGTGACCACGTAGGAGTGCTGGCAAGCTCGGGCTAGGAGGGACTGGGGCAGTAGGCTCGGGGTTGCGGCATAGGAGTTACCAACAGGGTCGGCATGCCAGGAAAGAGGATGCATAGGGAGCAAAGAACGTCGGGAAGGATGCACGGGGAGCAAAAAAGGCGTGGAGATCTTTTTTCTTGAAATTTTTTTTCCTTCCGACAGCATCGAGAAGGATTTACTTTGAGTGGACTATTACCAACGATAGGATTATTGTCGATAATATGGTCGACAAATCCACATTATCTGTGCCATAGTATTAATGACAGCAATCTTCATCACCAATACCAAACTACCATCACTAATAATATTAATTTTTTTTAAATATTAAATTTTTATATTAATTTTTTTTAAAAATTTTTAACTATTACTGATGGTAAGTTTACCATCGATAATATTATCGAAAATGTATTAGCAATGAAAACTGCCATCACTAATACCGACAAGCCATCACTAATAATATTAATTTTTAAAAAATATTAAATTTTAATATTAACTTTTTTAAAACTTTTAAAATAATATTTTTTTAAAATTATTAGCGATGGCAAGAACTCCATCGCTAAAGCCATTGCTAATGATCATAATTTATTTAAATTATATTATAATATTAATATTTTTCTCCTAGATCATCTTTTGGATGATTAAAAATCAATATTATTTTTTTTTAAATTTTTAGATTTATTTAATTTATGGATCAAGTCCTAATTAATTTAAATTAGATTTAATTTAATTAGATTTGATTTAATTTAAGGCTAATTAAGTTTTAATATTCTAAGTAGAATTTGAATTCAAAGCCTCATTGAATTAGGTTTGATAAGATTTTGAATTGAATTTGAATTGATTCAAATTAAAATTAAATTAAACCTAAATTAAAAAAATTAATTAATTTAAATAAGATTAAATTTAATTAGGCTTAATTTAATTTAAGGATAATTAAATTTTATAATTTAATTAAAACTTAAATTCAAAGTCTAATTGAATTAAGTTTGATAGAATTTTAAATTAGATTTGAATAGGATTCGAATCAGATTCAAATCAAATCTAAATTAAAAATTATTATTTTTTAAATAATTTAAATTAAATTAAATTTGATTAGACTTGACTTAATTTGAAGATAATTAATTTTTACTATTTAAGTATGACTTAGATTCAAAGTCTAATTGAATTAGGATTAACAGATTTTCGAATTAGATTTAACTTGGATTCGAATTAGATTTAAATTAAATTTAAATTAAAAATTAAATTTTTTTAATTAATTTAAATTAAATTTAATTTAATTAATCTTGATTTAATTTTAGGCTACTTAGATTTTATAATTCATATAGGATTTGGATTCAAAGCCTAATTAAATTAGGTTTGACAGGATTTGAAATTGGATTCAAATTGGATTCGAATGTAATCATGGATCAAATCCTAATTGATTTAAATTAGATTTAATTTAAGTAAGCTTAACTTAATTTGAGGCTAATTAAATTTTATAATTTAAGTAGAACTTGAATTCAAAGTTTAATTGAATTAGGTTTGACAGGATTTTGAATTAGATTTGAATTAGATTCGAATTAAATTTGAATCAAACCTAAATTATAAATTATTTTTTAAATTAATTTAAATTATATTAAATTTAATTAGATTTGACTTAATTTGAAGGTAATTAAATTTTACTATCCAAGTAGGATTTAGATTCAAAGTCTAATTAAATTAGATTTGATAGGATTTTGAATTGAATTCGAATCAGGATCGAATTGAATATAAATTAAAAATTAAATTTTTTAATTAAATTAAATTAAATTAAATTAAATTAATCTTAATTTAATTTTAGATTAGTTAGATTTTATGATATAAGTAGGACTTAGATTCGAAGCCTAATTAAATTAGGTTTGGTGGGATTTTAAATTGGATTCAAATCGGATTTGAATTGGACTTGAGTTGTGTGCTGGATTATTAGTGATGAAAAAGTGGCCATCATTAATTTCATTGTTAATAATATTTTTAAATAAAATTATTTTTTAATTTATTATTGGTATTTTTTAAAAAAGTATTAGCGATAATAGGATTTTCTTGGTTAATAGATAAAATTTGCTATCACAAATAACTATTTTATATTAAGTATTATAAAAAAAATTAAAAAAATTAAATAATTTTAGTGATGGCTTTAAAAGCCATCGCTAATAGTTTATTATTAGCGACGGCAAGATTTTCATTGCTAATAAGGCAAAATCGATGTCGCTAACAATTTTTTAATGTTTAAATATTAAAAAAATTTCTACTTTGAGTGATAGCAAATGCTATTGCTAATAATGAATTCATCATTACTAATAGTATTAGCAACCATCATTTTTCTTATTGGTGTTGTGGTGGCAAAAAGGTATTATTAGTAATAGAAATTTATTCCATTGCTAATACCATCGCTAATATTTAAAATTCTTATAGTAAAAGTACGAGATGGGCGGTGGCCGCCCGAAGGTCAAGCAGCAGACGATGATGCGAGAGGTGATGAGGTAGTCGATGGGATGGGCATCAAAGCCAATAATGACAATGGAGTTGAGCTTGCATGAGAAAGCGAGGAAAAGGATGCTACTGATGGAGCAATGGAGGTCGAGATGGATGAACTCGTAGATAAACTGGATAGTGAAGGCCATGCCTACGAAAGCGGTGAGGGTTGGGGTCGATGGAGGAGTACGACTTTTTGTTCAGGGTGGTACTGATCGGCGACTTGGGCATGGGCAAATCCAACCTTCTCTGCCGCTTCACCCATGATGAATTCTTCCTCGACTCCAAGTCCACCATCATTGTTGAATTCGCCACCCACACCCTCCAAGTAATCCCCCCACCCTTCTTTCTTCTCATAATTCCTCTAGGTTTCCCTTTGATGTCTCTAATTGGGGGTTCTTTTGGAGAAATTATTGCATGCACCTGGTCCAAGTGAACCAGGGTAAATCTCAAAGCATATGGGGGAAAACATAGAAAAAATCAACAAAAATAGAGAGATTAGAGGGGTTTCTTAGGTTCTGACTTGGTTTTTCTTCAAGTATATGGGATTCTATGTGAGTTGTAGCAATGTGAGTTGGTTCCTCGAGGTTTTGAGAGCTTAATCTTGGTAGAAGCATAATATTTTGTAGGGTTGTGGTAGTTGGGTGAAGGTTAGGAGGAGGAAGGAGAAGAATGTGAAAAAGAAAATGATGGATATTTGTTGAGAGAGATAGAAAGAGAGAGAGAGGAGAGTGGAGGGGTTCTGTTTTTCTTCACTATCAGAGGAAGGGATAGGAGGGTGAAGAAGTAGGGTGTTAGGAGAAGAAAGTAGAGTGCTTTAAGTCTTTTTACTCTTTCTTTATCCAAAGGTGCTTCTTTAGGGATTTGAAAGGAGTTATCTTTTTGAATGGTGATGTTGGTTGATCTATGAGCTGGTGAAGTGAAAAGAACTTTATAAGAGTGACATGGGGATTATCCTCGATCGCAAACTTGTGTAGATCAACTAAGGCTGTAAATGGATCGAGTTGACCTGTAACCTAACCCGACCCAACCCACAAAGATCCAACCCAAACTATTTAAAAAGATTCATGGATCAGGACCAGGTTCTATAATTAGATCCATTCTATTTTTTGGATCAGATCTGGATTTAATAAATTTTGATCCAACCCAATCCGATCCGACCCAACCTACGTAAATTTCTAAGTTTATATGGATCTTATGCTTAATGATCCGATCAAACCTGAACTCATTATATGCTAGCATGGGCTGGGCATAAATTGTAGTGGGCTGTCCATTTATACAATATCATCTTCTTCTTTTTCTACCCCCATAATTGAGCGGTACTCATTGGTTCAAGCCAATAAAGTCCCTAATAAACATTATTTTTTTCTCTTTCCACCTTCATAAGAAATCCTTCGCATCAAAACTATACAATATTGTAAAAGATCAATTCACTAGAGATTAGAAGATCTGAAATCGGCAATCAAATACTTCTAACCAAAAGAAGGCGGCAGCCCTGATGAATAGACACCAAGAGATGGGTGGCCAATTCAGAGAGAGAGGAATAGGGTTTCAGGGAGAAAAAAGATTTTTATTTTCTTGTCATCCAAAAAATATTATATATACAAAGTATATATAGACATTCTGAGTCAACATGACTTAATCCTAAAAAATTTTTCTAGGCTAACTCATATAAGAAAGCACTCACCCAAGCCCATGTCTTATATGCTTTCATCCCTAGGACTAAAGACTTAGTCCTATACATAAATTAGCCACCTTAAGACCTCTCAACTTAGGCCTTAAGATCCCTTAGATTATATCCAATCCAAGATCAAACAAAAAAATCCATGCTCATCTGTCCACCTATTCGAGCTGGCTCAATGAACACTCGAGTCGGCTCGATCACCTATCAAGCCATAGATTCTTGAATACATGTTTTTTATTCGTCTGAGAGAGCTAGCTCAATTTTGGTCCAAGCTGGCTCGATCTCATCTCGAGCTAGCTCAACCTATATCCGAGCTAGCCCAACAGTGTATCAGCCCTCCTTCTCAGTTGATACAACTTCAGCCGATCCAAGCCTCCAGGAGTCACCACCTTAACTCCTTCATGATCTTTCAAGCCTTGGGAGTACCATTCTTGCTCTTTCAATCTCCACCTTGGTGCTCCAAGACTTGGAGCAACTCCTTTCTATCCATCAAATGCATCAATGCTACACATCTATGAAAGTTATTCCATGGAAGAATCTTTGTCAGTGCATTAGCTAGATTCTTCTTGGTATGAATCTTAACCAGCTCTACCTCACCATCCTCTATGAGCTCTCTGATCTGGTGGTACCTGATGTTGATGTTCTTCATCCTTACATGGTAGATTGAATTTTGATTAAGTAACAGTGCACTCTACCTATCGCAGTGCATCTTAATGGCTTTATGAGCAAGGTCCATTTCCAACGCCAATCCCTTCAGCCATAAAGTCTCTTTTGCAGCTTTTGTAATATTGATATACTCTACCTCAGTGGTGGATAAGACCGTGATGGGCTGCAAGCATGATCTCCATCAAATGAAACCTTCATTCGAGCAAAACATGAACTCTATCGTCGAACGCTGAGTGTCCACATCTCTACCAAAATCTGCATCCATAAATTCTTCTATCAGCCCTTAAGCCTTCTTGGACATGTTGGAGCAACCCTCGATATCTTTCAGTTGTCCATAGGTGATACCTACTCCAACTGTACCCACCAAATACCTGAAGATGTTCTTCAGTGCTCGCCAGTGCTCTCTGCCAGGTTGCGCCATGAATCTACTCACCTGACTCACTGCATGGACTATGTCCGGCCTACAACATATCATAGTGTACATCAAACTTTCCACACCAGCAGCATATGGGACTCTATCCATATCTAGAATCTCTTCCTCAGTTTGTGGTGATATAGTCTTCGACAGTTTGAAATTACCGACAAGTGGCAGCACTGCTAGTTTGGCTTCTTTCATCCCAAATTTTTCTAAGACCTTCCGAATGTAACCACCCTGGGATAAATGCAGCACCTTCTTATCTCGATCTTTGAGAATTTTTATGCCTAAATTTTTTCTCGCATGCCTGAAATCTTTCATTCGAACTTCTAAGATAATGCAGCCTTCAGTCCCTGCACAACTTTCTTACTCTTGCATGCTATCAGTATATCATCTACATACAAGAGTAAGAACATTCTAAATCCATCCTCCAGAGATTGAACATACACATAAGGATCAAATTCACATCTAGAAAGGTCGATGCTCCCCATAAAGGTATCGAAGTGCTTGTACCACTGCCTCGATGACTGCTTCAGCTCGTACAGCAACTTCTGTAACAAATATATTTTCTCTTCTATTTCAAGCTCCATGAACCTTGGTGGGCTGCTGCATGTAGATTCTCTCCTCCAGATGTTCATAAAAAAATATTGTCTTAACATCCATCTACTCTAACTCTAAGTCCTGAGCTACAACGATGCTCAACAGCATCCTGATAGACATATGCCTGACGATCGAAGAGAAAACTTCATTGAAGTCGATGCCTTTCTTTTAAAAGTATCATTTGGCCACCAATCTTGCTTTGTACCTGATACCTTCCTGCTCTGAAGGTCCCTCTTTGCATTGGAAACCTATTTGCATCCAATGGGCTTCTTTTTCTGTGACAGTTGCACCAAATGCCATGTCTGATTCTTTTAGAGAGACTGCATTTTCTCAACTATAGCTTGAACTTATCTATCTCTGTCTTGGCTCTCTACAACCTCCTCATAGGTGTTGGGGTCTCCATTCACTATCACCAGGATGTAGACACCGAATCTCCAAAGCTATATCGATCTGGCTATCGCACGTTCCTCTTCGATTTATGCAATGCAACGCCGATGTCAGTCCTTGATCTAGCTCACTCTCGCTGGTCTTCCTGGCTTCTAACCCCCATTTTAGTACTCTCCACTTATGGAGACTTCTTTGAAAAATTATCCATCTAAAACTCAAGTCCTCTCGGTGCACCTACAAGTGATAAAATAGAATAAAAGATTAGTTATCCAGCACTGCCTTGTTGGACCGTTTGCTTCTCCTGCTGTCCTTCCATGCCACCTCATCTATATAGAACTGAGTTTTCATCAAAGACCACATCCCTACTGATGACGACCTTCTTTTCCAAGGGATCCCATAGTCGGTACCCCTTAACACCTCATGGATATCTCAAGAACACCATCTTCTTTGTCTTGGTGTCCAATTTGCTTCGCTCACCAGCACTGATGTGCATAAATACCGTGCACCCAAACATCCTTAGATGGTTCAGATTTATACTCCTTCCAGATCATTTTTCTTCTGAAATTCTTTCATCTAACTTGGTGTGAGGTGACCGATTCACTAGATAGTAGGTTGCATCCATTGAATCTACCCAGAAGACCTTAGGAAGCCTTGCTTGCAGCCTCATGCATCTTGCTTTCTCTATAAGGATCCTGTTCATTCTCTCAGCCATCCCATTTTGTTGAGGAGTCTCCTTCACCAAGAAGTATTTTTTGATGCCACACTCCTCATAAAAAGCCTTGAAACTCCTTATTGGTGTACTCTCTGCCATTGTCAGATCGCAAACACTTCACACTTCTATCCTGTTCCTTCTCCACCTCTGCCTTTCAAACTTTGAATTTGGTTAAGACTTCTGATTTCTTTCTCATAAAGTAGATCCAAACTTTTTTTGAGAAATCATCTATCAGGATCATGAAGTATCTTGCTCTATTTCTGGCTGAAATCAGAGTCGGTCCCTACACATCCATGTGAACTAGATCCAGTGGGGTTGTCATGCGGGCTGTGCTAATCGCAAACTGAACTCTTCTCTATTTTTCCATCTGGCATGACTTATAAAGCTCAAAAACTTCTCCACTCAGATCAAAGATCCGTTCTTTTTTGCTCAACTCCTTCAGCCCTCTATCTCCCATGTGGCTCGGACGATAATGCCATAACCAATAAGCCCCCTGCTGATCTTGCATTGCTGTTGCTATATCGGATCCTCCGATCACCATAGATTTCTTCATCTTATAAAGATTATTTTTTAATCTTCTATTCCTCATCACTATCATGACTTCATTAGAGATATTCAATACTCCACTCCTGGCATGACTGCTAAAGCTGTAGTCACTCCGCTCCAGGTAGCTCAATGACACAAGGTTCTTCTTTAGCTCTAAGATATGCTTCACATTCGTGAGAGTCTGCACCATCCCATCAAATATCCTCATTCTACTTATCCCAATACCAGCAATCTTACAAGGGTGATCATCTCCAAGTGTCACACTCCCCCCTCAATCTCAGTATATATAGAAAACCAAGATCGATTTTTGGGTGTAGTGATACGAATAGGCTGAATCTAGGGTCCAAACTTCTGTACTTTGCCTATGACCATCCGACACCACCAAGAGGTCATCCTCCACCTCCTGATAAGTAACTATACTCAAAGAATCTGATCCTTCATTTTCTTCCTTTTGATTCTTCAACTGTGGGCAATCACAACGAAAATGCCCAATCTCGTTGCACTTGTAATGCTTTACTTATTTTCTATCTTTCTGGGACTTTGATCGTCCCCTTGATTTTTCTCTTATCCTTCCTCTTCTAGATCTCTCTCCTACAGTCAAACCCTCCTAGAGAACGCCATCCTTAATCATCTCTCTCTCTATTCATTTGTATGCAGCACCGAGATAATGTCTTGATAGTACAGTGTCTCTTTCTCATAGAGTAATTTCGTGACCAGTGGATCAAAGAAAGGAGGCAGTGAACAAAGTAATAGTAATGATTTATCTTTCTCCTCCATCTTTATCCCAACATTCAGCAATTCATTGCTCACTTGATCAAACAACTGTATATAACTGAGAACATCTCCACCTTCAACCATGCGAAGGCTATACAATCTCTTCTTCAACATAAGTTTGTTGCATATGTTCTTTCCCATGTAAAGATCCTACAAATTTGACCAAAGTCCCTTAGGGGTTTTGTCTTCCAGCACCAATAGAGGGCCGAGTCTGCCAAACATCCTCTAATCATAGAACATGCCCGTTTTTTTATCGACATTCATTATCGATCTGTCATCCCTTCCGGCTTATTCTCCAAAATTTGATCTAATTCATGCTGCACAAGGAGATTCTCTACATGAACTTTCCATATGGAAAAGCTTCATTTTCCATTAAACTTCTCAAAATCTATCTTTATGCTACTTTCAATGATTGGATCCAAGTCACACAATAGTAAAATCATCAAGATAGATGAGAAATACCTGGATAGGATCCTGCTAAAACTTCAGCCTTTATAGATCTCTTCCTTCTGCGATCTTCTTCTTCCTCCACATGATCTAAGCTCTGATACTAATTGTAAAGGATCGAATCACTGGAGATCAGAAGATCTGAAATCGGCAACCAAAAACTTCTAATCAGAAGGAGGCGGCAGCCCTGATAAATTGACACCAAGAGATGGGTGGCCAATCCAGAGAGAGAGGAATAGGATTTCAAAAAGAAAAAAGATTTTTATTCTCTTATCATCCAAAAGATATTACATATACAAAATATATATAAATGCCCTGAGTCAACATGACTCAACTCTAAAAAACTCTCCTAGGCTAACTCATATAAGAATGCATTCACTCAAACCCATGTCTTGTATGCTCTCATCCCTAAGACTAAAGACTTAGTCCTATATATAAATTAGCCACCTTAAGACCTCTCAACTTAGGCCTTAAGACCCCTTAGATTAGATCCAATCCAAGATCAAACAAAAAAAATTATGCTCATCTATCTACCTGTTCGAGCTGGCTCGATGAACACTTAAGCCGGCTTGATCGCTTGTCAAGCCATAATTTTTGAATACATGTTCTCTATTCATCTGAGAGAGTTGGCTCGATTTCGATCCAAGCCGGCTCGACCTATATCCGAGCTAGTCCAATAGTATATCAACCCTCCTTCTTAGTTGATATAACTTCAGCCGATCTAAGCCTCCAGAAGTCACCATCTAGACTCCTTCATGATCTCCCAAGCCTTGGGAGAACCACCCTTGCTCTTTCAAATATTTCCAACTCAATAAATTTAGAGGAAAGTAAGAAATAGAAATTTTACTTCTAATTGTATCCTCTAACCAACTTTAGGAGGTCACATCCATTTGCCTTTCATATGTATATGAGGTATATGTTGGCATTTTTTCTTAGAGGTAATTGTCACATGTTAATAACCACTCCAAAAATTATTTTATGCCACGAATATCATTGGATGGTCAACTTGTGAGATCAATTTCAACTTTACTTATGAGAATCGATTGAATAGCTATAGTTGTTGTCTGTTGGTTAATTTAACCCATAATTCAATCCAGAATTGATCGAAATCCGATTCGAATATGTCTTTCATGGATTAGGGACGGATTATAGTGGACATGATTTGATCTGAATGATCCATTAGATCAAAAAATTTAATCATGAGCCCGATCCAATCCGATCTGATCTTTTATTGGGTTGGGTTTGGATCTAACATCAAGACCTGATCAAAGAACTGAATTGGATTGGGGTCACTCTTGATCCGATCCGATCCGACCCATTTTCACCCCTAAGATCAGCAAATATGCCAAATAAATCATAATGGTCAGTTATCAATATCAAGATAGTATAAAATCACATTATATATATTTAATATATATATATATATATTTAATATATATTAAATAAAGAAAAATTTTAAATTTAGAAAAAAATAATTTATAAATAACTTATAATCTATATTATGTATAAAATATATATTCTTTTATTATTTTGATTATTTTTAAAAAATTATATAATATATATTATTAAATTAATAAAATAAAATATTTTTTTGAGAAAAAACTGCATGCCATACATAGCACAGGGTTATGAGCTAGTGACAGGTGAAGGCTGGAACAAAGGCTGACTGCAATTCACAAGTAGGTTTGCCGTTGCATGGAACCAAGTCAGACCTTTACCAACTTGAAGTTAGGATACGTTAGCATATTTTGAGGATGCACAAGATGCATGATAATGTGATAGGCCCATCTCAATAGGTATAAGTTGTATGATACTAATCTTGATTTTTGAGAGCTATTCATGAGCATCGGCCTCGATTCTGTATCGTTAAGAGATAAATACGAGTTAGGAATCCTCTTTAAGTTTGCAATGGAGTCAGAAAGATGCAGTAGCTTTTAGCAGGGACGAGCAAAAGGCCAGTCAAATAGTGAATCTAATCCGAATCGATCTCTTTGATTCAATTTATATTGATTTTATTTAAATTTGATTTGGTATCAGTACGAGAAACATTTGAACAAAACAAATTTGATTTAGTTTCAATTCCAGTTTTTGAGAAGACTGATTCAAACCGAATCGACTTACGCACGTAGCTATTTATTAAACTCGTGCACCATCCTACCTATTAGCATCTACTAGAGTACGATACGATGCTTGTGGCTTGGAAAAATTGAACAGCGGAACGTGAGCTGGAAAATAGAAAACGAACAAGTTGGTGAGTTACTGCATGAGTTATTCTTTTAGGAAAGTATTCTAGATATTTTCAATATAAAATGGATTCTAGGTGTTTGCGTTAGTAAAGGAAACTAGATATCGCGGCGATATAGTTGGAAAAAGTGAGAAATATTGTGGGGTCTGGGAGAGGTGGAGATGCTGACATTTTGAGCTTCTAATGCACGTGCATTCTAGTGTTCAGTTCAAAAGCAAACTGCGGGAATCCGAACCTAATCAGGTTTAAAAGAATAATAAAAATATAACTCTTAAAATAAAAACATACTTTTAGAAAATAGTAAAATATTTGCGACCCCTCACGTCTCGTGATTTTTCTTATTATGGACCATTTCACTTTAAAATTTATAATTAAATTCTTTTGCTGTTAGAGTTTTGGAGGAAAAATTTAATTTTTTTTTTTCTCTTTCAAAAAATTTTAAAATTTTTTTCTTGAGTTTAGTCCTACTTTAGAATATGATAAAATTTTTAATGTATTTATAAACTATTTTTTTTTCTCACTTTTGCTTAGGAGTTCCGGAGGAACGAAGATTTTATATTTTAACATAAGCACTAGCATATGTACGCATGATAATCATAAAATATTTATTTTATCAATTTTATTTTATATTTATTTTTTAAATATATTTATTTGTTGATTGATTGCTTTCCTATACGGTCATATAGTTAAATGGCCGATTATCAAAATCTTTTATTTTAAAATAATTCTTGCTTCGGCAGAGGTCGTATTGCAGAAAGATTTTATGCAACATTAATTTGGATATCTAGGACTCAATTGGTTCAAAAAAATGGAAAGGAGAAAGTGTGGTTAATGGAATGTGAAAAAAAAAATCTATCTTATTTAGTTAAAATTTTAAAACAAAAAAGATTGAAAAAAATATTTTTATAAAAATATAATTTTTATATTTTATGAAAAGAAAAAAATCATGTGAGATATGGTTCCTAGCTTTCTTCCGATACAAAAATTAGAGGCTATTTTTTTATTAAAATTATTTTTTTTAACCATCAAAAGATCTATGATTAAAATAAATATTCTTTCTATCATAACGTCTCAAATTCTATCCAGTATAATTTTTTATTTATAAATAATGATAATATATAGAATAAAATAAGATTTTTCTTGTATTAAGCATGTAATGAGTGTTTTATTCAATTTTCTTAGAAATATGTATAAGTAACTCTAAAATAAGTTACTTTTCATAATTAACTAAATATATCAAAATTATTTTTTCTGACATCATATTTTCAAGAACCAGCTTCTCAAAAATAATATTATAATTATTGCAGCATGGCTTCAAATCGTTGAAAAGAACTCATGCTGGAGAGTCGGAATGGATTGAATCGACGTGAATCATGGATCAATCTCTAAGAAAGTCCTAAGAACCAATAAGGTATCCTTCGATTTAGGATCCTCTGATACCTCAGTCAGCTGAAGTCTTAAAAATAGATGGTAAAAATGGAAGGCAAGAAGATAAGAAAAGAGGATTTGAGTAGAGGAAGATTCGATGTTCTTTTAGTGGAAAAGTTGAGAGTAGATTTCAGTAGAGTCTTGACTCTGTGAATTAAAACTTATCTTCCGAAAGGATACCTTGCTTTTCTATTTATAGAAAAGTTTGTTTAGGCCTTAAAAAAAATTTATTAGATCATTAATTTGTTATAACGGAATGGTCATCTGGACAATGGCTGTAGATCGTTCGCCTGAATGGTAATTAGTTGTAATATGGCTACAGGATAGCTTCGATTTGATTGGAAAGCTGCTATTGCTCAATCGGTCTATGCTTGTGTCGAGGTCGGTGTTTTACCGATCTCGCTGGTATGGTGAGATCAGTAAAATACCGATCTCGACAAAGAGAGTTAGGTAGTATTTTTTCTCACTTTATTGGTGATGTCGGCTTTTTGCCGATCTCGATATGATAGAACTGGTAGCAAAGATGAAGTAAATTCGATCTTGGGCTCAGCTATCCAGGTTGGTATAAATCCAATCTTTGGTAGAAAAAGCTACAGATAGGAATGTGAGCTACCAATTTTCAGGGCGGTGAACTATTGATCTCATCCTGTATGCCAATCGTAGGTCAGTTGAAAATCGATCTCAATTTATGGTAAACCTAGATAGGATTGAGGATGGTAATTTTTTGGTCTGGACGGTGCATTGCTGTTTTAGACCGATTATTTGAGCGATGTATCATAGACCGATTATTTGAGCGATGTATCATATTTGATCTTAGTACAGATTAATTTAAATTTTAAATTAATATTTTATTAATTTAAAGTTGATATTTATCATCATATTTTTGTAGTAGTTATTTAGATTGATAAATTTTTTTGATGCCGTCATATGGCATCAATAATAACAAAGAAAAATCTTCTAGTGAATCAATTTAGTCCTCGATGTAATGCAAATATGTAATACAAATCAGTTGGCCCCTAAACGACAAACTTCAAGAGACTAAAATGAACCTTGATATCAATAAAAAATTTAAAAGAATCTAAGAAAATAATAAAACAATCGGATCAAACAAACATTGCAATCAAGGTGCAGCCGCAAAGCATGAAAGAATGCATTGCGGCAGATGAGGAGTATCATTTTGTCTAAATCGAGGATTGGCAGGACTTCACTTTTTCCTCCTTGGCAAATTGCTATAAAGGTCTTTTAGTCTCAAAGTACTTCATAATAATTACATGATGCTCACATGACAAAATCTTTTCAGATTCGGCCAACAAGATGGACGGCAGCATCACATTGGTTCGCTCAAGTGAGTTCAACGATTTGACTGCAAACTTTTTAACTCAGCTCTTGGTGTGAAAAATGATGAAACTTGGGAGGTCAAAAAGTACCTTGTTTTTTTCTTCTCTGATGTTGCTGTTTAGAAAGTAGGTGTCCAAGTTCATCTGGCCCTCCTTCATGGCCCACACGGTTGGGACCAAAATCTTAAATTTCCATTGAATGTTAATACTTCCATCTCTCAGATATTGTAAAACTCAATACTATTTTCAGATTTGATGAAACTAAATACAAAATGAGCTACATTTGGGCCTCATAAAGGAGGCTTGGGCACATAGAACCAGGCCTCTTTGGCACCAGAGCCGAGCTATGAGGTGCAAAGTTTTCCTTTGATCTACTGCCACGTCATCCTTATTAACTAAAATGGGTGGAAGACCAACCAAAATCGGGCGAAAGTATGATTCAAACTAGGGGTCTCGATGGGTCAAATTGTGTTTGGTTTACATGCAGGTCGAAGTAGGTTTGAGCCAAAAACGCTCGACCCATACCCCACGTATATTTTCGTTAATCCATATTAGCTCACCAACCTTTCTAAATTTTTTCTCATTACCTATGTGTATAACTAAGAAATAAAGCAAAATGAGGTATTCATAGATCACAGACAATAAAATCAAAATTTCTCTTTAAATATATCATTACAAGCATAATAAACATAAAATATAGTATATATGACAATCATGAACTAATTAATGATAAAACTTAGCAGTCACGTATTCTAAAATATCTTGGCCCACTCAATCCGTCATTCTTGTAGACTTTTTATTAAAAAAGGAACCATAATGGACAAAAGTAATTAGAAAGCCATCAATAATGTTAAGCCAAAGAAATGTTAGTTTTGAATCGGATCATCCTAGATAAACCACCAGGTTGGGAGGCTAAACACAGACGGCTTAATTTGGGTCGGCCTAGAGCCAACTTGATTACAAAGGAGATCATCCAAATTCATTTATTTTGAAACGGTTCGAGTAGGTTGGCAACTTTGGTTTAATTTTTGTCATTTCTAAATTAAATCCTCATCAAGTACCAATATCTAGTGATTTTGTCAACTACCCCAATTGATATTGTTGGTACTGAATCTGGTCGATACCAGGATGAGCTAGAGTGAAGGCGGACGAGGTCACTGTCGGTGACGTACAAAATAAAGTCCTATTCGGAGTTGGTGATGGTGGCTCCAGTGGGATTCTTCGACGATCAAGTTAGCTCTTTTGACCAACATAAATAGAGTGCTTAGGCTAGAGCTCGGCAGAGTTTCGGAAAGGAGAAGAGAGTTTAGCGCTTAGAGAAAACGTATCTGAAGGGTCCCTTTTTATAAGCGGAACTTGATTGATGGTGACAGCTGCAGCTATCTGGCAGTGGGCCGCTCGAGGTCTGATAGAGTTTGGTATGGAGAGAAAGGTGTCATCAGACTGATGGTGATAGTCATACCGTCTGGTAGTAGGTCGCTCGAGATCTGACGGAGTCAGTCACGGAGGGGGCGTCGTCTGTAGCATCGCCTGTGGCAGACTGATGGCGATCGTTCATCGAGATTTAATAGCCGTAGCTCTGAGAAAGCAGACGTTGGTTGGTGAATTTCGGCATATATTAATTTTAGAGAAGTTCGGACTCCTGAAAGAGTTCGATCGAAGAAAAAGTTTGGAAGAAGTTTGGCTCTCGTAGACGTCTGATTGAAGGAGTGCGGAGGGAGTCCGACTTCTATAGACGTTCAATTGAAAGAGAAGCTCGGAAGGAGTTCGGCTCCCGTAGGCGTCCGATAGGAGGAGTGTGGAGGAAGTTCGGCTCTCGTAGGAGTCCGACTACAGGAGCAATCCGGAAGGAGTTCGACTCCCGTAGGCGTCCGACTGGAGGAGTGCGGAGGGAGTTTGGCTCTCGTAGGAGTCCGACTATAGGAGCAATCCGGAAGGAGTTCGGCTTCTGGAGAGTTCGACAAAAATTTGGTCGTTAGAGGAGCTCAACTGGGGCTCAGCCACTGAGAAGTTCGGTCGGCTGAAGAAATTCGGCTGGGACTCGATCGCTGAAAAGTTCGATCGGCCGAAGGAGTTTGGCTAAGATTTGGCCACTGAAGCTCTTTCATGATCATCGATTGCATTGGGCTAAGCATCAGGCTGGACTTCGATAGGAGCAGAATTTATCTCCAATAATAGTCCCCCCACTCTCGAGTTCGAAACTCGAAGAAAGGGAGTACGAAAAAGATGACTGTCGAAGTCCTTTTTAGGGCTCTACGTCAGTTCAGGTTGAAGCCGAGAGAGATCTTATCTTCAGCCAAGGTTGACGTTGAAGTTGAGGCTCGGAGGGATCCCGTCTCCAGCCGAGGTCCAAGGAGACCTTGTCTTTTGTTGACGTTGCAGTTGAAGCTTGTGGAAGATCTTATCTCCAGCTAAGGTTGAAGGAGATCTTCTCTCCTGTTGATGTAGATTTTAAAACTCGATGGAAGATCTTATCTTCGATCGAGGTAAAAGTTGAAGTCGAAGTTCGAGAGAGATCTCGTCTCCAATCAAGGTTGAGGGGGATCTCATCTTTTGTTGATGAAGATATTGAAGCTCGAGGGAGATCCTATCTCCAACCAAGATGGAAGTTGAAGTTGAGGCTCGAGGAGATCTCATTTCTTGTTGTCGTAGAAGCTCGAACGCTCGAAAAAGATCTTATCTTTAGCCGAGGTTAAAGCTCGGGCGCTCGAAAGAGATTTTATTTCTAGCCGAGGTTGAAGGAGATCTTATCTCCTATTGATGTAGAAGCTCGGATGCTTGGAAGAGATCTTATCTCTAGTCGAGGTTGAAGAAGATCTTATCTCCTATTGACGTAGAAGCTCGAATGCTCGGAAGAGATCTTATCTCCTATTAACGTAGAAGCTCGAATGCTCAGAAGAGATCTTATCTCTAGCCGAGGTTGAAGCTCAGGCGCTCGGAAGAGATCTTATCTCTAGCCGAGGTTAAAGGAGATCTTATCTTCTGTTGACGTAGAAGTTCGGACGCTCGGAAGAGATCTTATCTCTAGCCGAGGTTGAAGGAGATCTAATCTCCCATTGACGTAGAAGCTTGAAACGCTCGGAAGAGATCTTATCTCTAGCCGAGGTTGAAGGAGATCTTATCTCCTATTGATATAGAAGCTCGGATGCTTAGGAGAGATCTTATCTCTAGCCGAGGTTGAAGCTTGGATGCTCGAAAGAGATCTTATCTCTAGTCGAGGTTGAAGCTCGGGCGCTCGGAAGAGATCTTATCTCTAGCCGAGGTTGAAGGAGATCTTATCTTCTATTAACGTAGAAGCTCGGATGCTCGGGAGAGATCTTATCTCTAGCCGAGGTTGAAGCTCAGACGCTCAGAAGAGATCTTATCTCTAACCGAGATTGAAGCTCGAGCACTCGAAAGAGATCTTATCTCTAGCCGAGGTTGAAGGAGATTTTATCTTCTGTTGACGTAGAAGCTCAGACGCTCGGAAGAGATCTTATCTCTAGCTGAGGTTGAAGCTCGGACGCTCGAAAGAGGTCTTATCTCTAGTCGAGATTGAAGAAGATCTTATCTCCTATTGACGTAGAAGCTCGGACGCTCGGGAGAGATTTTATCTCTAGTCGAGGTTGAAAAAGATCTTATCTCTTGTTGACGTAGAAGCTAGGACGTTTGGAAGAGATCTTATCTTTAGCTGAGGTTGAAGCTCGGGCACTCGGGAGAGATCTTATCTCTAGCCGAGGTTGAAGAAGATCTTATCTTCTATTGACGTAGAAGCTCGGACTCTTGGGAGAGATCTTATTTCTAACCGAGGTTGAAGCTCGGGCGCTCGGAAAAGATCTTATCTCTAGCCGAGGTTGAAGAAGATCTTATCTCCTATTGATAAAGATGTTGAAGCTCAGAAGAGAACTTATCTTCAGTCGAGGTTGAAGTTGAAATTGAGGCTCGGAAAGAACTCATCTCCAACGATCGAGGTTCAAGGAGATTTTATCTCCTGTTGACGTAAAAGCTCGGGGGAGATCTCATCTCCAGTGATCGAGAATGAAAGTGGAGCTCGAGAAAAATCTTATCTCCAACGGTCGAGGTTGAAAGTGAAGCTCGGAGGAGATCTTATCTCCAGCGACCGAAATTGAAGAAGATCTTATCTTCTATTGACGTAGAAGCTTGGAGGAGATCTTATCTCCAGCGTTCGAGGTCGAACATGAAGCTCAGAGGAGATCTTATCTCCGGTAGCTGAGGTTGAAGGAGATCTTATCTCCTGCAGTTGTCGGGCATAATGGAGCCGCTGTCGGAGCCTTTTCTCTTATCCCGTCTAGAATGAATGAGGCCTTCGACTTTGCTCACATTAGGACGAGGTTCTCCTCCTATTCCTAATGGACTATGGGGGCACATAGGGGTCGTTGTCAGAGTCTCTCCCTCCATCTCGTCTAAAATGAACGAAGCCTTCGACTTTGCTCGCATTAGGATAAGGTTCTCCTCCTGTTTCTAACGGGCTATAGGGGCACATAAGGGCCCTTGTCAGGGCCTCTCCCCCCATATCGTCTAAAATGAATGGGGTCTTTGACTTTGCTCGCATTAGGATGAGGTTCTCCTCCTATTCTTAATGGGCTATGGGGGCACATAAGGGCCGTTGTTAGGGTCTCTCCCCTCCATCTTGTCTAAAATGAACAAGGCCTTCGACTTTGCTCGCATTAGGACGAGGTTCTCCTCCTATTCCTAACGGGCTGTGGGGGCACATAAGGGCCATCGTCAAGGCCTCTCCCTCCATCTTATCTAAAATGAACGAGGCCCTTCGACTTTACTCGCATTAGGATGAGGTTCTCCTCATATTCCTAACGGATTGTGGGGGCACATAAGGGCCATCGTCAGGGCCTCTCCCTCCATCTCGTCTAAAATGAATGAGGCCTTTGATTTGCTCATGTTAGGATGAGGTTCTCCTCCTATTTCTAACATGGCTACTATTATTTGCTTCTTCCCTGTCATCAGATAGTTTTTGCGTCGAAAAACAATAATGTTGAAATGGAGGAGTCTTATTTAAGAAAAATTATCGATAGTATATTCTCGAATTCTCTGATTCTTAAGGTCATGGGAGCGTTGTTCCTCTGAGCTTTTCAGATGGTAAGTTCTGAACCTGACGACCTCCTCAATTTTGTGCTGGCCTTCTCAATTTGGAGCAAGCTTCTCTTGGCTTTGACGCTGGGAGATAACAGCCCATCGAAGTATCAAGCCCTCACAGATAGTATCGATGATGTCGAGAGACAACCGATCTCCTTGTTGTTCCTCCCTCGTTGATGGTTCTAGCTATGGTAGTGCCATTGGTTTGCTTTAGACCGATGTATGTGGAACATTGAGGGGGGCGTAGTTGAAAAATACTATGGGGGGAGAACTTCTTCGTGTCCTTCTGTCGGGGCTTACTCGATGACGAGCTCGAAAAGGAGTTCAGGCTCGCTTGTGCTCGGGGGAGGGTCCGTGAGCATGACCGAGCTTCATTTGATCCTTTTGGGAAACCTCATGGGGGAAAACTTCATGCTCTTTTATCGGAGCTTCCTTGATGACGAGCTCGAGAAGGAGTTCGGCCTCACTTGCACTCGAGGGAGCCCGTGAGCGTGGCCGAGCTTCATTCGGTCCTTCTGTAAAACCTCCTGGGAGAGAACTTCATGCCCTTTTGTCGGAGCTTTCTTGACGACGAGCTCGAGGGGAAGTTCGGCCTCGCTTGCACTTAGGGGGAGCCCGTGAGCACAATCGAACTTCATTCTGCCCTCCTACGAAGCCTCTTGGGGGAGAACTTCATACCCTTTTGTCGAAGCTTCTTTGATGATGAGCTCGAGGGAGAGTTCGACCTCGCTTGCACTCGAGGGAAGCTCGTGAGCATGGTTGAACTTCATTCCGCCCTCCTGCGAAGCCTCTTGGGGGAGAACTTTATGCCCTTTTATCAGGGCTTTCTTGACGATGAGCTCGAGAAGAAGTTCGGCCTCGCTTGCACTCGGAGGAAGCTCATGAGCATGGTCGAGCTTCATTCAGCCCTCCTGTGAAATCTCCTAGGGGAGAACTTCATGTCCTTTTATTTCTTCTTCCTAAGGGCGACGGATATACTAGGCCAAATGCTCTTTCTTGGAATCGATTTTCGACATCCTGATGGTGGATTTCCTGATGGAGTCACCATCGGAGGCTGCCGCATGATCTGCACCATCTCGATGAAGCCCTGAACCCACTGCATCAGCAGGTTGAACTGCTTTGGATCTACCATGATCGTCGGTGGAGGTTGAAGTGCCGATGATGGAGTAAGAGTGGATGGATCCAACTCAGATCTGACGGTAGATGCGGTAGATCTCTGGATGGTCGTCTTCTTTTGAGGTATTTCTTGGGACTGAGGAAGAGGATGGAGATGAACCTTAGAGAAGGAGGTTGGTAGGGTCGACTTTGCACTCCTTTAAGAACAAGGATACCTCAAAGACAGAGGCACTTCCTCTAGCGTCAATTCTATTGGTGTCAAATCTGGTCGACGTCGAGACAAGCTGGAGTGGAGGCGGATGAGGTCGCTGTCGGTGACCTGTAAAATAAAGTTTTATTTGGAGTCGATGGTGGTGGCTCTGACGGGATCCTCCGACGATTAAATTAGCTCTTTTGGACAACAGAAATGGAGTGCTCAGACGAGAGCTCGGTAGAGTTTCGAAAAGGAGAAGAGAGCTTAGCGCTTAGAAAAAATGTATCTGGAGGATTTCTTTTTATAGGCGGAGCTTGATTGATGGTGACAGCTGCAGCTGTCTAGCAGTGGGCCGCTCGAGGCTTGGTAGAGTTTAGTATGGAGAGGAAGATGTCGTCAGACTGATGGTGATAGCCATACCGTCTGGTAGCGGACCGCTCGAGGTCTGACGGAGTCAGTCATGGAGGGAGGCATTGTCTGTAGCATCGCCTGTGGTAGACTGATGGCGATCGTTCGTCGAGATTTAATAGCTGTAGCTTTGAGAAAATAGGCATTGGTTGGTGAACTTGGACATATATTAATTTCAGAGGAGTTCGAACTCCTGAAAAAATTCGATCGAAGAAAAAGTTTGGAAAAAGTTTGGCTCCCATAGGCATCCGACTGAAGGAGTGCGAAAGAATTCCGACTTCTATAGACGTTTGACTAAAGGAGAAGCTCGGAAGGAGTTCGGCTCCCGCAGGCGTCCGATAGGAGGAGTGTGGAGGGAGTTCGGCTCTCGTAAGAGTCCGACTGTAGAAGCAATCCGAAAGAAGTTTGGCTCCCGTAGGCGTCCAATTAGAGGAGAAGTTTGGAAGGAGTTCGACTTTCATATGCGTCCGACTGGAGGAGTGCAGAGGGAGTTTGGCTCTCGTAGGAGTCTGACCGCAGGAGTAATCCGAAAGAAGTTCGACAGAAATTTGACCGTTGGGAGAGTTTGACTGGAACTCGGCTGCTGAGAAGTTCGACCAACTGAAGAAATTTGGTTGAAATTCGATCATTGGGAAGTTTGGCCAGCTGAAGGAGTTCGGCTAAGATTTAGCCGCTGAAGCTCTTCCGTAATCATCAGTTGCATCGAGCTAAGCATCAGGTTGAATTTTGATAGGAGAAAGATTCATCTCCAATAAGTGCCTTAAATTGGGAGTGGTACCATAGTGTAGGTGTCTATCTAAGTGATATATGATGATTCCAAGTCATCATAATGATGGTGCATCCATTTTCTCTTATTTCCTTGACTTGCACAAAGATTGTACAGGGAACAATAACTAGATGTATAGCAAGTAGTGGGGCCTTTGTTCTTCTAAAAAGACTTTGATCTCGTAGTAATACCACAACACAGACCACGCAAATGAGCAAACGAAGATCCTCACCCTTGATTTATAACAATTACTAAATTGAACCAATCAATAGTTTGGTGGCGTTATCCCATCAATCTAATTCTAGGTAGCTACCACTGGAAGTAGGAAAAACATTTCATTGAATTTCTTTCAAAGAAAACTACACAAATCTAATAATTCATCATCGGCACCCTAAGTTTTTTTTATCGATAAATCTACTCCTAAAAATTTACACCAATCATCATGACAAATCCACTACCTTTTGCATTTAAGATTGCCTACTTGTATCTAACTAGGCCTCAATGCTTTACTCTAATTAAGGCCTTAACACTTATTTATGCTTCATGCTTAAACTCTAACCAGAGCCATCTCAGAATTCCCTTCCCGTGTTCCATGTAATATATTTCACGGAAAACATGATCGGTGCGCCACCGTAGCTATGTGGGAGCATACCACATGGATGGATGGATGGATGGAAAGCTAAACCAAATCAGCACATTAAACATGTTTAACAAGCCCATCGTACACGCCATTATTGTCCTTTTTGCCGCCGCCAGGGCTATCCTATAAACATAGTTTCAACCTAGCAAAGTCATCTTGTTCCGGACTCGGAGTTACTTTTGCCAATGCAAATTACATTGGTCCTGCGTTGCTTTCTGCATTTTTGGTCGGACATTTTAATTCCTTAACTAAGATAAAAGCGAGAAAAACATCAATTTATGTATTGTGGTCAAAAAATTAGATGGTTGGACTGGGATATGTAAGGTATTGTTCATTTTGACTTCCCATACTTATGGCATGGAGTCCTCATGATTTTGTACTTCAAAATGTGGAAGAAAAGGTTTTAATCTATATAAGCCATATTCTTTTTTAACTCACAATCGATGTAGTACTAAAGATGTCATCCTCCCATAATATTAATACTCTTAATTAGGAGGAAATATATGTGCGTCGATAGGAGGCTTCCCGTGGATAGCATCAACACGACGGTCAATTGGTTTGATAGCTTGGATGGTTGGATGAGAGTCTTCTCTTAAAGGATGATTCAATCCTTCAAAGTCAAGAAAATATGATTATTCCGATCCAGAACTTCGAGTCAAAAAATGGAAAGAATATAATACTGAGACTAAAATCTTTGAAGGTCGATGGACCAAAAAAGCTTTGATGCGATGAAGAGCCAGCCACGGCAGTAGTTCGAGGATCCTCCTTAGACCCAAATCGAAAAGTAAGCAACTGAGAGCCCCGGCCATTTCGATGGCTTCATCTTGATCCTCTCTACCGGAAGACATTATAGGAAAAAGAAAGACCAAAATAGGGGCGCGCAAAAAGAAAAAATGATTGAAAACTAAGAGAGGGATAAAAAAATTAATCGAAAAAGAGAGCTCTGATCGGATAGACTCTCCAGAGAAATTGAAAACCCACCGTAGTTGGAGAAGAAGATAGAGTGCATAGTAGTAGAAAGAATCTCTAACAAACTATAGACTGGAGCATAGAAAGCGATTGGCGTCTAGAAAAATAGGGATGGTGGGAGAGCAGGCCTATTTATATCACGCTACGATCGCTGGATCTTCGCCATATGTCTCTAATCAAAGCTATCTGACCTCATGACTCTTTAACACACAATCGCTTCGATTCCACCATATTGACTAATCCATGTGAATCGGCGCTAGGCCAGTCGATAGTCAACAAGTTGTGCATTATGCTTAGCGGATCTATAATCACCAAAAAGTATTTTTTGAGGCCGAAACAATGATGTGCCTCAAGCCACCCATAGCTCAAAAATGTTTCGATATCCATGAAGCACTGAATCTCTCTAGATGATTAAGATATGATTCAGGAAGCGACTTGTCAAACCAATATCGAATTTTATGAAATGATATGATGGTTTGCCTGGAGACCTAATAGCTCGAATTCATTGACTTAAATATGCTTTCGAGAGTTATCTCCGAAGAATGCTACTTTCTTCAACCAAATCAAATACCTCAAACTTAGAAGTGCGAGGCAAGTGTTACGGAGGTATGCCACCTTGACTATGATCCTCGGGACTCGTCCTTGAACATTCATTTCTAATCGGCTGTAGCACCAAGGATATCGATATATAGCCACCGACCCGATGATGCCATTGTAGACTCCAACGATTCATCACGATCGGCATGGCAATCTAGCACGAAATGATCTCATTAGCTCTTGTCAGATCACTCATTAGGCACTTACTGACCTCGGGATTGGGGTCATGCTGACTATAAAGGACAAGATCTTACGATCCATATCGATGCAGACATGATCAAAATGGAACTTCGGCTGCACGCTAACCTCAAGTCATCAGCTCACTTAGCCATGTGGATAATTGGTTAGAATTTTCTAATAAACTTAAAATATGGGCATAGCAAACATCGATGTCTAACGACGTAGATTCTGTGTTCTAACAATCGATGACTAGAGCATAACAAACTCTAACATCTTTCTATATAAAGAGGTAATAAGGAGATCCTCAAGATAAGTGAAGGAAGGCTCACCTAAGCTACACTAAGCTCGTATATTCTCTCTCTCTTCTTTTTATTGTGCTCAAGCTTTGGTTGATTTAAGCATCGAAGGATTCTTTGTCGGAGAACCCTCGACATGTATAAACATCTCTTGTTGGTTTTCAGTGTCCTGGTTCCCGAATTTGATGTTCTTCAGCCACATTAGTGACCATTTGGAGCCTTAACGCAACACTATCTAATCAAACGTAGACTTATGTTTAGTTTTGTTATTTTTAACTTAGTAAATGAATAAATATATAGTAGTTCATTGATATCGTCTTCTTATAGGGCAAGAATCAACTTTGATTTAATAGCAAGAAAAAAAAAAAAGGAATGGCATCATTATCAACAAGCAAACTTGGAGTTGACCAAACGTGGGTAGAAGGCAACGAAATTGGAAGTTTAATATCGATCTAGGTGGCAAATCATTGAGATCATTTTGCAATCATAAAGGATTTAACTTCAAGCATCTCTCTAATCCGATTTCGATTCTAAAATGTATTTTCCGACAAGTAACGCAATGCTATAGGACAAATTAAAAAATTACTATATATGATATGATACAAGGGATTTATACAAAGGGTTGGTGCTGCATAGAATGGAATCATTCGCATCTAACACAAGAC
This sequence comes from Cocos nucifera, assembly GCA_006176705.1. Classification (NCBI taxonomy): domain Eukaryota; kingdom Viridiplantae; phylum Streptophyta; class Magnoliopsida; order Arecales; family Arecaceae; genus Cocos; species Cocos nucifera. The sequence continues at coordinate 388,614 of QRFJ01000867.1, forward strand.
AACAAAGTTTGTTTCATTTTTAATAATTCTGCTAGTAGTGTCGGTTTGATTTTTTTTTTTTTTTTTTTCTGTTTTCGATAGAAGAGAGCTACAAATAATAGACCACACAAACATACAACCCTAGCCTCCAAAATTCTCGTGAAGCAACAGTATTTTTAAATTGTGCTTTAAAATGTTTGCGCTCCTTCTATTTCTTTTTCGATTTCTTGGCAGTCACTGGAACTGCTCTCCCATGTGTATAGCGCCTGTTCCGCTATGGTGCCTTGCATGTTACCTGGTCCTGGCCAGTTCACTTTCCTGGGCCACACGGCACGGCAGCGCCCACAGCCGCAAATCCCGCGGCCCGGATGGGCGAAGCCAGCCAAGCTTGTCACGCCGATCTCTCCAGCCCCATAAAACCCACTCTCCATGTTTCTTTATCCCCTTACCCGGCATGCACGTATCTAATTTTTCCAATTATTCTTGCTTGCCACTTCCTTGAAGGCAAGGTACACATTTCTCTTCATATGAAATGAAAGATAGATTCGAGGAAAGATTGATCGAGGAAGAAGAATGGATCACGCGCGGAAAGGAAACGCGAAAAAAAAGGACCCATCTTTCCGTAGAAGAAGGAATGAATGAATAATGGATCATATCTATTAAATATTTTTATTAAATTATTATTTAATAAAAAATTATCATCATCATTATCATCATCAATTTTATGATGATTATTTAAGATAATTATAAATTTATATTTTTTTAAAATTTATATAGTTATACAAAATTATATAAATATTTAAATTTTAATTTAATTAATTTGATAAATAAATTCATAAATTAATTATATATGAATTAATTAATTCATATATATTAATTATATGAGTAGCTAATAATTTATAATTTAATTTAAATAGTTAATTAGTTTTATATAAATAGTTGACTAAAAAATAGTAAATATAAATAGAAAAATAGAAGGATATTTTAATTATTTAGTTATAATTATGAAAATTATGTATTAGATAATTAATAATAAGATGAATGAAAAATAAAAAAAATATTAAAATTTTATCAAAAAAATTAATAAAAAATAATTTTGTTAATATATGAATACATCTCTCGTATACCCCATTCATCGGTCATCTTCTCGATTTGGATGAGTGTGAATTGACATGCCAAGATGGATGAACTATATCTTTCTATCATCTATATTTTTTTAAAAAAAATTTAAATAAAATAGTGAATTGGAGTTATCCATCCTTTCTTCTTCTCGTGACCAAACATAATGTCCCACAAACCCCCAATCTCAGCAAGCCTTCCTTGACCTTAGCCCCACATGGCTCCATCCAGGTTCATCCCTCACAAAACAAACCCACCAACCAAAATTCCCATAGGACCCTCTACCTTTCCCATGTTCCGGGCCCCACCCCTAAAGTAAAGTTGACGCGATTTGTCTTGGGGTGCCTTTTTCTCTCGCAACGCTCCACCCGAGCTAGCAAGCAGGGGAAACTTCCCATACCCCCCTTAAAATCCTTGGTTGCCCTTCCTCTCTCTTCGCACTGTTGGGCTCGTGTTGGAGTTGGTGGGAGGTAGCTATTTTATTTTGCAGCTCCACAGCATCTTGCCTTGGTGTAACCATGTGTCCTTTTCCCAGCTTTCCCCCCGTTTTGCACCGTTTCTATATACCATGGTTTTTTTATATGAAGGACCATTGACCCACCATTACCACCATCACCCTCTTCTACCTCTTGCTAGCATCCTCTATTCCACTTCCCCAATCCCATCACTCCACTCCTCCCTCTCCTCTATTAAAACCAGCTCTCCCTTTTTTTTTCCCCCTCCACGAACACCTATATCAAACTTGTATCTCAATCAATCAACATGGATGGCCACTCTCTTCTCTTGCTCTGTTATGCTTCTCTCCTCCTATCTTCTGTTGCTGCTTGTGATCGATGTGTGCATCAGTCCAAGGCTGCCTACTTCTCCTCCTCCTCACTTCTTTCAGGTATGTTAGTTCCAAAGATCACAATCTTTTGCTCCTCTTAGATATTAGATTCCAAAATCTAATCTGATGGTTTACAAATCTAATGGGTTAATTTTGTCCTCTCTGTAGCTGGGGCTTGTGGGTATGGACCCATGGCACTGGACTTCAATGGAGGCTATCTTGCTGCTGCTAGCTCTGCTCTCTATAGAGGAGGGATTGGTTGTGGAGGCTGTTTCCAGGTTAGTACTTCAAACTTGAATTAATTTTTTCTCTCTCAATTCTTGATAAGAATACCTTTTGATTTTTTTTTTTTTCCTTCCTTCCTTCCTTCTTTTTTGGGGAGATAGATTAGATGCAGGACCCCCAAGGTTTGTAGCAGCAGAGGAGTTGAAGTAATGGTTACAGACTTCAACAGGAGCAACCGCACGGATTTCCTGCTCTCCACCCTGGCTTTTTCGGCCATGGCCAAGGAGGGGATGGGCCAGGAATTGAAGCAGCTTGGAATGGTCGACGTGGAATACAAGAGGTAACAGTCCTCCCCTTGATCAAATCCTGGTCCACCATCACACGGTTTCCGGACTCGGTCTCACCCAAACAATTTCTTCCTTCAGGATTCCATGCAAGCATAAGAACAAGAATCTGGCCATCAGGGTGGAAGAGCATAGCCAATGGCCAAACTATCTGGCGATCAAATTTTTGTTCCAAGGTGGCCAGACCGACATCGTAGCCGTCGATGTGGCTCAGGTACACCAATCAGCACGGTGTAACGCAGTGGATTTTTTTGGGTGTTAATTTTGATGGTAAATTGATCTATTCATGATTTGGGCTATTGTACGTTGATAGGTTGGGTCGAGTAATTGGAGGTATATGAGCCGGGATTATGGGGCGGTCTGGAGCATGAACCGGATGCCGGCCGGGCCGCTGCAGATCCGGATGGTTGTGACGGGCGGCTACGATGGGAAGTGGGTGTGGACTCAGGAGGAGGTCCTTCCGGTCGAGTGGAAAACCGGGTCGGTCTACGACTCGGGGGTTCAGATCACCGATATCGCCCAAGAGAGCTGTTCTCGCTGTGATACAAGGGATTGGAAGTGAGACAAATACTTCTCTTTCTTTCCTTCGAGGCTAACACTTTTTTTTTTTTTTTCCTTTTTTGATACTATAATCCCTTTCTTTTGTACATTGTTAATTGAGAGGTGATGTAACGTTTTAAAATAAGAAGGGGAAATGGCTTAAGAAAAGTCCAGCTAAGTTAACTTCTTCTTTTTTTTTTGTGTGTGTGTGTGTGGTGGATTAAGAATGATACTCTTAATCAAGTTGCTGCATATGTCTCTAAGTACGGCTAGCTGAAACATTAGACCGGGTAAACTCTTGGAATTGGACGGCATGGAGCTGGATTTTGACGGTAACGTCTTTTTCTTTGGCTCCACTTGATGGATTTCCATGAGGTGCGACGGAAGGGATACTCGTATGTGTGTATATATTTTTCAAACATATCCCATCATATGCGTCGAATCAAGATGTTTGTTTATTTGGACGGTTGTCAAGCAAGCAAGCTATTTTCCAGCAACTGATATTTAGCACAAAACTTGATTAGCAACTGATGTTTGGCACACTCCAGAGAGAGATTTAGAGAGAGACAAGGAATCTTAAGTTTGGCACAACATTTGGATTGAATATAACTTGGTTGAGTGATAAATTTATTAGTGTGAAATTTGGCTTGGTTCCATTGAACTTGATTCAATTAAACTCAAAATTAGATAAATAAATAAATAAAAATAAATGATATTTTTCATTACTATAACTTATAAATATATTTATGCTTATTTATTCCTTAAATTTATAGTAATTTATATAAAAAAAAAGGAAACATATGCTGACTTTAAGGTTGAAATATAATCCTAAATATTAGTTTGTACTGTAAACATGTCTGCATATGCAGCGCTTGTATGCAGGATGCACGCACGCGAAAACTTGGAGAGATTTTGGATTCTAAATTTTTTTGACACGATTGTCATGATTAACCTAAATTTCAGATAAAAATATTTTATTACTTTAATATGTTTGATAATTAATTTATATTATAAATATGTTTGCACATGCGGTATGCATGCATGCACGTGAAGACTTGAAGAGATAATTAGACTTTAAATTTATTAGACATGCTTGCCGCGATTAATCTAAAGTTCAGAAAAAAAATATTTTATAGTGTTAATTCAAATTCATAAATAAGCTAAAAGTACATGCAAGAGTAAATAAATAATATTATATATTATATTTTTTATTTACAATTATAATTAATATTAATATTTATTATTTATTCAAAATAAGTAATTTATATTTGAAAAGGAGTGCAATCTCATTTCAAGATTCAAGCATAAAAATCAAATCCGGATGCTTAGTTGAATGCTTTTGTGCATGTACACACATACATGCATCCTTGTATGTATGGGTTGGGGACCGTATTTTTCTCATAAAAGAAGAACTCACCTTTCTTTACGTGGATCCATCATCGTCGGATCACATAATAATCGCTTCAAGAGTTGTGCAAATGTATGAATGAAATGCTCTGAGATCTATATGAGCATGATCTAGTGGTCAATATTGAAAAAAATATCGATTATTCTTTTGCAGAAAAGATGCAACTCGAAATCATACGTGAAAACCACGAGAGGCCTTAGGCTCTTAACAAATTTTGGAAATATGCTATTGATGATTAACCCATGTTCATCAGAAATTTAAATAAGACTAGCTTGAACTAGTACTGCTGCGGAATGTGCTAAATTTGACCTAGACTTGCCCCTTCTTGGCTTATCCACACCATCAGGTAATGGCCACCCAATGAGATGGCCTAGATATTTAACTTTTATAAATCCTTCAGGCCCGTCAGGTGCTGATGGATTCCTAATCCCGAGTTGGTTAACTAGAGGGCAGGCGACCTTTAATGGGGACTAAAGAATAGCCCATTATTGGCCCCTGGCTTTGTTTTGATTAAGAGCTGCATCCATTCCAATCAACATTAAACTCGTTCCCATGGCTGAAAAAATGACTGCTTGATATAAGCTTAAAATAACTTTATCTTTTTCAAAAAGATAGAATCATCTTTGAGGAAGATTCAAAGCAAGTAATATAACATGGATTAATTGTGATGATGAGCGAGTCAAGATAGGATTTGGTTTGAAGACTTTCCTCGTAGCTTATCTCATGATATTAGAAAATATGCAGGAGGCATCCCCTTTATTTGATTGTAGTGAGTCATCTCATTTGTCCATCATCGAAAAGAAAAGTAAAAAAAAGGATGACGGATGGAATCTAGAAGTTAGACTTTTGGATCGATCGTAACGAAAAGAAAAGTAAGATTAATCTGAAACTATAAAAATTTGGCAAAAGGAAAAACAGATCAAATAGTAATATTAATTCAGAAAATGAAGTCACTTGGGCAATCAATTTTCATTGGAACTTCACCATCAGGTGGAACATCCATCTTTCATTGCTGAAAAATCTAGCAGTTGATGTTTGTTTCGCTATCTTCTCTTTAACAAATTTGAAAGATTTTGTGGGTTAGACCATTGATATGGTAGTTTTCATGCCATTTATAATAAAACTACTTGTCCTTCAGAATTGGTGGGATTCCTCAGGATCAGAGGCAATTGATCCCAATGTCAAATAGATTGGTGACCAACCAGAAGCCATGACATCATACTGTTGGCCTCTTACAAATCTAGCGGTCAAAGCTGTCTGCAATTGCCTCTCAAGTGACTTCAGCTAACAACACAATTTAAGGTCCTCAATGGATCCTTATGAAGGAGGAGATTTAAGGGGTCCTCTGCTGCTATTTATGCCTCATTATTGTTAGAAAAAAATCCAGTAGTATATCAAAAAATTATAGTTGAACAATATCCATTGATTGAATTTTAAAATTTGCCATATGTTTGGTGAAGAGTGTTCCAAGAAGTAATATCAACCATGAATCGTTTTTCAAAGGAGGCAGTGATGATGTGGGAAGTAGTTCCATCAAAAAAGACAATGTAGGAAGTAGTTGAAAGGAAATATGTAGGATAAAATGGTTGAGAGTTTGTTGGGTTTTGAATTCAGGTTTTATCTCCAATCCTCTCTCTCCTCCCCCCCACCGTGTGGGTAGGTGGAGTTGTTTATGAGGGGCATAACTTCTACTCTTGTCTCTCGCATGAAAACTGGGAAATAGGGAGAATATATACTACATCATTGTTTCAATAAACTAGGGCTAATTAGATCGATCATTAGGATGCCAAATCAAGCATATTTGATTTAATAAGAGGACGACCCCGCAATATTTTGAAGACCAAGAATCACATAAAGAAGAAAAGAAAAGAGAGTAATAACTCATGAGTAGAGAAACAGCCGATGGCAAGATTGATTACATGGAAATAACCAAGTACATGTCAAGCGTTCTCTAGATGGGAAGGCTGTTGCCAAAGAGTAGAGATACAAAAGGAGTTCGTGGAATTTTCCATGAGACTGGTTGGAGGTCGGAAGGTTAGTTGTTGAAGTGTGTCGACGATCTCCCTTACGACTGTGGCTTCATTTCCTCTTAAGCTTGCGTACTGCAACAAATCAATGGCATGCATAACTGCTTCAAAAATCGCCAAAGGCCACGTCGCCCCTTAACCTTCATTTAGTTTCTAGAACCACCCTGCTTCTCATGTGCCGACTTTGATCCCTTGTTTTCTTGCACCAAATGTCAATTGACCGCAGGACCAAACGACAAAGATTCATTGTTAGATTGATGTTTGATGATTTGAATATGCTAATATTTACTTTATAATTAAATCTTAGCCACAGTCCGCCACGTGGCTGCATATATAAGTTTTAGGGTAAACATATGCCTCCCATCCTATTCGGGAATTTGAAATTCGTTAAAAAAAAAAACTATACCAAGTTAATCTTATGAATATCTAAAAAATGTCAAAATTTATAATAATGATAGCGACGTAACGGCTGTGTTATAAACTCCTCAATCCATTGCCATCAGGTTTCTAGCAGTTATGGAACAAAATCATATGTAGAAAAGGCATTTCAGCTCACTCTACCATTTCCCTTCGCTTATAGCCATCAACTCTCACTCCTTTGTTTCCCCCACTTCCTTCTCCTTTATGAAATACCCCAATCTTTCCATCCATCCATCTCTTCCATCGCATATCCAACAACATGGCTTCATGATACACCGTGCCATGCAATGCCAATACGAGTAGAAACGATTGCCACCCATCCAAATTGAGGAGAAGTTTAGGGACTGCATCAGCCCACACCTGGTACGAGTCACGGTTCCTCTACAAGCTTTAAGCATATATCCGTATGTCCAAAAAAGAAGAAATTCAACTATAAAAGAAAGGTTTGTGATTGACCGACGAATTGGTCCAAACTCGCGTTGGCCAAACCTTTCAGCGGACTAGGATGCTTCAGTGGCAAGAACGGAGGAAATTTGTGGACATCATGCAAAATCTATGAGCTTATCAAATATGTCAAAGTACTCCATTGGTTTCAAAATACTCGACCTCCTTTGGGTCGAGATGTGTGAACGCCTTCTTGTTTCCTTGTGGTGCTGTTGGATGTCTATGACTGTTCCAATTCTATTTCCAAGTGGCATATATCGAGCTTCGCTCAAAGCGATGTTCCGTCTAAAGGCTCGAGAGTATGGTGATTCTTTTGAGCATACATGGAGGAAAGAAGACTCATTTGCTGCGTTCGAGCACCGCTCTTTCCTTCTAATGTGGTCGTGCAAAGACATGCATGCCGTGTGCGCCCTCCTAAATCACAGGCGTACAGTTTAAAACTGTAGTTGCTTTCTCCCGTCCTTCTTGCTCATCTCTATTGGTCTCTTTACATGATGGTAGAAAAATATTTCATGATTATGGCCTAAACATAGCTGGGCCAATCACTTAAACAAGGCAACGAGATGTTATTTGCTACCAACAGCATCTCAATTTTCGGGATTATATAAAATTTGGATTTCAGAAAATCATTTCTTTCATCCATTCCTAGATTTTAATTACTTTCAGCCCTAATTGGAGGTTGAACTCGAATAAAAGGATATGGCATGGTGATCATTGAAACGAAGAAAAAAGTAGCTTTAGTACGGTGTTCCTACCTCTCACTTCTTCAAAGACCAAGTAGAAGAAGAATCCAGCAAGTTTTCTTATGGCCTGGGGATCATCGTTATGGATGGCATACCGTGCCAAATAACAATGCAGAGCTTACTTTCCACAATAATCTGCCTGGCATTTAGATCTTATCAGGCCATTCCCTTGCCATCAATTCAGACGTGGACATCATTACCATCAACAGAGAAAAGTTGAAATAATTGCTGAAAATTATGCACGACACCGAACAACCTGCAATTTCTAATCTTTGAACCTAGCTGTGTTACAGCATGGTGATCTTCATATTGGACGATGAAATTAAGTCCTATCAAGCGACCGTATGTGGAATTCCATCTTTCAAAATGGCTTCAACTGGTATCTCGTTCATCTAGGAAGAAGTCTTTGAGAATAATTCCTACTCCTGAGGGTAATCAAGCTTGGACCAAGGTTCATTCAAGCTTACATTAATTTCTAGCTTTAAATTAACTCATCATCTTGTTCCAATACATGCTTTCAATGCGTTCAATTTTACCGTCCTAACTTGTTAATCTTGCAGGCTCTTTCTTCAGTCGATCAATGAACTAATGATAGAATGATGATGAACAAAAAGGAGGAACAATGAGAGCCTCCTCTTCCCACTCCATCATTGCTGATGATGACGGCCATGGCAGGTTAATCTCCGACCTTGATCTCTTCCATGACGAAGAATTTGAAGAAACCTTACGATGTCAATGATCCGTCCTCAAAAAGTTAAAAATATATGACGATAAGGTAGACTTTTTTCCTTTTTTGGAATTCTACCACAAACAAATCAGTGGTGAAGTAAAGATCAAAATAAATTCAGAAGACAACGTATAAATAGAACAATCAAGGACAACAATGGACTACTCAACAGGATGACATAACTTTAACCATGGCAGAACCATAACATGCCAGCAACCAATTTCCCAAGTTGTTTCTTTGTCGTCAAACTGTCTAATAATTGCATCACTTTCACATGGAAAACTCTTGATACGATACCTTGCTTGGCATTTGCTTTCTGGCCTTTTATTAGAGTGAGGAAATGTTGAACTTTGCCATGTTTTGTAAACTCAACATGGCATCAATAACTAGTATAGGACATGATTTAAATAATTTTATCCCAAACCATATCTTTATCTTGGATATGCCGATCATGAGCACCGCAGCATTCTTCTACATGTGTTTGAAAGGAAATATGTAAGATAAATGGTTAATAGTTTGTTGGAACTTGAATTGAGGTTTTATCTTCATTGCCCTTAGATATCTTTCGATATCACTTTCAACCTGCCCATGGTTGCTCCAACAACCTCAATATTCTCTCTCCCCCTCCCCCCTCCCACCAAACCCCATATGTGGGTAGGTGGAGTGGTTTATGAGGGGCATAAATAACTTTTACTTTTGTCTCTCACATGAAAACTTGGAAATAGAGAGAATGTTATATCATTGTTTCATGGGAAACTAAACAAAGGCTAATTGGATCATTAGCATGCCAAACCGAGCATATTTGTTTAGTAAGAGGACTTCATAATATTTTGTAGAATAAGAATCACATAAAGGAGCAAAGAAAAGAGAGTAATAACTCATAAGTAGAGAAATAGCCAATAGCAAGATTGATTACACTGAGAAGTAACTTAGTGCATGTCAAGTGTTCCTTGGGATGGAAAGGCTTTCATGACAAGGAATAAAGATACATTCATGGAGTTTTCCATGGAGACTAGTTGGAGCTTACAAGGATAGTTGTTGAAGTGTATTGAAGATCACCCTTATGATTCTAGCTTCATTTCCTATCAAGCTTGTTGTTGTGGATGTCCAGCTAGAACACCATCACCTCAGGATCCAGAATTCTTTTAATAAAAGCAGGAACAATGAAGAAATAAAACGAGAACATAATCAGGCACGTGGATCATCTCAAAGGCTCGCCTTTACGTGGTATGCAAGTTTCACTATGAGAAAGAAACAAGTATAAGAGGATATTATCTACTCTCAACTCTTTGTACACAAACCTCTCTCAACTAGAAGCTACCCTCATAAAAGCTCTCTCAAAATCTACAAAGAGACTCTCTCACTGGCCTACCAGTACTACAATCCTTGTCGCCCCTGGACGGTTTCTGTGAAAGCCGCTACATCATGCCTAACGGTCACTCACACGACCATTGCCATGCTCTGTCTGCGTCTGCTCTGCGGGTTGCACGTGCTCGACGCTCTGCCAAGCTCTTCTTAGCGGCTGCTAAAGCTCTCTATGCTCTATTCACATCTCAGGTTCTCTCATGCCACTGCCAAGCCACACCCTATTTACGGATTGTTTTAAGCCTTTTAAAAGCTTTTGTCCATGTCCTTGTAGGATTTCCAGCTCATTTCAAAGTCAAGCAACATCCCCTGACTATTAGATTGCGATCGCGGCCCTCCGTGACTAATGAATTGCGCAAAAGCATCAAAAACCCTTGTAGGCCACGAAAAAGGATTCAATTCATGCTTTTTGGTGCGTGGACCGTGAAAAAATCCTTGAACATAGCCTGTCATGAAGCACATGCCTACCTGGGCCTAGGCCATGCTTGCGCGCCCGCTCGCACGTGGCGTTGGGCCGCTCGCCCGCCCACGCTCGCGCCCCCATGCGCTAGGCCACGCAGGGCCGTGCTCGCGAGCTCGCATGCTGGGCTGCACAGGGCTGCACTCGCGCCCACGCGGCTAGCCTGCACCAGGCCTGGTCGCCTGCTGGCCATGGGCCCCACTCCAACTTCCTATCCGATGCTCCTTCATGCGTATTTTTGCCATCTAGACTCTGATTGGGATGTTTTTGGACTCGTTGGACTCCGTCGTCATCCTGAACCTCGTAAAAGAATTAAAGGCATTTTCTCAACAATCTCTATCTCAACTTGATATTCGGTCTTTACCTATCCAAGAGTTCATCTAGTGCCCTCATGTCTTGGGGCAATCATCTGCTGATCATGGATGGGCAAACGTGGGAGTTGAGTCAGACTGCTTGATCCCACCTCCGTCAACTACTGTGATCCTTCTAACTTAAGATTTGCTCGGGATAGCCTCTTACGATAATAGAAACTTTATTTTGCGATATCGCATGTCATCTTTCCAAGTCTTTCATCTCATGCCCGATCCATCTCCATCTGAAGCTCCATCTTGCACTGAGCTCCTACTGGCATCTTCCATGTAGATGACTCCTTATAAGAAAGCATTGATCAATCATTCGTGATTGATCTCCATTTTGATTGTACTTGTCTTCTCCATATTCTTCAATCTCTATCACCACTACTGCAATCTATCTCGATACCAATTCGGCTCTGATATCACTTGTTGTGGATGCCCGATTAGGACACCACCATCTCAGGATCCGATATTCTTTTATTGATAGTAGGAAGAAAGAAGAAATAAAATAAGAACACAATAAGGTACGTGGATCAGTCCAAAGGCTCATCTCTATGGGGCATGCAAGCTTCACTATGAGAAAGAAATAAGTACAAGAGAAGATTACTCATTCTCAACTCTCTATACACAAATCTCTTTCAACTAGAAGCTACCCTCATAAAAGCTCTCTCAAAATCTCCAAGAAGATCCTCTCATAGGCTTGCCAGTACCAGAATCCCCATCGCTCCTGGATGCTTTCTGTAAAAGCTGTTACATCATGCCTAACGACCACTCACACGACCGTTGCCATGCTCTGCCTAATGCTCTGCTCTGCCTATATTTGCTCTGTGGGTTGCGCGTGCTTGGCACTCTACCAAGCTCTTCTTGGCGGCTGTCAGAGCACTCTGTGCTTTATTCACGTCTCAGGTTCTCTTATGCCAGTGCCTAGCCACACCCTATTCACGAACTATTCTATGCCTTTTAAAGGCCTCTGTCCATGTCCTGGTAGGATTCCTAACCTATTTCAAAATTAAACAACATCCCTTGGCCGTTAGATTGCAATCGCGGCCCTCCGTGACCACTGGATCATGCAAAAGCATAAAAAATCCCTATAAGCTGTGAAAAATGATCTAGTCCATGCTTTTTGGCATGTGGACCGCGAAAAAATCCTCGAACACAGCCTATCACGAAGCCACATGGGCTTCGACCGTGCCCGCACGCGCGTCCGCCTTGGCCTAGGCCGTGCCCGTCCGCCCATGGTGTTGGGCCGTAGGCCCACCCGTGCATGGGCTACGCACGCGCGCGCTCACGGGTGCGTGCATGGGCTACGCACGCGCTCACGCACGTGCATGGGCTACGCACGTGGATCATCTCAAAGGCTCGCCTTTATATGGTATGCAAGTTTCACTATGAGAAAGAAACAAGTATAAGAGGATATTATCTACTCTCAACTCTTTGTACACAAACCTCTCTCAACTAGAAGCTACCCTCATAAAAGCTCTCTCAAAATCTCCAAAGAGATCCTCTCACTGGCCTACCAGTACTACAATCCTCGTCGTCCCTAAACGGTTCCTATGAAAGCCGCTACATCATGTCTAACAGTCACTCACACGATCGTTGCCATGCTCTGTCTGCATCTGCTTTGCGGGTTGCACGTGCTCAGCACTCTGCCAAGCTCTTCTTGGCGGCTGCTAAAGCTCTCTACACTCTATTCACATCTCAGGTTCTCTCATGCCACTACCAAGCCATACCTTATTTACGGACTGTTTCAAGCTTTTTAAAATCCTCTATCCGTGTCCTTGTAGGATTCTTAGCTCATTTCAAAGTCAAGAAACATCCCCTGGCTATTAGATTGTGATCGCGGCCCTTCGTGACTAATGAATTGCGCAAAAGCATCAAAAACCCTTGTGGGCCGCAAAAAAGGATCCGATCCATGCTTTTTAGTGCGTGGACCGCAAAAAAATCATTGAACATAGCCTGTCACAAAGCCACCTGGGCCCGAGCCATGCTTGTGCATGCCTGCTTGGGCCTGGGCCACGCTCGTGCACCCGCTCGTGTATGGCATTGGGCCGCTCGCCCGCCCACGCCCGCGCCCCCATGCACTGGGCCGCGCAGGGCCGTGCCCACGAGCTTGCGTGCTGGGCTGTGCAGGACTGCACTCGCGCCCACACGGCTAGCCTACACCAAGCCTGGTCGCCTGCTGGCCATGGGCCCCACTCCAACTTCCTATTTGATGCTCCTTCGTGCGTATTTTCGCCATCTAGACTTCGATTGGGATGTTTTTGGACTCGTTGGACTTCGTCGTCATCCTGAACCTCGCTATGGACTTAATGTGGAAGAATTAAAGGATTTTCTCAACAATCTCTATCTCGACTTGATATTCGGTCTTTACCTATCAAAGAGTTCGTCTAGCGTCCTCATGTCTTAGGGCAATCATCTACTGATCATGGATGAACAAACATGGGAGTTGAGTCAGATCGCTTGATCCCACCTCCGTCAACTGCTGTGATCCTTCTAACTTAAGATCTGTTCAGGGTAGCCTCCTGTAGCAATAGAAACTTTACTCTGCGACGTCTCATGTCATCCTCCCAAGTCTTTCATCTCGTTCCTGATCCATCTCCATCTGGAGCTCCATCTTGCATTGAGCTCCAACTGGCATCTTCCATGTAGACGACTCCTAATATAAGAGAGCATTAATCAATCATTCACGATTGATCTCCATTTTGATTGTATTTGTCTTCTCCATATTCTTCAATCTCTATCACTACTACTGCAATCTATCCCAATACCAATTCGGCTCTGATATCACTTGTTGTGGATGTCCGACTAGGACACCACCATCTCAGGATCCGATATCCTTTTATTGATAGCAGGAAGAAAGAAGAAATAAAATAAGAACACAATCAGGTACGTGGATCAGTCCAAAGGCTCATCTCCATGGGGCATGCAAGCTTCACTATGAGAAAGAAATAAGTACAAGAGAAGATTACTCACTCTCAACTCTCCATACACAAACCTCTGTCAACTAAAAGCTATCCTCATAAAAGTTCTCTCAAAATTTCTAAGAAGACCCTCTTATAGGCCTGCTAGTACCAGGATCCCCGTCGCTCCTGGATGCTTCCTGTAAAAGCCCCTACATCATGCCTAACGGCCATTCATACGGCCGTTGCCACACTCTGCCTGATGCTCTGCTCTACCTATGTCTGCTCTATGGGTTGCACGTGCTCGGCACTCTGCCAAGCTCTTCTTGGTGGCTGTCAGAGCACTCTATGCTTTATTCATGTCTCAGGTTCTCTTATGCCAGTGCCAAGCTACACCCTATTCACGAACTATTCTATGCCTTTTAAAGGCCTCTGTCCGTGTCCTGGTAGGATTCCCAACCTATTTCAAAATTAAATAACATTCCTTGACTGTTAGATTGCAACCGCGGCCCTCCATGACCACTGGATCACGCAAAAGCATCAAAAATCCCTATAGGCCATGAAAAAGGATCTGGTCTACGCTTTCTAGCACGTGGACCATGAAAAAATCCCCAAACATAGCCTATCGCGAAGCCACCTAGGCCCCGACAGCGCCCGCACGCGCGCCCACCTGGGCCTGGGCCATGCTCGCTCACCCGTGGTGCTGGGCCATAGGCCCACCCGTGCATGGGCTGCACACGTGTGCGCTCGCACTGGGCTATGCGGGGCCAGGTCCACCCGCTTGCAGTTGGCCTGCGCTGGGCCTAATCGCCTACTGGTCGTGGGCCCCACTCCAACTTCCTGTCTAATGCTTTTTTGCGTATATTTTTACCATCTGAACTTTGATTGGGATATTCTTGATCTCGTTGGACTTTGTTTATCGTCCTGGATCTCGTTGTAGGCTTTATATGGAAGATTTCGTGGCCTTTTTCTTAACACTTGTGTACTGCAAAAAACCAATGGCATATTAGTGCTTCAAAAATCATCGAAGGCCACATCACCCCTTAACCTTAGCTTCTAGAGCCACTCTGCTTCTCATGTGCTAACTTTGATCACTTGTTTCTTTGCACCAAATGTCAATTGACCATAGGACTAAGCAAGAAAAGTCATTGTTAGATTAATAGTTGCTAATAATTGCTGGTTGAATATCCTAATATTTGCTTTGTAATTAAATCTGAGCCACAATCTGCCATGTGGCTGCCTATATAAGTTTTAGGGTAAACATATGCCTCCCATCCTTTTTGGAAATTTAAAATTTATTAAATAACAAAAAAAAAGAAAAAAATATAACAAGTTAATCTGCATGATTATCTCAAAAATATCAAAATTTATAATAATAATAATAGCATCCTAACAGCTATATAATGAATCCCCAATCTATTGCTATCATGCTTCTAGCCATTATGGAACAAAATCATCTCTAAAAGGGGCTTTAATGCTGTTTTAACTCACCCTACTATTTCCCTTTGGTAATGGCCATTGAGTAAGTCTCACTCCCTTGTTTCCCCCACTTTCTTCTCCTCTTTTAAGTACCCCAAATCTTTCCATCCATCTCTTAACTACCAAAGCTCGAACAACATGGCTCCATGATATACTATGCCATGCGATGCCGATATGAGTAGAGGCATTTGTCACCCATCCAAATTGATGGAAAGTTCAGAAATTGCACCAACCCACACATGAAAGTCATAAATTCCTCTAAAAGCTTTAGATGCATATCTGCATGCACAAGAAGAAGTTCTACTACAAAAGAAAGGTTTGTTGTGTTAGGGTAGATCCATCTACTACGAAACATGGATCATCCACTCGAGATCATCTGTAGGAGATATGGCACCATTTGTTGCTATGGAAAGATAAAAATGAGAGATAATAACATAATCAGGTATGTGGATTAGCCCAAGTACTAACTCCACGGGGCATGCAAGCTTCACTATGAAAGAAAAAATTAGGTATAAGAGCAGAACACCCACTTCTCAACTCACCATACACAAATCTCTCTTAACTAAAAGCTACCCTCATAAAAGCTCTCTTAAAAAATCCCAAGGAGATCTCCTCATAGGCTTGACAGTACTAGGATCCTCGATGCCCCTAGATGCTTCCTGTGCGAGCTGCTACATCATGCCTCACGGTCGTTGCCTCACTCTGTCTGATGCTGCTCTATCTCTTAGCTTTGCCTACATTTGCTCTATGGGCTGCACGCACTCGATGCTCTGCCAAGCCCCTCCTGACGACTGCCAGAGCCTCTTTACTCTCTCTTCTCTACAGGATGCATGTGCATGGCGCTCTGTTGAGCTCCTCTCAATGGCTGCCATAGCCTTCTGTGCTCTCCTCTGTGCGCTCTACTTCTCCACAGCACCAATGGCCTTTAAATAAGTTGAGAATCTCGTCATGGGAGTCCTAGCCAAACTTTGCTTCCCAATATGCATCGAATAGGGTTTTGACTGTGTCCACAGCCTTTAGATCGCGACCGTAGCCCTCCACAGTCGTTGGATAGCACAATAGCTCCATAGACTCCGTGAATAGACCTGATCCATTTGTTACGAGCCAAAGATCCCATGAAAAGGCTTCCGCATGCGTGCCCATGCCTGTTGTTCACCAATGTTGTTCGTGTCCGTCGAGCTGGCTCGGTCTACAATTGGGCCGACTTGACTGTGTCTCACCCATGCACACCCTTTTGTCCGCCTGAGAAGGCCGGCTCGAATACGAGCTGAGCTAGCTTGATCTCAGATCAAGCCCGCTCGACTGCGTACCTGAGCCAGTCTGATTGCTGTTGATACTAATTTTCTTTCACCATATCTTCTTCGTGGACTCTGTTTGGACTGTTCTTAGGCTCGTTGGACTTTGTTTGTCATCATGGACCTCGTTCTGAATTTATCATGGACCGAATCTTGAGATGCTAGATTCCAATATTCTTCATCTCAACTCGATATTTGGCTCCATCTCAAATCAGAGAGCTTGTGATCCATCTCTCCCCCTGCCCTGGGGCATGCCTACTACTCATGGATGGGCAAACATGGGAGTCAAGTCAGATCGCTCGATCCCATCTCTATCATGTGCGATACTCCATCTAACTCAAGATTTACTCAGGGTAGCCTTCTCGTGACGTCGCTCATCCTTCCGAGTCTTTCATCTCGTGTCCGATTCATCTCCACCTGGAGCTCCACCTTGCACTGGGCTCCTACTGGCATCTTCAATGCAGATGGCTTCTCCTTGAGCAAGAGAGCATTGATCAACCCTTCATGGTTGATTTTCATCTTGATTGTGCCTATTTTTCTCCATCTTCAATCTTGATCACCACCACCGCATCCTGTCCTGGTACCAACCTGACTCCTCCTGTCTTTGATACCACTATTAGGATAGATCCATCTATTGCAGAACATGGATCACCCATCCGAGATTACTTGTAAGAGATATGGTACTACCTGTTGCTATGAAAAGATAAAAATGAGAAATAGTAATACAATCAGGTACGTGGATTAGCCCAAGTGTTAACTCCACGAGGCATGCAAGCTTCACTATGAAAAAGAAAATTAGGTATAAGAGGAGAACATCTACTTCTCATTACTATAAAAATGGTCTATGATAGCGCATACTATGACAATAATTTTCAAAATTGCTATCATAGATCCTACAGCAGTAGTTTTTGTTAACCGCTGCTATAAGTTGGTTCTATGGCAGTGATTTTCATAACCATTGCTATAGGTCCGATATATAGCAGCGGTTAACAAAAATTACTGTCGTAGGTTGGACCTATAGCAGTAGTTCATTATAACCGCTGCTATAGATTGGATTTATGGCAGCGGTTAGTGAAACCACTGCCATAAGTCGGACCTATAGCAGCGGTTAGTATGAATTGCTGCTATAAGCTTATTTATGGCAGCGGTTAATTATAACCGCTGTCATATATATATTTTTTTAAAAATTATATAATTTTAAAATTTAATATTCATCTTCATCATTCATTATCTAAATAATTATCATTAGAATGTCATCGCAAAAGATTGCCTCGATCCTATGACTCTAGCTTCGTCGATCAAAAAAATTTGATTTCGATGACCACGAACGATGATGCGATGATCTGATAGATGGAGACCTCCGATGAATTCAAAAATCTGCAATGACGATCTCGATGATGTTTGTAGTATACTATCAAAGTTTCACTTCAATCAGATATTCATATCTTAGTCAATTTAGTATAGGTTAGTTTCGGCCATTAAATGATAAATGAGTGATCAAAGGACCAAATGGTGTCCGATTATGAGATAATTTTTTTTATAAATGATCTTGGCTGCTACTTTAATCATTTTTTATGATGGTGATTATAAAATTTAACTTATGAGATGAAGAACGATTTAAAACTATGTGTCTCTTGATAACTATCGTGCTGATTGTTATGCTCGTGCTTTTACAATATCTGCTTAACATGAATAGTTTATACGAAAATAATTTAAATTTTAATATCATCACTGTATAAAATATTTAAAATTATAATAATTAATTATTTAACTAAAATATAATCTCATAATCAGACGTCATTTAATTAACCCTTTGATCGCTTATTTCTAATTTAATGGCCAAAATAATTTCATACTAAATTGACCATGATAACGATATCCGATTGAAGTAAAACTTTGATAGTATACTACAAACATCATCGAGATCATCGTTGTAGATTTTTGGATCCATTGAAGGCCTCCATCTATCAGATCATCGCATTGTTGTTCGTGATCATTGAAATCAAAATTTTCTAATCAATGAAGCTAGGACCATCGGATCGAGGCGATCTTTTGTGACGACACTCTAATGATAATTATTTAGATAATGAATGATGAAGATGGACATTAAATTTTAAAATTATATAATATTTAGAGAAAAAATAAGAAAAAAATTATTTCCAACCTACGACAGCGGTTATCAAAAATCGCTACTATAGATCTATAGCAGCAGTTATAGAGCCATTGCCATAGATCTATGGTAGTGGTTTTGGATAACCACTGTCGTAGATCTATGGTAGCGGTTCGATAATCGCTGCCGTAGGTTAAGTTAAAAATTCTCAAATTTTTTCTGCTTTCCTCCCGTGCCCGCTCGATCTCTCTCTCTGTCTCTCCCCCTCCTCTTATCGTTGGTGAGGCTTCTTCCTCCTTGGTCGGCGCCGCCCCTCCTTCCCCCTCAGTTGGCACCGCCCCTCCTTCCCCCTCCCCCTCCGGGCCCCCATCCCCGACCGCCCCTCCTTGCCACCTGCCAACCCCCACCCGACCCCCCCACCCTCCCTCTAGTTGCCCCTCCTTCCCCCCATGCCCGGCCGCTCCTCCCCGCCATCCTGCCACCCCCTAGCCCCCCATCTCTGACCGCCCCTCCCCACCACCCCCCAGCCAGCCCCCCCACCCCCATCCTCCCCCTGACCGCCCCTCCTTCCCCCATCCCCAGCCACTCCTGCCCGCCACCACCACCCCTCACCCGACCCCCCACCCCCAACTCTCCCTCGACCGCCTCTCCTTCCACCTCATCCTCGATCGCCCCTTCCTGCCATCCCGCCACCCCCCAGCCCCCCATCCCCGGCCACTCCTCCTTCCTCCATCCCTGGCCGCCCCTCCTCGCCACTTCCCCCCCAGCCCCCCTCCCCGCCACCCTGCCACCCCCCAGCCCCCATCCTCCTGCCCCACCCAGGCCCCCATCCCCCAAATCACTATCATCTCTGGCTACCCCTGCTCTCTTTTCTCTTTCTCTCTCTTCTCTATCTCACTATCTTGCTTTTATTTCGTAGGTTACCTCTAGTATCATCGTCCTTCCTCTAGCATCGTCGTCTGGCGACCCTCGAAGCTTTCGGTGTGACCCACTTCTCTATAGCCACAGATATAATTTTTTTTAATTTTATAATATTATTTATTAATTATATATATTTATAATAATTTATAAAATATTTATAATAAATATTATAAATATTTATTATAAATATTATAATTATCTGCATGCCATAGTTTTTGGGCCGTACCATGGTGATCGAAATTTGGATATTCATTTGGATCAGAACAGATTCACATTGGACCCAATTTTAATTACTGGTATCGAATCCGAATCCGAATATCTGATGGGTCTGTACTTGAAGTACCAGATTTGGACCCTAATGGATTTCGAAAGGTTGGACCTAATTCTGGGATCCGAAACTAAGAAATGGAGAGATTGAGAAGGAGACCGATAGATTGAGAGAGGGAGGGCCAGTCGCTCATCTGACCGTCGGCAAGGGGAAGATCGAGAGTGGGAGGGAGGGGGTCCGACCTCGCCGCCGCCATCGGTGAGGGAGATCGAGAGAGGGAGAGAGGAAGGAAGGGATCCGACCTTGCTGCCATCATTGAGAGGGAAGGGGTTTGGCCTCATCGGTGAGGGAGATCGAGAGAGGGAGAGTGGGAGATTGAGAGAGCAAGAGAGGGAGGGAGAGGGTTCGGCCTCGTCGACATCACTAAGAGGGATGGGGTCCGATCTTACCGACGAGGAAGATCGAGGGAGTGAGAGAGAGGGATGGGGTTCAGCCTCGCCGGTGAGGAAGATCGAGAGAGGGAGAGAGGAAGATCGAGAGATAAAAAAGCTGGGAGGAAGGGGTTCG
Organism: Cocos nucifera; assembly: GCA_006176705.1. Taxonomy (NCBI): domain Eukaryota; kingdom Viridiplantae; phylum Streptophyta; class Magnoliopsida; order Arecales; family Arecaceae; genus Cocos; species Cocos nucifera. Next base: position 409,134 of record QRFJ01000867.1, read on the forward strand.
CCTCGTTGCCGTCGTCGGCAAGAGAGATCGAGAGAGGGAGAGAATGAGTGATCGAGGGGATGGCACATAGCCAAGCCGACTCGGATACGCAGCCAAGCTGGCTCGGGCCATGATCAAGCCGATTGGGGGAGGACCCAAGCCGGATATCTCAGGCATGGAGTTGGCTGTCTCGGGCATGGAGCTGGCACGATTTCTGAGCGAATAGAATTTAATATGTCTCTCTAAGGTTCCAACTTTAAGCCCTAAGGTGCCACCATCATGTACTTTATTCTTCTTTCAGGTTTTTGGATTAACATCAAGATTTGCGCAAGAGATCGGATCTACGACTCTTGCTCATCCTTAATTATTTATGAATGTAATTCATGCTATAGAATTTATTGCATAACATTTTTTGGATGTTTATATTTTGTTGCTTTTGTTTATTGCATTGCATAATGATAGATCCGTCAATTGATTAGGGTACATATTAAAAACTATTTATTGATGTTATACTAATATTATTGTTCAATATATTATATTGATTAATATTCATTAACGTTGCAGGTTATGATGGCACCGAAATGCCATCTAGCTTTCACCCCTGCCTCTCGGCGGGTTACGCACAGTTCAGCATCCGAGGAGCAGTTGGAGCATACTCCATCCACCTCAGCATCGGCTGCTCAAGAACCTCCACTGTCGACATCTACTCCACTGATAGTTGAGCCTCTACCGTCATCCATATCTGAGATATATACTACTACGTAGGCATCTGAGTGTATGTTTTTATTATATTAGTATAACTTTATTTTTTATATAGTATTTGTATACTTATATATTTGCATAACGTATTTGCATTGCAATGCATCATCCAGTCGGATATTTTACGGTCCCATATGTATGACACACGTGTGAAACCGTCAGCATCAGGTGATGGTCTATTATGATGCAGAGAGGTGGTCGGTAGAGGAGATCGTGTGGGAGATGCATTCCTTTTTTAGAGTGCTTGTGAGATGGTCGGACATCATTTTCGTAGAGACCAGAGTCTGGCATTTGATGCATGCTGCCGTTAGGGATCGGATATGGAAGGAGATATGATAAGTACGCACATCTTAGTTATATTTATGCATTTTATATATTTATACTATATATGTTTGATTAGAATAATTTTGTAACTAATTTTTGATAACTTTATGCAGAGGAGGTACGACTTTCTCGATTATGAGAGGACTCGAGATGCCCGACTGAGGAAGATCGAAGAGTTATACCGAGGTTATAAGGTCAAGCTCCATAGAGGATGGCTTGAGCACTAACGAGATACTCCAGAAGAGCTTGTTTTCTAAATACAGGACTGTCCTCCGAGTCAGTGGGAGAGGATGGTTAGACACTGAAGGAGCCAAAAGTTCGAAGTAAAATTTCTAACTTTTAAATTTTTCAATATGCTTAAAGTTTTATTTAAATATTTTTTAAATATTTATTATTTATTTGAATACTTGTTAGGCTATCTTCTGTCAAAAATGAGAGAACTGTGCAGCCGAGGAGTATACGCATACTCTAGGCTGCGAGTCTATGGCCAGTCCTGTGCATAGAGAGATAATTAATTCTAAATCTTACTAGATAAATTAAATTCATATTTTTTATCATTTTTTTGATAAATTTATTCTTTATTATAGCTGATAAGAGATAGAGTGATGCCCAGCCATAGCGAGATCTTTCGATCCAGCCGCACGGATAAGACAGATAGGCCGATGAACATCGCGATCAGGCATATTTTTGTAAGTATTAAATATATTAGTATATATGATTAGTATTATAGTATTTTTTATAAAATTTTATTTTAATTTATAATTATAGGATCAGTTAGATGCGCTCGCGAGCAAGGGCCCGAATACCACTGGGCCCCATGACCATCTATCTCTGGTCTTGGAGCCTGAGCATTTTGGAAGGATTCGATGCAGGTCTGGACACACGTCGATGAGCTACTGGTCTGAGGTGAGCGTCTCCTTACAGACTTTCGATGTCGTCAGTCGGAAGGAGCTTGAGGAGGCGTTAGCATGGGCAGATTATGCTACGACGCGGGCAAATCGGGCTGAGGGGCGCACATTTCATCTGGAGGGCATCGTGAGAGACATGATGTCGATGCTTAGCATGCATTTTGGAGTCATAAATTTTGAGGATATGTTGATCCGCATTTCAACTCTTGCTCTGGCTCCAGCACCAGCTCCAGCTCTGGCTCTGGCTTCCGGTGACGATGACAATGATGTAGATTTAGGAGACTTTTGATGTATTTTATTTTTTTAAAAAAATATTATAATAAATTTTATTTGATAATAAAATTTTAGTATTTCAGAATAATTTTTATGTTTATTATATTTTCTCATATTATATATCTATATTTATCAGATAAAATATATAAAAAAATAAAAATTTTATTTGTTTAATTATTCAAGATCTACGGCAGCGATTTTATAACTACTGTCATATCCATGCCAACTACTGCCATAGGTTCCTGGTGCAAACGGTGCCAACTGCTGCATTAGACCTATGGCAGCGATTAAGAAATCGCTGCTATAGATTATTCGTGGTAGCGGTTATGTAACCGCTGCTATAAATAACTTATGGCAATAGTTACATAACCGCTGCTATAGGTCGATCTATTACAGTGGTTTATAAACCGTTGTAATAAGCTATCTATGACAGCAGTTCAAATAATCGCCGCAATAATCACTGCCATAGAGCTACGACGATGGCTTCAGTAGCAGTGGTTAAATAACCACTGTCATAGCCTATGACAGTGATTTTTTGGACTACGACAGCGGTTACGAATCATTACCGTAGCCCTTTTTTGTAGTAGTGTCTCAACTCACCATACATAAATCTTTCTCAACTAAAAGCTACCCTCATAAAAGCTCTCTTATAAAATTTCAAGAAGATCCCCTCATAGACCTGCCAGTACCAGGATCCTTGACGCCCCTGGATGCTTCCTATGTGAGCCGCTACATCATGCCTCACGATCAGTTACACGACCGTTGCCTTGCTCTGCCTAACGCTGCTCTGCCTCTTAGCTCTGTCTGCATCTGCTTTGTGGGCTGCACGCACTCGACGCTCTATTAGGCTCCTCCCGGCGGTTGGTAGAGCCTCTCTGCACTCTCTTCTCTACGGGATGCACGTGCTCGGCGCTCTGTCGAGCTCCTCTCGACAGCTGCCAGATTCTTCTATGCTCTCCTCTGCGCGCTCTACTTCTCCACAGCACCAATGGCCTTTAAATAGGCTGAAAATCTCGTCATGGGAGTCCTAGCCAAGCTCTGCTTCCCAATATGCATCGATCAGAATTTTGACCGTGTCCACAGCCTTTAGATCGTGACCACAGCTCTCCACAGCCGCTGGATAGCATAATAGCTCCATAGACCCCGTGAATAGGCTTGGTCCATGAGTTACGGGCCGAGGACCCCATGAAAAGGCTTCCGTACATGTGCTCGTGCCCGTTGTTCACCCGTGCTGTTCGCATCTGTCGTGCTGGCTCGGTTGTATCTCACCCATGCATACCCTTCTATCCGCCTGAGACAGTCAGCTCGGATGCGGGCCGAGCTGGCTTGATCTCATATTGAACTGGCTCGACTGCATACCCGAGCCAGTTCGATTGCTGTTGATACTGGTTCTCTTTCATCATAGCTTCTTCGTTTGGACTCCATTTGGACCATTCTTAGACTCATTAGACTCCATTCGTCATTCTGAATCTCATTATGGATTTATTATGGATCGAATCTCGAGGTGCCAAATTCTAACATATGGTTGACGAGATGGTCGAAACTCAAATTTGCCATGCCTTTTCTTTTTTTTCATTTTTTTTGATGAGAAGGGGAGGGTGGCCCACCCGATTAAAATTTATTATAAAGGCTTATAGTACTTACAAGGGTAGATCGTCGTCAAAAGGAGCAGCATAAACCCATCAGGTTGACCGAAGGTCGCAAGACAAAACCAAAAGCTCGACCTGCGAGAAAACTTGGTTGGTTTTCATGCTAAAAGAAACGAAACGTCGGACCTACAGGAACTTGGTTGGTTACCATACTAAAAAATTTCGGAATGCAGGGGAGTGAGTAGTTGCTTCCTGGTCCGGGTCTTCGTCTTCCATGTGTATGCTCCTATCATATTCTTTACATGGTGAGTCTCATTTACGATGAAAAACTGATAGGACAATATCGCAGCTGCAAGAAATAGCTTCTTTTGCTCTTCCTTTATATAAACCTATCCGCTGTCGCAGTACATGCGCAGATTTTTGGATGATGACTCATAGATACGGAACATCTTTCCTGGTTGAGACCTACGCCAACGATCGAGATTTTCGCAAGATTGATCTTCGATCCACCGACCAATTCGAAGGAGTGGATGAGGAACTAAAGATTCTTGATGTGGTATTTGGATGCTTTGCTGAAGACGAAGAAGGTTTCCAACAGTCCTGAAAGATCCTATCCCAGCAATAATCTTGTTAGTCGATGCTAAATGAAGCATGCAGTTTAGTAGGTCAGTAACTGAGAACGAAAAGTAAAGGGGATGGAGGATCTCCCTGTTTGAGCCCACGATTTGTTTTAAATCCAATGAGTAGGTTCTCCATTGATCAGCAAAGCTACTTTGCTTGTTGATAAAATGTTGGAAATACAATTGCACCATTTAGGTCCAAATTCCCTTTCCTTCAGCAAATCCAGGAGGAGGTTCCAATCAACACTATCGAAGGCCTTCTGGAAGCCGAGCTTCGTTATTATCCCATTGCTGATTTTATTTTTTGCAGTGATTTAAGATTTCCGTAGCCGTACGTGATGATGCTATCACCAATTAATGAACCTTCCTTCCATAAAGGCTGATTGAGAAGAGGATATCAACTAATCTATATGTTGGGAAAGTCTGTTGTTCATCCTTGCAAGATCAACCTTGCCATGCATTATACGGACCATCGAATAGTTTATAGATATCATCTTTGATAAACCCTACGTCTGGTCCCAGTACCTTTTCTTTTCTTTCGCCCCACTGAAGGTCGAGCTCTCTGATTTCTTCGTCAGAAAAAGGCCATCCACCTAACTAGGATGCTTAAGTGACAAGAATGGAGAAAGTGAGAGGAAACTTGTGGAAATCATGCAAAATTTATGAATGCCTTATTATTTCCTTGTTGTGTTGTTGGAGATCTATGCCTATGCCAATTTTATTTCCTAGATATTCCATATAATGTTCCAAAGGCTAGAGAGTATGGCGATTTTCTTGACCATACTAGAGGAAAGAATGCTCCTTAGCTGTGTTTGAGCACCACTCTTTCCTCCTAATGTGGTTGTGCAAATACGTGCTATGTGCCCTCCATCTAAATCACTACTATACAGGTCAAAATTGTAGTTGCTTTCTGGTCGCTGATTGCTTGTCTCCTTTCCTGCTTGCTCATCTCCTAGGAAAAGATAACATGACTATGGCCTAAAGATCCATATATATCTTGTAATTGCTCCTAGCCAATCACTTAAATAAGGCAACGAGACGTTATTTGCTCGAACTAGCAGTCTCTCAGGATTATATGAAATTCGTATTAGATTTCGATTTCGAAAGAATTGTTACTTCTCCCCATTCCTAGATTTTACTTTGAGCCCTAATTGGAAGTTGAACTTAAATAAAAGGATATGGGGTAGATATCATTGAAATGAAGAAGAAAGAAGTTCGAGTACAGTGTTCCTACATCCTACTTCAAAGATCAAGTAGAAGAAGAATCCAGGTAGAACTAAGCTCCTTCCCCCAAGAAGAGTTTAATTAAATTATATTAAGGAGGATATACAAGGTGTAAGTTAAGGCCTCGGTTCCGGCCTTTGGAAGTACATCTAGGAAAAACAACTTGGCTTTGCATGAGACCGTCCCATCAAGGAGAGAACGCGGTCCCATGAAGCCATAAAGAAAGCTTAAGAAACGTTATGTGATTCATGGACTGTGACCTCAGAATTGGAGAGTAGGGGTGCAGAAGGGTGGTTTTTGAGTGGTGCGGTGTCCCGTTTGGCAAATGAGGGTTTGACTATTTAGCAGAGGCGAGGCAGAAATGCTTCTCTTGGTCCTGGATGTATCACGTCAATGAATGGAAGATGTGAGAACAGTGTGGTCCTCTTTGTTCTCTCTGTGGCTGGATCTTATCCTGTATCCAATTTCTTACCCATCTTCAAGTAAGCTGGAAGGTATGTCATATATTTGTGTGAGGGAAGCATTTGATGATGGTGGGTTGCTTGTGTTTGTGAAGTATGGATATAGTCGTTCCAGCTCCTCTCGCAGTTTAAACTTACTGGATTTTCCTATTTTCCTAGGAGTTAGAGTCCAATCTATAAATGGTTGTCTGGTCTTCGTTGCAATTGCCAATGCTGAGTGAGCTTCAAATTTAAAAATTCTGCAGTTACGTTCTTTCCAGATCATCCAATGTGTGGTTAGTAGCAGTGAAGAGAAAACAATGCCTTGTTCTTTGGTTGGGAAGCTCTGGGTCCATGCTTTCCAAGTTAGTTCCATATCATTTGGTAGGTGCAGTTGGTGCAAACCGCGGGTCACTGATGACCACAGTTCTATGGAGTAAGAGCATCTGAGCAATAAATGAACCATTGTTTCATTGCTAGAGTAGCATAATCTGCACATTTGATCAACCTGGATCCCCCTTTGGGCAAGGTTTTCTATTGTGAGATTTTTGTTGTAGTAGCTTAACCAACCAAAAACTTCGACTTTCTCGGCAGTTTCCATATAATTTTACCAATGGCTTGATGTACTCCTCCATTAATAAGAAATAAGTAGTAATTTTTAACTGTAAATTTCTCTATTTTGCTCCATTTCCATAGCCTGTGTGACCTTCGTCCTCCGATAGCTTTATGTTAGATAGGTATCCAGTGAGCTTTTCGCATTCTTCGGTAGCTGCATAACTTAGTGGGGTTCTGAAGTTTATCAGCCAATCATTATTTGTGAGAAATTCTGCAATGCTGATAGCTGGGTTGATTGCTAACAAGTGGAGACCGGGAAGGATGTTGCTGAGTGCTGTTTCCTTTATCCATGTGTCATACCAAAATGAAGTATTCTTTCGATTGCCTGCTCTTGAGATGGTGAAACTTTGCCGAGTTTGAGAACTCCTTTCCAGAAAGATGAAGCCACTTTATATATTGTTTTGTGGGTGGGCAGCGGCTGCTGATTTCTATAGTAAATATTTCGGATTACCTTCTTTCATGGTTTTCTCTTTTCTGAATAGTAGTTCCACCACCATTTCATCACCAATGATTGATTCAATGTTTTGAGGTCTCTGATTCCCAACCCACCCATGTGTTTTGGGCGACATACCATTGGCCAAGCAGTTAGATGTTTGACTCTTCCACAGTGCTTTCCTCCACCCCAAAGGATCTTTCTGCAAGTAATGTTAATCTTCTTGATGATCGATTCGGGTAGCAAATATACTGACATCCAATATACAGGAATGGCGTTAAGAACTGAGTTTGTAAGTGTTAAATGGCCAGCCAATGATAGAACCTTATGCTTCCATCCTGCACGTTTTCTTTCTACTTTTTCTAAAATAAAGTTCCAGTTGTGTGCTTTTAGAGTTCTGTGATATAAAGGTATACCTAGATGGTTAATTGGTAGCTGGGCAGCTGAGCATCCAAGCATTTTGGCATAAGTGCCGGTCCTCATTCGTTGATAGGCCTAATCCAGTGATGCTGGTTTTTTTGAAGTTTATCTTTAGGCCAGTAAGCAAGTCGAAGATGTATAGAATGATTTTCAAAGAGTTGATCTCTTTCTTTTCAGCTTAACAGAAGATTATTGTATCATCAGCATATTGCAGGCATTTGATCTTCTCAGGTGGTTGAAGAGGGCTAAGCCCACCGACGAGCTTGTTTTCCAGAAGCTTTGTTGAGCATACGGTTTAATATATCTACTATTAGTATAAACAACTAAGGGGAGAGGGGGTTGCCTTGTTTTAAACCTCTTCTATTGCAGAAAGATTTTTCTGCTTCGCCGTTAATGATGAGTAAAGAGGTATTATTCTGGAGTGTGGAGAACATCCATCTATGCTACTTCGACCCAAAACCTCTTTTTTCCATTAACTGACTAAGAAATTTTCATGAAACTCTATCAAAAGCCTTTTCAAAATCTGTTTTACAAAGGATTTCTTTCTCTTCGGTTCTCTTGTAATGTGAAATGATCTCTGCAGCTGTGATATAGCTCTCGTGAATTATTCTGTTTTGGATGAATGCTGATTAATTCTCAGGTATTAGAGTATCCATGACGTTTCCGAGCCTCGTGGATGGTAATTTGGAGAAGATTTTGATGATACTATTTTCCAAGCTAATTGGGCGATAGTCTTTAACATCCGTGCTCCTTTTTCTTCTTAGCTATTAGAACAATGCTAGTGTAGTTTAATCTTGACAGATATGTTGGTATTCTGTAAACAGTTTCAAAGAAGGCCAATATGTCTGGTTTGAGAAGTTGCCGGTGTTTCTGATAAAAGGATATCGAGAACCCGTCCGGACCGGGTGTTCTATCGCTAGGAAGATTGAAAATGGCTTCTTTAATTTCAACTTTAGTGAAGAAACTTTCAAGGAGGCCGAGATCTGAATGGTTTTCCATGTATAATGTCTCCCAGACAGCTTCCACATTGGGTCCTCCATAGTTTCCAAGAGCTCAATGTAATATGCTAGGAAAGCTCTTTGTATTTATGACTATGTGCTGCCATTTTTCTGAATTTCAAAGATGAAGTTCCTTCTTCTTCTGTTGGATGCACTTATACGAAACTATTTGGTGTTTCTGTCTCCCTTCGCCAGCCATGGCTGTCTAGATTTTTGTCTCCAGTGTGTTTCTTTCTGTTGAATTAGTACTTGTAGTTGGGATTTGAGGTTATTCCTTTCGGTTCTCTCTTCAACTATCAGATTCTTGCCTTCTTCAGTGTTATTAATGTCTTCTATTCTAGCTTCTATTTCTTTTTTCCGTTGTAGGATGTTTTCCACATTTCTCTTACTCCATTTTCTTAGCTGCGAATGCATGAAACGCAGTTTAATCACTAGATTAGATGCTGCTTTCGGTGATGATGGAGTAGATTTCCACCATATATAGCTCGATTTGCTTCTCAAATTTCTTGTGAAGATACCAAGAGTTTACAAAATGGAAAGGCTTGAAGCATGTTGCACCTGTCAATGAATTAGCAGTAAATATGGTCAGATGTTGTTCTTACCAGGGGGTGAGTGTTGTTAGAGGGTGCTGGTTATGTCATTCGATTGAGACAAAACTTCTATCAAGTTTAGCTAGACTGGCCTCTTTTCGAAAAAATTTGTCCAGGTGAATTTTCTGTTTGCAGCGATCTCGATTAATCCAAGGCCGTTGATGATGGAGTTGAATTCTCTGGAGGCAGTTCTGCTACTGGGTTACATTAAAATCTCTCATTATCACCCATGGGCCCTGGTGTGTTTCCCTAACGTGCTTGAGTTCTTCAAAGAGACGGGAATGGTGTTGATGGTAGTGTGGACCATGGATGTTAGTGAGGTGCCATTGGAAGTTGTTTTCTACTGATGAGAAGTAGGTAGGGATTGTGTATTCTCCCATGTGGGATGCTTCTCCGGTAGCTAAAGATGGGTCCCAGGTAGTTAATAACCCTCCTGATGATCTTCTAGCCTCTTTGTAATGCCATTCTGAGAAGGAAGTTCCGCAGGTCGATCTGAGGAGGTTTATATTGATGCTTTCTAATTTTGTTTCTTGTAGGCATGCAATTTTGCATCTTGACTTTTTGATGATGTTCTTAATGTCATTCCTCTTTTTTAGCCTACCCATTCCTCTTACATCCTAAAAAAAGGATGGTCATTGATACTGGTTGAGCAACTTGGATGATAGAAGGCATGCTAAAGTATTAACACAAGGTGATGATCTCATAGCATAACAAGGGTCTCTATTATTATATATATTATAGCATAAGAGCTTCTTGGTTAGCTGGATGATGTCAGTAAGAGGATCTAGGCAATGTCCTGTGGGATCTTCTAGTTTTTAAGATCCCTGCATCTGAGAAGTTCCATCTGTCGTAGCTTGGAAATAGCGCCTTCAGAGGACACTCTAACTCTGAGCTCCTTGGTTAGCTGGATGATGTCCGTAGAAGCAAGGGAGTTGATGAAGAGAACATATTGGTCGTTCAGGTTGGAGTCAATCATCGCAAGTGCCTTAAGTTTTTTTTTGCCCTCAGTGTCGTGGACAATGATGTTAGAGCTCATCTTTTTAAAGTTTGAAGCTAAAAACTTCTAGTTACCATTAAGGTATCTGTTGGGTAGGAAATACGATAGAGAGAGTCTATCAAGTGTGATAGGTAGACTAGGGCTCAGAGCAAAGAGGGTGAAAGCTTGTAGGATGCAGCAAAGGGTGATCAAGGGGTCTATTGCGACGTCGCCGGTGACCGTTGCTTTGTTATGGATGTTATACCATGCCAAGTAACAATGCAAGGTTAGAATCTTACCTTCCACGTTAATTTGCCCGGCATTTAGATCTCACTCAGGCCATTCCCTTACCATCAATTCAGAGTGTAGACATCATTATTAACAGTAAAGAAAATTTGAAATAATTGCTGAAAATTATGCACAATGCCAAACAACCTTTCAATTTCTAACCTTCGAACCTAGGCCGTATTGCAGCATGGTGGTCTTCGTATTGGATGGTGAAGTCATATTAAGCGACTGCAGGTGAGATTCGATCTTACAAAATGGCTTTAACCAATATTTGATTCATCCAAGAAGAAGTCTTTGAGAACAACTCCAACTGAACTAATCAAGCTTCAAATTAAGCTTTCACTCAAGCTTGGACGAGGTTGGTTCGAGCTTAAATTAAGAAGATAAGCTTAAATTAATTCATCTTCTTGTTCCAAGACAAGCTTTCAATGCATTCAATTTTACCATCCTAACCTGTTAATCTTGCAGGCTCTTTCTTCAATCAATCAGTTAACCAATGATAGAATGTCAATGAACAAAAACAAATGGAACAGGAGAGCCTCCTCTTCCCACTCCACCATTATTGCCAATGGCGGCCATGGCGAGATAATCTCCAACCTTAATCTCTTCCATGCTGAAGAAACCTTACAATGTCAATGAACTATCCTCAAAAGTTAAAAATGTATGACAATGAGATAGATTTTTTTTTTTCTTTTGGAATTTTATCACAAACAAATCAGTGGTGAAGTAAAGATTAAAATAAATTCAGAAGAGAACATATAGATAGATAACATAACTTCAACTGTGGCAAAACCATAACATACTAGCAACCACTTTCCCAAGTTGTTTCTTTGTCGTTAAACTGTTAATAATTACATCACTTTCACATGGAAAACTCTTGATACAATACCTTGCTTGGCATTTGCTTTCTGGCCTTTTATTAGAGCAAGGAAATGTTGAGCTTTGTCCTGTTTTGTAAACTCAACAGCACATCAATAATCTCTACAAGACGTGGTTCAAATAATTTTATCTCAAACTCTATCTTTATTTTCGGTATGCCAAACACCAACACCACGACATTATACATATCTGCTATTAATATCAAGAACACATCGAATGTTTAAAAAGTTTATGTATAAATTACATTCCCTACATCTGATGTACTAAGAGAAAGAGAGGCTATTCGATTTTAAATCTCATGCTCCATATCATAAATGTACAATAAGCAAATCACATAGTTCCACTGTTTGCACTTTGCAGGTAACAAAAGAACCAATGATGTGATAATAATTCTCTCCATATATCCAAAAACTATGAGGCCCAACCATCAACCATGGTGCTCATGTCTTTTTCCTGCCCCCACGGATGTCAAAGCAATTATTGAATTGTAGTCTAATGTAATTCGAGAAGTTCCTAGGATAAGCATCACTTTTATTTGGATCTAGAAATCTGTCTTCAGGTGTTCTTTCCAAAGAAAACAACAAATTTTTCAGATTTCTACAACAAAGGCAGAAACTTGCATTTTTCTTGCTTGCACTTCTTTCCTGCCCATCTACCCTCAAAATTGCATTGCACCTTGAACAAGTGGATGTTTGATGTCCAAAATATGATCTGTCCGCAATTTTGCCTACAAAATATATGAATGGAAAACAAAACTAGATCGAGCAGGCAATTTTGGCAAGTTAATATAAATTTATGAAACAAACAGAAAATTATACTCACCCTAATCAGCTATATCGACTCTACTCTCAAATCTCAAATCAATGCCACTACTCATCTCATCATTCGTATTCCTAAATCATGATTCAAATCTTCCATAACTCCGTTCAAGCAAACTCCCGATCTAGCATCATTTTCACCTGTCCCTCTTTTGGCATACCTAAGACAATTGGATCCCTTCATTTGATGAACCAATCCACCATCTAGCTAATGCCTTTTTTTTTTTTATGAAATGGGAGGTGATACCACCCTTGATTATTGAATGAATATTTACAATGGAGGGGATGGATTAAGCTGAGCATGCTTATATCCAAAAAAGCTTATGCCGCTAACAGGTTTTTTCATGGAACCTGTTGAAAAATAGCAGACAAGTTTACAGGCATTCGGGTTTAGAAGGTAGCGATTCATCTCTGGTTATCAGCTTCCATTTTGTAGGCTGTTAGTAGCAAGGTTTGGCAGCTTTCCTGAAGTTAATTGTTGGTTTTAACAGGTTGAAATTTGCAAGAACCAATTCAGCTGTGTGCAGGTTTATGCAGATGTTGTAGTTTTTTATTTCAGCTTTTCCAGCAGGTTGATTAACCGAGTGGAAGCTGAGAGGGTTGTTTCCAGCATTCTGAGAGGGGAGTTGGCATTGAATCTGAAAATCCTATGGTTTCTCTCTTTCCAAATGCACCAAATCTTAGCAGCAGCAATGCAGTCCCAAGCTGGTTTCGGAATGTTTGGCGGTAGTCTGTTACACCAAAGTACCTCAACGCTGGGAACAAAAGTTTTTGAGCGAGATGTAGCTATGTTTGTTTGGAGAATTTGCATGTGAGGAAGAGGTGATTTGTGCTTTCCTCTTCCAAATAACAGAGTACACAGTGCGGTGGAGCTGGAAAGTTTCGTTTTTTTAGGTTGATGGCGGTGAGGATCTTATTGTTGAAGACCAGCCAGTTGAAAACTTTGATTCGAGATGGCATTAGCATTTTCCAATTTATCTTGGCGAAGCCTGAGATCAATCCTCCATGACTAAGGAAGGTGTAGCATTCTTGGACTTGGAATTGTTTGCTGCTGCCCCATTTCCAAATGACCGTGTCGGCTTCCCCTGTGATGTTGATAGAATTTAGAAGGCTCTGGAGGTGTTGAAGCTCGTTCGCTGCATGGGTGTTGAGTGGCCTGCAAAAATAGTCATAGATGTTTGGGATTCTAAAAGAATCATGGACGCTTATCTTCAGGTTGGTGGCGTAGATACATAGATTTGCGAACATATCCTTCATCGGTTGACCTTCATACCAATTGTCGGTCCAGAATTGGTTTTCTTCGCACGTAGCCTGGCACTGCGCTTCCTGGGCGTTATCGGCTGGGTTTTGTCGGTAGGACTGTCAGCAAGGTCTCCAAGATTCAATTGGCTATTCTCCTGCTCTTCAGTCAGAGTTTTATTTTTATTAGCTGGGAACGCTGACAGGATTGTTGAGAAGACCCGCGTAACGGGTATAATCCGATTGCCAGAGGTACCTGACGTCATATAAGTAAGTTGGTGTGCTGTGGTGGTAAACTTATCTGAACCCAAGGCAAATGTTGGTTGTTAATTTTAAGCTGGAGGAATGCTTTCAAAACTTTCACGGAAGAACACCACGTCGAATCCATTCAGATCCTTCCATCGAGCGGCTGGCTCGTTGTGGTACACCGAAGCCGGAGATGATCGTCGCTACTGACTCTGCTGTCCAACAGAAAAGAGGAAGATTGTGCAAGGTGGCATAAACTTTGAATTTGAGGTTATGCGGTGCACCTCCTCTGAACTGGTTCCAGTGGTTAACGATCAAGGAGAATCCATCTCCTCGGATGTGTCCTTGAGACACGAGGGCCTGGATGGTTGGTTTATTCGGGAAGGCCACGAAGAATTGATTGGATGATAGCTGTCGAGTTGTCCAAGAAGCTCTGCGAGAGACCGTTGCTGATACGTCGTCGATCTTTATCGGACGTCCGAAGGATACAACGAATGCTGCCCGATCCAGATATTCATAGATTTCGGCCATCTCACATGAAACTGGGATGAAAACTTTCATGGAGGAGGGCGGTTGGTGATCTGAGGGTTGGCGTGGTGTGGTTGGAAGCTGCATGTTGAAATGGGCAGGAGGGTGTTGAACCGGTTGAGATCAACGTCGTGGAAGCTTGCAGGTCTTCGTAGAGTGCCCAAGACGAAGACAAATGAAATGGCGGATGGGTCCTGAAGGAAGGTTTGCGGTGTGGTGTCCACGGTCTCCCCAGCAAAAGCACTCCCCAGCTTTAAAGGCAATGGATTTTCGCAATGAAAACGTCATAAAGAGGTTGAGACCGCCGGCATGAGCTATTGCGTTGTTGCCCATTAAGCTTGATGTTGCTGGAGCGTATGAGCGTTGCCATACGCAATTAGATTTTTTTTGATCTTCTGAGCAATCTTGTGTTTCGGATCGCAAGCCAGTTCCAAAGATTTTGTGGAGTAGAGGGGTGAAAAGACGGTTTTCCAGCGCTTAATGAAGGAGGGAGTGGGTATGCCATTTTGCAGTCGCTGATCGTCTCTAATGTGATGTAAGGAGCGAATCTCTGAGATTTTATTTCACCGTTTAAATCCAGTGGGGATTTGGTGATGTTTGTCTTGTAGGCTTAAAGATGGGGAGGATAGCCTGGAGTAATGGTTTGATAAGGTATGGTGTTTCGACGGCAGGTTGAAGGTGGGTTGGGCTTTTCATGGTCCAAGTGGTGTTAAGTTTGCTCGGGATGGAGGCGGGTATGGGGGAGGGGGATTCGCCTGGGCTGGCCATACTTTCTTGGAGCAATCTGAGATGTTTCGGTTTGAGCGGAATGTCCTCTGGAACATTTTGGAACAACGTCTGCGAGGTTGGACGGAGGTCCAGACGTTGGTTGAAATAGGAACAGGGGGTTTGAGGAAGTGAGGTTGTTTTGGATCAACTTGGTTATTTGGTATCTGATTTTGGTTGATTCCACTATATTTAGGTTCGTATCTTACCTTTGAGCGGCGGTGAGAGACAACACGAGTAGAGAGGTGTACCTTGGGTGGCCGAAGCTCGCAAGCTCTGAGTGCATTTCTCACCGAGATCTCCTTTCTGTTGCCGTCGTCGTCGACAAACCGTGTTCCTTGTGGGTGTCTTCCTTTTAATACCCTTCCAGGTTGATAGGTAGATGCATTCAGCCGGTGATTCAGGGCTGCTGTCCGGGGGGTAGATGCCCACGAGGATGCAATTACTGGGTGTTGATCTGGTTTTTGTGAGTGGTCGCCGGTTGTCTTTCGTTGATTTGGGTGGTTGAGGGGCGTGGGAGCTTGGGTGGAGGTGCGTTGTTTTCTCGCGCAACGGTCGCCGGAGCGTCTCTCTCTAAAACGCTCCATCCATTTTTACCCTGGCTAACGTCAACTAGGTCATCATGAATGAATAGACCGAACTCCTAGTATGGGATAGTTTTCTACTATTTTACGAAAGCTAGAATGGCCACCTTTAGAACCAATATTATTTCAATTTGCATCATCCATGCTTGCCACCAACAATTTCCTACTCAATCGAAGTTGTCATCTTTTCTCTCTGACGGGCCTGCTGTAAATTTTGCTTTTGCTCTTTCCAAGTATATGTCGGTGTTATCTTCCATTTTTTTTTTAAGCTAACCTACAAAATTATCAATACCAGCAAAATAATTCTGCAATGGCAAATCAACAATAAATTGCAGAGTCAGCAATCGACATTTTGATACGGTAAAGAATTGCCAATGTGTATGATTGAATGAAACCATAAACATTGCTCATGCCTCTCAGATCAGACCAATCAGGGCATTTCGTAAACCAGCTCAAATATATATGAGAAGGTCATGCCCATGCAAAAACTAAGAAACAATAACAATTTAACGTCTGTAGAATAATCTCGGAGGTATTAGCCCGCAAAGATGAGCCTGCACACCTTCCAAAGTTTGCAAGTACGGAAGTACCACAAAGAACCATGTAAGATTCGAAGGACGAAAAAAACAGATAGTTATCATAGGGAAGAAATAATCAAATACATGACGAATCCTTTGCATTATAAATTATTTAAATGTAAAAAAAATGAACCAGATTACTAAGGCAAAAAAGGCATGCATGCAGCACTCTTTGCTGCTGTAGGACATGTATCCCTAATTATGGGCTTATAGAAAATTAAAAAAATAGAGAAGTGGATAATTTCTAAACTATCCAGACACTTGGTAACAAAGAGAGAAGAACATGGTTTTTAAAAAAAAAAAAAAAAGCAACAACAACTGATTAAGAGGCAATTTAGGTTGCGGCAATTATTTTCTTTCCATTTTTTGATTGGAAACATGATCGAAATACTAAGAGGAATGATATTTAATCCATCAAGATGATTTTTTTGGACCTAGTGATTTGGGCCTACAAGAGGTAAGTCAATTTTCATTGTAATCCTCTAGTTTCTACGTTCGTATCAGAGTAATATATGGATTAAATTTATTTTTGGATATGGTTGAATATGTATTTCTATGTTTAAACATGCAATTATATATTATGTGCTTCAATTATGTCTCAATTGGTAATTAATGACATGCTGCATATCTAGGCTTAATTTTTAATTATGTTGTTGCCCATGATTGACATGTTGTGCCTCCAAAATTTGGTGTAAAACAAATTTGTGTAACTTGAGTTATTTGAGATTAAATTTTTGGATATAACAATATTAGGAAGGCATATTTCGAGGCTTATATCGCTATAAATATATTGTATTAATTCTAAAATTTATGTCATTGTAAAGTAGATATATAGAGATTTAAAATGACAAATTATATACATAATTTAGATTTCGGGATCAAAAGTTATAGGTCTTTAAAGTTGTAAAAAAAAAAAAAAAAGCCTAAAATATGAAAATGTGGATTTCTAAACTTAAATTTCGGATGAGTTATAGACTCATTTGATTTGGTTAATATCTAAATACTAAGATAGAAATGAGATTTGATAAATTTAAAATATAAAATCAACTCTTTATAAAAAAATAAAAGGAAACAAATGCCACTGATTTTATCAAAAGAGAAGGCCAGGAAGGCAGTATATGGAGTACATGCACCATCCATAGCATGTGGGATCATGGCCAGAATAGCTCTAATTTTTATACATTAACATATTTTTCTATGATCTATTTATCGCTAGTTTTTTTAGAATTTTTTAAAATTTAATAAGGATTTATTCTAAATTTTTTATTGATAATATATGTTTGAAAAAATAATAAAATTAATAGAAATTCTGGAAAAATAAATTTTAATAATGAAAAATTAGTTTCAACTAAGTTTTGATCAAATGGGAGCTAATGGAAATCACTTGGTGTTATTGTTATTATTTTGAGCATATTTAGTATTTTTGAAAAATACTAAATTAAGTATGAAACTAATAATGCTCATTTTATTTATTGACAGATAAAATGATAATTATTAGAACTAAAAAGGCTATTAGAGGACCTATTGTGATCAATAACTTTAATGATATGATATTTAATAAAATAAAAGGCAATGACCTAGAAGCACACTTGATAATAATTAACCATATAATAAGAGATTTTGAAGAGAGTATGCAATAAGCGAATTTTATAAAATGGAACTCTTGCATGATACAGTATCAAATTTTTGGAAAAGAGTAATAAGAGAACATTGGGAACATAAGCAGATGCATATTTATGAGGAGCTAGTTGCTAAACTTAAAGAGACTTATGAGACCTTAACGACTAGGTCAACTAACACTACTATAAAAATGGTTTATGACAGCGCATACTATGACAGCGATTTTCAAAACCACTGCCATAAATCCTACGACAGCGATTTTCGTTAATCGCTGCCATAGGTCCAATATATAGCAGCGGTTAATGAAAATCGCTGCCATAGGTCGGACCTATAGCAGTGGTTACAAAAAATTACTGCCACAGGTCGACCTATAGTAGCGATTCATTGTAACCACTGCTATAGATCGGATCTATAGCAGCAGTTAATGAAACCGCTGCCATAAGTCGGATCTATAGTAGCGATTAGTAGGAATCATTGCTATAAGCTTATTTATGGCAGCGGTTAATTATAACCGCTGTCATATATATATATTTTTATAAATATTATATAATTTTAAAATTTAATATCCATCTTCATCATTCACTATCTAAATAATTATCATTAGAGTGTCATCGCAAAAGATCGCCTCGATCCGATAGCCCTAGATTCATCAATCAGAAAAATTTGATTTCGACGATCACGAACGATGATGCAATGATCTGATAGATGGAGACCTCCGATGGATCCAAAAATCTACAACGATGATTTTGATGATGTTTGTAGCATACTATCAAAATTTTACTTCAATCGGATATCGTTATCTTGGTCAATTTAGTATAAGTTAGTTTCAGCCATTAAATAATAAATGGATGATTAAAGGATCAAACGATATCCGATTATGAGATAATTTTTTTTATAAATGATCTTGGCTACTACTTTAATCATTTTTTATGATGGTGATTATAAAATTCAACTCGTGAGATGAAGAACGATCTAAAACTATACGTCTTCTGATAACCATTCTGAAACTTCATTGGTTGTTATGCTCGTGCTTTTGCAATATCTGCTTAACATGAATAGTTTATATGAAAATGATTTAAATTTTACTATCATCATCATATAAAATATTTAAAATTATAATAAAGATCATTTAACTAAAAAATTATCTCATAATCGGATGCCGTTTAACCCTTTTGATCGCTTGTTTCTAATTTAACGGTCAAAATCATTCCATACTAAATTGACCATGATAACGATATCCGATTGAAGTAAAACTTTGATAGTATGCTACAAACATCATCGAGATCATCGTTGCAGATTTTTGGATCCATCGAAGATCTTCATCTATCAAGATCATCGCATCATCATTCGTGATCGTCGAAATCAAAATTTTTCTGATCGATGAAGCTAGGGCCATCGGATCGAGACGATCTTTTATGATGATACTCTAATGATAATTATTTAGATAATGAACGATGAAGATGAGCATTAAATTTTAAAATTATATAATATTAAAAAAAAATAAAAAAAAATTATTTCAACCTACGGCAGTGGTTATCAAAAATGCATCTATTGGTTTAGAACCATTGCCATAGATCTATGACTAGGGTAGATCTATGATAGATTTTGGATAAACATAGATTTATGGCAGTGGTTCGATACCACTATCGTAGGTTAGGTTAAAAATTTTAAATTTTTTTTGCTTTCCTCCCGTGCACGCTCGATCTCTCTCTCTCTCTCCCCTCCTCTCCATCGTTCGGTGAGGCACTTCTTCCCCCCCGACCGATGCTGGCCATCCTTCCCACCTGGCCGGCCGCTCCTCCCCACCACCCCCACCCTTCCCCTGACGCCGCCCCTCCTTCCTCTTCGCCTCCGGCCCTCCGCCCGACACCACCCGCTGCCACCCCCCAATCCCCCGGCCCCTCCTTCCATCCCATCCCGCTGCCCCTCCCCACCACCCTGCCAACCCCCAGCCCCCATCTTCGATCGCCTTTTCCGCCACCCCCACCCGACCCCCCCTCCCCCTCCACTCCTCCTTCCCCTTCGGCACTCCTCCCCCACCGCCCCCACCCTCCGTCCCTCCCACCACCCCCCCCCCCCAGCCCCCTCGCCCCACCCCCCTCCCCCACCCCCTCCTCCCCCCCTCCTCCCACTCATCATTATGCCCCTCCCTTGCCCTAGTCCCCTGCTCTCTCTCTTTTTCTCTTTTTCTCTCTTTCTCTATCTCACTATCTTGCTTTTATTTTCGTAGGTTACCTCTAGTGCCATCGTCCTCCTCTAGCATCATCGTCGATGACCCTCAGAGCTTTCGGTGCGACCCGCTCTCTATAGCCATAGGTATAATAAATATTATAAATATTTATTAATCATATATATTTATATAATTTATTTTTTTTAATTTTATAGTATTATTTATTAATCATGTATATTTATAATAATTTATAAAATATTTATAATAAATATTATAAATATTTATTATAAATATTATAATTACTGCAATGCCGTAATTTTTGGGCCGTGCCATGGCGGTAGCCTTGGACTGTACCATGTCGGTGGCTGTGGAAGATCTATCAATGGATTGGGTTCGGATCGAAATCTGGATATTCAGATTTAAATTTAATTTATTAATTACTGTCTAATCCAAACTTGAATATCCTATGGTCTATACTTGAAAGTTCAACACCGGAACCTAATGGATTGAAGATTGGACCTAATTTTTGGATCCGAAACTAAAAAATGGAGAGACTGGAGAGGAAGACCGACAGATATGAGAGAGGGAGGGCCGATCGCTTATCAGCCGCGCACAAGAGACTGAGAGTGGAGGGAGGGAGGGAGGGGTCCGGCTCATCGATGAAAAAGATCGAGAGAGAGAGAGTGGGAGATCGAGAGAGCGAAGAGGAAGGGAGGGAGGGGATCTGGCTAGCCGGCATCACTAAAAGGGATGGGGTCCACTTGCCGGTGAGGAAGATCGAGAGAGTGAGAGAGGGAGGGATGGGGTTCGGCCTCATCGACGAGGGAGATCGAGAGAGGAAG
The DNA here is from genome assembly GCA_006176705.1 of Cocos nucifera. Lineage (NCBI taxonomy): Eukaryota > Viridiplantae > Streptophyta > Magnoliopsida > Arecales > Arecaceae > Cocos > Cocos nucifera. The sequence goes on from QRFJ01000867.1 coordinate 429,839, forward strand.
AGAGGAAGATCGAGAGATGGAAAAGCTGAAAGGAAGGGATTCGGTCTCGCCGCCATCGCCGATGAGAGAGATCGAGAGAGGAAGAGAGGGAGTGATCGAGGGGATGGCACATAGCTGAGCCAGCTCAGATACGTAGCCAAGCTGGCTCGAGTCATGATCGAGCTGACTAGAGGAAACTTGAGCCGAATATCTCAGGCATGGAGCTGACTGTCTCAAGTACGGAGTCAGCTTGATTTATGAGCAAATAGAATTTGATATGTCTCTCTAAAATTCTAACTTTAAGTCCTAAGGTCCACCATCATCTACTTTATTCTTCTTTCAGATTTTTGGATTAACACCAAGGTTCGTGCAAGAGATCGGATCTACGACTGTTGCTCATCCTTAATTATTTATGAATGTAATTCATGTTATAGAATTTATTGCATAATATTTTTTAGATGTTTATATCTTGTTGCTTTTGTTTATTGTATTGCATAATGATAGATCCATCAATTGATTAGTATACATATTAGAGACTATTTATTGATGCTATACTAATATTATTATTCATTATGTTATTGATTAATATTCATTAACGTTGCAGATCATGATGGTCCAGATACCTCTGGGTCTCATGACCATCTGTCTCAGGTCTTGGGGTCTGAGCACTCTGGAAGGATCCGATATAGACCCGAACACACACCGATGAGCTACTGGTCCGAGGCGGCATCTCTTCATAAATTTTTGATGTCGTCAGTCGGAAGGAGCTTGAGAAGATGTTGGCACGAGCAGATCATGCTGCGACATGGGCAAATCGAGCTGAGGAGTGCGCATCTCATTTGGAGGGCATCGTGAAAGATATGATGTCGATGCTCAGTGCATATTTTGGAGTCATGGGCTTTGAGGATATGTTGGCCCACATTCCAGCTCTAGCTGTAGCTCTGACTTCGACTCCAGCACCAACTCCAGCTCCGGCTCCAACTCCAGCTTCGGCTCTAGCTCCGGCTCTCGATGATGACGATAATGATGTAGATTTAAAAAACTTTTGATGTATTTTATTTTTTAAAAAAATATTATAATAAATTTTATTTGATAATAAAATTTTAGTATTTTAGAATAATTTTTATATTTATTATATTTTTTTGTGTTATATATTTATATTTATCAGGTAAAATATATAAAAAAATAAAAATTTTAATTTTTTTAATTATTCAAGATCTACGACAGTGATTTTATAACCGCTGTCATATCCGTGCCAACCGCTGTCATAGATTTCTGATGTAAATGGTGTCAATAGTTGCATTAGATTTATGGCAGTGATTAAAAAATCACTGCTATAGATTATCTATGAGCTACGACGATGACGACTGCAGTAGCAGTGGTTAAAGAACCGCTGCCATAGCCTATGATAACGATTTTTTGGGCTACGATAGTGGTTCGTGTAGTTGTGGAATAGACAAAATAGTGTTAATCCTCATAGTGCGATACATGTAGTAGCTAGAAATATTTGTACCTATATATATTTTCAAGCTATTTTAAATTATGAAATCATATTTATAAATATGCTTGTATAGATGTATGTTTTCTTTTATGTTGTGTTGACTCATGTACAGTTAAATTCTTTTATTAATGTAAGTTTAACTATTCAATTGCATTTGATTAAGTGGGAGAAACTGTTAAATGAATAACATATATGGTGTTCTACAAGTATTATTAAGAATAGATGATAAATAATGGTATTATAATATAAGATATGGAAGATGATTAGGAACATAGTAAACTTTTGATTCCACTACTTATATTAAGGGTATTATTATTTCATGTATACTAAAAACTTAAATGAATATGTGCTTGCGTTGAAAAAGTGCTAGTATTCATTTTGTACCAAATGTCTATGTAATTTGAGATGTCATGAAAACATATTATTGCTAGATGCCAAGTACTATGATATCTGATAGACTAAGATCTACTATGTTCTTGAGAAACAAGAGGCTTTGGAAGCCATCAACCATGCCATGGCTTATCCTGGTGAGGGGAACAATACTTAGAATAGGAGATATCAAGAGACTTATCATGCTTGGAAGGCAAAAAAATATCACTATATGTGGTATTCTAATAAGCGCAATAGTGGATGATCTCATGGATAAATGCAAGTTGTTCCTCACTGCTCATTAGATATGGGTGAAGACAAATTTAGTGGGATAGTTATGACCAAGCTGAGATAGCTGATCATTAAATTTGACAAATATAAGAAGATGATTAGAGAGCTAAAAGCAACTAGTCATATCCTTACAGATGAGCAGTAAGTCTAAGCAGTGATCCATTCTCTTTCTAATAGCTGGAAGCACATGAAACTCAATCTGACCCACAATGATAATACCAAAACCTCACAAATGTTACCCGATATGTTGAGCTTGAGCAAGAGTGTCTTCTATCTAAAAGAGGCACTAAGAGGGTCTTTCTAGTTAGATCAAGTTCAAAGGAAGCTTCGAGCTTTAAGAACAATGGCAAAGGTCACATGTGAAAGGAAAAGAGCAAGAAAACAAAAGAAATTGCTCATGGACGTAAGAAGAACTTCAAAGAAAATAAGAAAGGAAAACAATTTAAATGGAAGGATAAATCGAAGATAGAGTGTTTCAGTTATAGCAAGATGGGCCATTTTGCTCGTGAGTGTAATGAGTAGAATAAGACTACGGTGCCACGAACTATGTGAGTGGAGACCGAGGAGTGTTTGTAGAGTACCATCACATTAAAGTAGGGACAAGATGGATATATATATAAGTAATAATACAAGACTAGAGGTCAGAGGCACTGGAATGAGTAAGCTGACTTTACACAATAGGATAACTTTGTACCTGCATGAAGTCCTCTATATGCTCTGGATGTAAGGCACAATTTAGTCTCTGTGAAATTTTTCTTCCTAGCTTAAGATATGTTTTATACTTTGATGGCTATGTTGTAGATATTTACTATGATGATATTTTAATTACTTTAAAATATTTGCTAAATGATTTATTTATTATGGATGATGAATATTCTACTAATGTTTATCATAATAGTAGTTATTTTTTATTATCTATTTCTTCCAATATTGTAGATGTGAATACGTGACATGCTAGATTAGATCACGGCCCTTTGTGCAATCAGATCTAAATCTGATTGATGGGATGACATCATCTGATTCAATCAGATGAGAGATCCTCAAAACTCTCCTTAGAAGGTGCCAAGACTGGGTCAATAAGACTTCTTGGTGCCACATAGTTTAATCTCCTGAAGCAACTTGGAGTTTCATCTGTATGGGACTCCATCTTTTATCCTCATGGGATGCATGCATTCCTAGGCGTGCCCCCTTCCTATCTGCTTTTTAGTAGGAGAACAAGTCTTCAGGTACTCTCCTATGGGTGCATGATATATGGGTAGATGTCTAAGTATCTAGGATCAACATTTGATCAATGTTCGAAAATAGAAATTAGCAGATGATCGAAAATGATAGATGTTATTTTAAATTTATCTCATAAATTAAGACAATCCTTTCTAATCTGGATAAGCTTCAGTCAGACCAAGTAAAGATTTCTGAGTGAGCCCAAATACATTTGGCTTAGTCGAGACAAGCTTTAATGATTGTTAAAGGAGAACATTAGGCTCAATCGTATACTAGTATGATTTTTTTGAATCTAATTAAATCTTATTCAAATCAATTAAACCAGATTAGTCCAATTGATGACATCTAGATCCAAACCCTTATTTGTGTGATTCAGTTAGATTCAGTTCCATATGATAATGGAATATATTGCGATCTCTATCATCGACATCATCGAAACACCTTCCGATGGATCAGAACTTTTTTAATTTAGATAACTAGTATGATCGATCATCCAAATCATTCTAATTATTTTCAAAATCTATCAGTGAAACCTAGCAGCATATGGTGGCAACCCATCAGAACTGAAAGTGAACCTCTCGGTGCAGTTACCTATGTGATTAAGTTTCTCTATCTTGAGCTCCGATCGAATTAGGATTAAGGTGATCTCGTCAAACCCTAATTTCCATCATATGAATTAATCATTCGATTCAAGTCCAATGTAAAAATCCTAATAGAAGCTCTTTCTATTATTTCACTCTATCATGGCCATGGGCTTATGGACTTGATTCTCATGATCATCATCGGACTGCTCCTCATCTATCGAGGTAGATAGATCTCCTATTGGTGCAATCCAATTTCTACAATAAACATGTTATAGCCAACATACACCTCAGAATTTTGAATGGCTAGGAGATCGAGTTATGCTATAGTCAAACTATAACACCCTCAAGGTGAACTACCGATGCATCTTAGATCAAAGAACTAGACACACCACTACAGCTTTGAGCCAGTCATCGATGAGAAGGTAGATTTTCTTATGACTGCTCGAGGTGGTCACGCTCAGTGCCCTCGTTCTCTAACGAGTATCTGTACTCTCGCTCTGATGTCTCTACATCGTAGATTCAAGATTCATCTATTCAAAAGAAGCGATCGTACATCAATCTTCTGGATCAATCACCATCCTCATGATGATCCTACGATCGAAAGCATTTTATGAGTTAATAATGAAAATTCATGTCTTTAATTTTCAACTCTTGAAAATATGAACTATCATTACTATTAACTCAAGGGATGTATCACAGACACTTTCAAATATACAATGTGATAGAAAATAATCTATTTTATTATTTATAATTAAAATTATAATTTTATCCTTAGAAGTGTATTACAAGTATCAGCCAATCTGGCTTCTAGAGCATACATATCTAACAAGTTTACCATTCCTGAAACTTCATAGTAGAATGGAGTGACTAAGAGAAGAAATAGGATCCTATTAGAAATGATCAGATCTATGATGGCACAGGCCGATTTTCCAATTTCTTATTGGGGAGATACTTTGTTAACGACTGTGTATGTATTGAACCATGTGCCTTCTAAATCGATTATGTTAACTCCATATAAGGTATGAATAGGTAAGAAACCTAACCCCTATCTAATCTAAGACCATAGAGGTCTACAGCATATGTTCATGATCCTTTCCATAAATACAGAAAATTAGATCCAAAAGGGAGAAGTATATCTTTATAAGATACTCTAAACACTAGAAAGGATATATGTTCATAGGTGAACATCGAGATAAGGGAGTAACTGAAGCTAAATTATGAGATGTCACATTCTTAAAGAATGAGTTTCCAAGTAGAGGCGAGATGGATAAAGAAATTCAATTATATAAATTGAATAAGGCTGAAAATAAGAAATATAAATCTCTTGATCCGAGTAGGAGCAGTCTTGTGCATCAAGATGAACCATCTCGGAACTCTCAAATACGAAAGAATATTCGTTAGAGCATTCCTTGTAGATGCTTTAAGATTGAGGGTGAGGTATTTATATTGGCATCACATGATGAAGCAGAATCAAAATCAGTTGATGAAGCCTCATCTAGCTCAACCAAAGAAGAATGAAAGATTATAATGGAAGAGGAAATGGAGTCAATAAATGCAAATTATATTTAGAATTTGGTTGATCTGCCATAAGGGCGAAAGGCTATTAGAATAAATGGATTCTCAAAATCAAAAGAAAAACAAATGAGACAATCGAGAGGTACATGATGGGTGGCAAAAGCTTATACCTAGTAGGAGGGTATAGATTTTGAGAAAATATATATTTTTTCTAGTTGTTAAGTTTTAGGGTATCAACTCACTTTGATATCGATTATTGTGGGAGTCTAGTCAGGACACCACCATCTTAAGACCTTCTCGATACCACTTACATTGCACTTGATCATGTGTGGATACCGTAAGAGAAAGAAAGAAGAATAAAAGATAAGCGATAGCACACATCAAGTACATAGATAAGACTAAGGTCTATCTCTATGGAATGTGCAAACTTTATTATGAGAGAGATAAAATCAAACAAATACAAGAAAAACTTATTACTCACCCTTATATAGGAGTCTCTCAATAAAAAATCCCAAAATTCTTAATAAAATCCTGTAAAGCCTCTTAAGAAGCCTTTTAGCACCTCTTGGACATCATCAGCTCTTCGATGTAATAAACGATTCGTCAATTATAGTTATATAGATTCTAAAAATCTAAAAATAGTATTTCAATAAAAAATTCAGTCCCAAACATATCCGAGATCATTTTCTGACCATCCGATTATGACCAGCTCAAACCAAAGCCATTCGATCATGCATATAGTATCTAGATCAAGCTTGAATTGCATCTAAGCCATTCGATCATGATCGAGAGTCCTCCTGGCCATTGAATCATGCAAAATAGTTGCTCATCATGCCTAGATCAAGCTCCAATAGTTCGATCATAATCGGCTCAAACTAGAGCCATCGGATCATGATCGATCCATGAAATAGTATCATGGACTACATGAAATGGTAGGAGCAATGGCCGAATGGTCTATGCGGGTGCTTATGAGCCTGCGGTCCATCATGGATCGACTCCACAATGGACCTGGGCACCCTTGCAGCCTGCGTGCATGCTCACATGCCTGGCTGGCCTAACGCATGACTGGCCTAGCGCCGCCATGTACTACCAGCCTGGAGGGCACTGCTACCAGCTAGTATCGGCTTGTGGGCCCCTTCGATAGGTCCATGGGCTGTGCCACCTTGCTCTGATATTTTTTTGCACGTAACTTCTCTATTTGGCCTTCATTTGGATAATTCTTAGTCTCATTGGATTTCGTTCATCATCTTGGATCTCGTTCTAAGCTTATTATAGACTAAATCTCGAGATATTTTTCTCAACAATCTTCATCTTGAATCAAAGTTCGGCCTTCATCTATCTTTGAGAGCCTATGATTCATCTCACCCTTATACCTTACGGCATGCCTATTATCTCATGGATGGATAAATATGGGAGTCGAGTCAAGTCGCTTAATCCTACCTCCACCAATGACTATGATCCTCCTGATCCAAGATCTACTTGGGATAGCCTCCTGCAGTAATAGGAACTTCACTCTACGACATCACCTCTTATCCTCTCGAGTCTTCCTTCTCGTGCCCAATCCATCTCCACCTTGCATTAGGCTCCTCGCCTTGAGGTTGTGGCCTCCATACTTTCTTCCTTTAATCACCACCCTACTACTGTATATGATCTTTAAGATTTTTCCATTAGCTTTCTATCTTAAGCTAGTCAAATTCAGTCTACTCAGTGGGATTAGATTTTTTTTAAAGCTGGATATGTATCGAACCTCATCCAACTACTTTACCGTTCCATCATGGAGCTTCATGTTGATCATCCCACTGCCTTTGATCTTACAACTCAATCCATTCGGTAGGAACATAATACCCTCATCGGTCTTCAGGAAGTCAAACAACTCCTCTTTGTAGCATATATGATGAGAACAAGCAAAATCTATAATCCATTGGAAAGAAGAAGTAGATACCTCATCAATTATTAGAAGGACATTGTCACTATCTTTTGTATCGCTACTGGCCATTGCCATAGTAGCCTATGTCCGATTTTTGAGTTGTGGATAATCTCTAACACGATATCCTAATTCATCACATCAGTAGCACCTGATCTTGCTTTGGTCTCTTATCTTGGACTTGGACTGTCTACCTCGCGATCTACTATCATTCTATCTTCTATCACCTGCTCCTTCAGAAATCGTCAAAATTGAGCTACCACCATCTGAGCTCGAAGCTGGGTCCTCCTTCTTGAGAACCTTATTCTGGAGAATTATCATAGTAATCTCATTCATCTTGATGGTTCTCTTTCCCACTAAAAGAGCAGTGACCAAGGAGTCATATAAAGAAGAAAGCGATGCTAGTTAGACCAATGCCTTGGCCTTCTCCTCAACCTTCTCACATATCTAAGAAGATTGATGAGAATTTTTTAAAAGTGGCTGAGATGATCCTGCATGCTCTATCCCTCGATCATCCGTAGTTGGTAGAATTGCCTCCAAAGAAAGATCATATTGGTGAGGAACTTTACCATGTATAACTCCTTGAACTTCGACCATAGTACCGTCAGAGAAATCTCTCTAAGTACATAGATCATCACCTCATCCGTTAGGTACATATAGATGATACTCACCATTTGCATCTGTAGCCGCTCATAAGTCCTCTCTTCTATAGTGTCTGACTTTTTTCATTCAAGAGAGCATCGATTAATCTGTGTTGGATGAGTACATCCTTCACCCTCGCTTGCCATAAGAAGAAATTACTCTTTCCATCGAACTGGTTGATCTTCACCTTGATTGTGCTTATCTTCTCCATCTTCTTTGATCTCAGTCAACACCATTACGATCTGGATAACTATGTGCGTTGGTATTGCCTGACTCTGATATCAATTGTTAGAATATTAACACACTCTAACATTGATTGTTGTAGGAGTCTGGTCAGAATACTACCATTTCAGGATCTTTTCGATACTACTTATGTTGCACTCGATCATGTGTGCATACCGTAAGAGAAGAAAGAAGAATAAAAGATAAGAGAGAGTACATAATTAAGTCATGGATTTGATCATGGTCTACCTCCATGGGGCATGCAAACTTCATTATGAGAGAGATAAAATCAAATAAATATAAGAAGAACTTCTTATCACTCAACTATTATACAAGAATTTCTCAATAAGAGGCTTCAAAATTCTCATAAAAACTCTTTAAAATATCTCAAGAAGCTTCTTAGCACCTCTAGGATATCACTAGCTCTCTGATGTAAGAAACGGTTCATCAATCAGAGTTATATATACTCCAAAAATCTAAAAATAATGTTTCAATAGGAAACCTAGTACCAAACACATGAGATCACTTTCTGGCCATCCAATCGTGACTGGCTTGAATCAGAGCCATCTTATCACATACACAGTGTCTAGATCAAATTCAAATTGCATCTAAGCCATCTGATCATAATCGAGAGCTCTCCTAGCCGTCGGATCATGCAAAATAGCAGCTTATCATGCCCAAATCAAGCTCCAGCCATTTGATCACGACAGACTCAAATTAGAGCCATTGGATTATGATCGATCTAGGAATAGTACTGTAGACCACATAAAATAATAGAAAAAATGGTCAGATGGTCTATACGGGCGCCTGTGAGCTTGTGGTCCATCGTGGACCATGCTCCATAATAGGCCTAAGCGCCTGCACGGTGGGCATGCACCCTCACTGGGTTGGGGCCGACCTAGCACATGGTTGGCATAGTACTGCCATACACTGCCAGCTTGGCAAGCACCATCACCAACCTACACTGGCTCATGGGCCCCTTTAGCGGTATCATGAGCTCCTTCAACGGGCTCGTGAGCCATGCCACCTCGCTTTGGTATTCTTTTATGCATAATTTTTCTGTCTGAACTTCGTTTGGACTGTTCTTAGTCTTGTTGGATTTTATTCATTATTCTGAACCTCATTTTGGACTTATTATAGATCGAATCTTGAGGTATTTTTCTTAACATTAGATTTACCTTAATTTGCTTAATACTGGTCATAGTAGCTCAAATAAACCTAGAGCTATATTAAATAGATATTAAGATAGCTTTTCTCAATGAAGGATTGAATGAAAAAATTTATATGAAACAATCCATAGGTTTCACGGCCAAAGATTAAGAGGATATAGTCTATAAGTTAAACAAATCAATATATGGTCTAAAACAATAATCCAGATAGTAGTATTTAAAATTCTACAAAGTTGTATCACCTATGATTTTAACATAATTAATCATTATAAGAAAATAGAGTATTAGCGATGAACATTAGCGATAACTTTTTTGCTTAATGCATATTAGCAATGGAATTAGCGATGGCAACATTGCCATCGCTAATAAATTTTTTTATCAACAACTTTAGCGACGAAAGTTTAGCCATCGCTAATAATTATTAGCTATATGTATTCACGATAATATTAGTAACGAAAGTTAGTCATCACTAATACTAAATAATTTTATTTTTTTAATTAGATTTTATTATTAGTGATCATAAATAATTATTAGCAATGGTGTTTTGCCATCACTAATAAAAAATAATTTTATTTTTTTAAAATTTGGTTGTAAAATTATTAGTGATAGAATTATATTATTAGTAATGAAAAAAGCCATTGCTAATATTAATAATTTTAAAAATATATATTTTAAAATTATTTAAATAATTTTTTTAAATTATTAGCAATGATAATATTGAGCTATCGATAATTAATTAATTTAATTATAATTATAATCATTTTTTTTAAAAAAAATATTAGTAATGGCATTTTCATCTCTAATAGTAAAAAAATTCTCACTAATACGTATTATGATGATAAAAATATCATTGCTAATTTTAAATTTTTTTTATTTTTTTCTACATATAGTATAATTTTAAAATTTAAAGTCCATCTTCATCATTTATTATCTAAATAATTATCGTTAGAGTATCATCACAAAAGATTGCATCGATTCGATAATCCTAGGTATGTTGATCAATAAAATTTATTTTTAACGATCACGAACAACCACTTGATAATCTGGTAGACAGAGATCATTGATGTATCTAAAAACTTACAACGATGATTTTACTAATATTTATAATATACTATAAGAATTTTACTTTAATCGGATATCATTATCATGATCAATTTAGCACAAAATTATTTGGACCGTTAAATAAAAAATGAGTGATCAAAAGGTCAAACAATATCTGATTATAAGATAATTTTTTAGAAAAATGATCTTTGCTACTATTTTGATCGTTTGTATGGTGGTGATTCAAAAATTCAAACCACGCGTATATGAATGATCCAAAATTATATGTCTCTTGATACTCTTTCTTAAAGTTCTTAAGTAATTATACTTGTGCTGTTGTAAGATTTTCTTAACATGGATGGTTCATATACGTGCAATTTAAATTTTATGATGACCACTGTATCAATGATTAAAGTAGTAGCAAAGATCATTTATCTAAAAAATTATCTTAATCGGATGCTGTTTGGCCTTTTAATCACTCATTTTTATTTAACAACCAAAATAATTCGATGCTAAATTGACCATGATAATGATGTCTAATTAAAGTAAAATTTTGATAGTATACTATAAATATTACTGAGATCATTGTTTCAAGTTTTTGGACCCATCGATGGTCTCTATCTATTAGATCATCAAGCGATCGTTCGTGGCCATCAAAATCAATTTTTATTGATTGACATAGCTAGGGCTATCGGATCGAGGCAGTCTTTTGTGATAATATTCTAACGATAATTATTTAGATAATAAATGATAAAGATAAATTTTAAATTTTAAAATTATATCATATTTAGAAAAAATAGAAAAAATATTAATGATGGATTTTTTACCGACGGCATTAGCGATGGCTAGTTTGCCATCCCTAATAAAAATTATAAAAAAAATTCTCTAATAAAAGTATTAGCGACAGACTTTTGTTTTTAACGATGGAGTTCTGTCACTAATGCTTTTATCGACGGCAAACTTTTGCCATTGCTAATAGTCCGAATCCTCAAAACCACCATGGGGGAAAAATTTTTCATTCACCCATGCTCATCCTCTATCATTTTTACCCCTCATCCTCCTTTTGCCGGTGCCTGAACTCTCTTACCCCCCAAATCCTCCTTTCCTCCCTCCTCGCCCCATTCCTCCGGCATCCCGCGCCACTCCAACCCCATGTTGGCCTGACCCCTCGGCCCCAAGCTTGCATCCTTCCATACTCGCGGCCGCCCCACCCCTGTCGGCCCCGATGTCACTGGCTCAACTTTGCGGTCGCCCCGACCCCGTTAGCCCCAACGTCTCCAACCCGACCTCGACTCTGCCATCCCCAATGCTGCCGGCCCCACCCCACAGCCTTGAGCCCGCATCCCTCCATGCCCGCGTCTGCCCCAACCTCGCTGGCCACGACATCGCCATCTTGACCCCATGGTCCCTACCCCACTACCCCCAGCCCGTGGCCCCACCACGCTGGCCTGACCCCATGGCTTCGATCCGTGCTGCCTTCCAAGTATAAATTGATCCTTTCAAGGTTAAATTTGATAGGCCCAACAACTTTCATGTTGCCCTTTTTGAAATATTTTAGGTAATTAGATGATTAGAATTGTGAAATTTGATGGGTGCTTTTAATACATTTATTACCTATATATGCCAATGTATTGACTGTTCTCCCCATAACTCAACCAAGTTGAGCCTTCATCCCAAATTAATTAGGGTCAGTTCTAGTTAACCCTTGTCCATTTTTCACTGCACCTGGAGTCCAAAGCAATGCATTACTAGTAGAGATCGTTCCAATAATTCTATCTATAGGATTCATGTTCAAGGATTAGTTATAGTTATAAGTTTTGTTGCCCCAAGAATTGATTTGATGACTACAAAATATTTGAGTGGAGTACTAATTTCATCGAGTTGAAGATTAAGAAAATATATTTTGAAAGCCTCAAGAGCAAGTAGAAAAGAATTCTGATCTTTTGGAGATAATTTTATATTTTTTGGATGTCAAAATTGAAAGAAAATCAAGTTTTAGCAAAAGAATCAACCCCAAGGTCGACCCTTGCTGAAAAGGGTTGTTTGGCACGCTAGCTGCCATGCCAAATGGATCAACCTCAGGGTCGACCCCAGCAAAGGGGTTGACCTTAGGGTCGACCCCTGTGCTTGGGGTCGACCTGAGGATCGATCTCTACTATTCTGCATGCTAGAAAATAGAAACTAGTCATTTTCTATTTTTTGCTATAGAGGTCGACACCCCTATGCCAGGGGACAATCCTAGGATCGACCCCTCTACGATGGAAACTTTCATAACAGCTAGTTTTTCTATCCATTTTTAGTGCATTAAATGCTTAATAAATACTCTCTAACGGCTCCAAATAGCTACTAATCATTCTCCAGCATTGATTGAAGGTTTAAAAGGCATTCAATGGAAAGAAAAATGGATTGAAAAGAAAAATTAATTCAAACTTATGAGCTTCATTGAATACCTAAGAAAAAAAGAAAAAAAAGAGAGGAACCAAGCTTCAAAATCAAAGGGCTTTTAAGATGAACTATTTCCATCATCTTCCATAATCTCTCAAGCATCAAGAAGAAAAGTTGAAGCATCATTTAAGCAATCCGATAGCAACTTTTTCGTACTTCAAAGAGTTCTAATTTTTATTTTTTATTTTATGCTGAAACTTATACTTGTATTTTTGTTTATTTATAAGTTTCTTTGAGGGAATGAAACTTGGAGTTTAGGCCGATCCAAGCCCGTAATTGGACATTGTATTAATTTTGGTTGGTTAGCCTAGAAAATTAACTAGATTGTTAGTAAACTCGAAAAACTAACGGTGTAAGATTTTGGTTGGTACTCTTATGAAAATCAACTAAATTAGTTTATGACCCTGAAAAAATAAATACACTATAATCAGGAAAGAATTATAGTCAAATTCTCAAGAAAAGGTTGGAAAGTGGATGTAGGAGCGAGTTGCTCCGAATTACTATAAATTTCGTATGTCTGTTGTGCTTACTTTACATACTATGCTTGGCTTACTTAGTCTTACTTGTTAGTTAGCAATTTGTATGATTTAATTCTATTGCTATTTATATTATACACATCTTTGCTACACTCTTTAGATAACTTTTAAAGCACATACTTGTTAAAGTTCAATTAGGATTAAAATTTTTGAGAACCTAATTCATGGGCAACAAGTTGGCTATTAACCTGCCAAAACCTCTCTCTTTTATCCGGGCTTGCTACTAATTTTGTACACATGTTATGCTCCTTGAATCAGTTGCAGACAAAAACTTGTATAGGAATGTTATTTTGTAGGATGATCTAGCGAGACTGAGGTAAGGCTCACATTCTATTGGAGTTGCTAATTTGGGATGCCCATGATCCTTTTAAGCACGTGGCTACCCTAACAGTGTTATCTTTAGTTGATTCCTCTGGGCTTCTTGAACTTTTTTAATAAGAGATTTTGAACTTATTTTAGAAGAAATCAGTTCAATTTTAATGTGTTTTATACTTTTATGTGATTTATATTTTTTTTTTGGTACATGATCAGATGTTTCTTTGTTTTCTTTTGACTTATATTGGTGCGTGATCTTTAAAGGCTTATATGTTATTATGTTTGGTATTTTATTATTAAAAAAAATATAATTATATCTTATATGTTACGTTATTATTCTATGTGCCTTAGTAGAGCAGCGAAGAGTATGCTGGTAGGCGGCAGAGGGCTCGACAGAATCAAACCACCTAGTAGGATCCGATCAGGCACATGGGTAGCTCCATCGGCACACATATTATAGCTGACAGATTAGTAAAAATCTATACCAAAACTCTTCATTAGAGCTATAAAATTTTTTATATGTATGCTTTAATTAATTTAATTTAATTATTTATTTATTATAGGCATAATAACTGGGTTATCCACCAAGCCAATTGTAGTTATGGGAGGCCATATACCGATCTAGGAGGATTGATGATTATTTTGATTCTAGATCGTGATAGATCACAATAAAAATATTAAATTATATATATTAAATTGGTATAGGATTTGATATGTATATTAAAACTAATGTATTTCTGAATTATATATATGGATTACGTGGAGTACGTCGTTGCATTGTACGGTGATGACCTGTCCACTCAGCCCATCCTTGATCTTAAGGGATGGCTCAGGGTCATCGGAGGGATAAGTAGGAGCCGGGTCATAGGATTCAGCTATAGCTTCGATCATCCAGTGGCTCGATCATCTTTGGTATCCTCACAGGCCTCAACGTTCCAGATTTGGAGCGATGTCTACATGGAGGAGGAGGTCGTGTAGAGGCTTCTGAGCTAGCAATCTCAGAGCGTTCGAGATGTCATCTGTGATGCAGTCGTGGAGGCTCTTCAGGACCCGCGGCTGCACGACTAGCTAGACTTGTTATCCCAGCTATCACATCAGGTAATTCTATTAGTAAACTCTTTTACTTATTTTAAATTTTTATATTTAGAAGCTTCACATATTTAGGCTAAACTTAAGTTGGAAAAGAGGATCTAGGATCTAAAAATTTAATCTAACTATCCAATTGATAAGTCGGGGGTGGCTATAGTTCCGTATCATAGAATGAAATATGTAGAAATAATCTATTCGAGAATCGGATGAGAGTATCGAAAGATACGTCTCCGTATCAAAATTTATAAATAATATTTTATTTTTCTTTATTTTAGAATGCTGGGATATCCGGCTCTTATCCGTCAGCTATTGAAGATGAGCAGGAGGATGAGGAGGAGGAGGACGTTATCTTTTTTTTTAATTTGTATATAATTTTAATACTTATAAAATAGTATCTCAATATAAAATTTTATAATTTATATTTTTAATATAATATAATTAATTTTATATTTATGATTATATTAAATAGTTATTATTTTTTTAATAATTTTTTTAAAAAAATATTATTATTTATTAGTAGATTTAAAATTATTAAATTATAATTTTTTTTAAAAAATAAAAATTATTAGCAACAGTATTAGCGATGGTAGATTGTTGTCACTAATAATTTTTTTAAATTTTAAAAAATAAAAAAGATATTAGCGATGGCATTAGCGATAAAATTACTGTCACTAATAGTTTTTTAAGTTTTTTAAAAAATTTAAAAATTATTAGTGATGGTATTAGTGATAAAAATGCTATAGTTAATAGATTTTTATCAATTTAATTAATAAAAATTAAAATTTTTAGCGATGACATCTTTATCACTAATGCCATCGCTAATTAGTTATTAGCGATGGCATTAGTTGCTATCGCTAATAATGATAATTAGTAATGCCATCGCTAATTAGTTATTAGCGATGGCATTAGTTGCTATCGCTAATAATGATAATTAGCGATAAGAATTTTTCAGATTGAATTTTACGATGGTAATAGCGATGGCAAGATTATTAGCGATGGCATTTAGCTATCGCTAATAGTCAGAATTCTGGTAGTGAATGAAGATCATCATGTGTACATCAAGCATGATGAAGATAATTTTGTTATCTTGTCACCATACATTAATGACATTCTATTAACCGATAATAACAAGATGTTTGTGAATACCATCAATGGATGGTTAACATCAAATATCAAGATGAATTCCATGGGAGATGCTGCATATATTTTAGGGGTCAAAATTCATAGAAATTATTCTAGGAGACTTTTAGCTCTCTCTCAGGAATCTTATATCAAGAAGGTTTTGGAATGATTTCATATGCAACACTATAATCTCATTGACACTTCTGTAGAAAAAGGTAAGGGCCTTAGTCTCAATATTGTTCTAAAACTATAGAAAAAAGAATGAGATGGTTAAGGTTCCTTACTCAAGTACTATTGGAAGTCTGATATATGCCAACTTATGCACTCAGCCAGATATTTATTTTGTCATTGGATTAGTAAGTCGCTATCAATCAAATTCTAGAAGAAAACATTGAAAAGCAGTCAAAAAAATTATCAGATATCTCAAAAGCACCATAGACTATTCCCTATGCTATGAAAAAGATTGCTTGTATTTGGATGTATATTGAGATGTTGATTGGGCAAGAGATTTAGATAAATGCAAGTCAACATCTAGTTATGTTCTTTTGCTCAATAATAGAGCCATATCATGGAATAGTAAGAAACAAACTAGTATCGCATTGTAAACCTTGGAAGTTCAGTTTACTGGTCAGTAATATAAGAAGCTATTATTAGAAAATATATTCTAAAGTCAATCATCTAAGTTGTAGATGATTGAAATTGGTATATAAATTATCAAATAATAATTTTTATTTGATTTATTCATCATAGAAGTTCTATCTTCCTTAAATGAACTCCTAAATTATAATGAAGTTCCTAGAACCATACTTAATCGATAATGAAAAATTTATCGAATGGTTTTTAAATTGTTCATGATCAAATGATAAGTTATTAACTAGGATGATAACTTATCGAGTGAAGATCGCGGTACGTCCTATGCATTGGTTGTTCTCATAACTAAGTGGTGTGGAGACATCAATATGGCATCTAGGTGAGATAGAAGAGTATATCTATACTGAACATGATCAATATAGCACTCTACTATCAAGAGTAGCTAACTAAGGCTAATGGATATAAGTATTCCTTCGATCTGAGATCACCATAGTAACTTGCAACCAACTCACTGTACTTTGATATCGGACTACCTATATTTCTAATATAGGTTCGAAAGATTTTTAGGTATAATCAAGTACTTGTAGAGTCGGTGTATGAGTCAAGATAGGATTGACCATTCTTGATTAACTTCGGAAAGAGAATGTCTCGCTGTGTTTCAATTTAGCAAAACTTAGGCTTGGGTAATCCTTGTGAGAAGTCATAGGATTTGCAAAATTTTGAAACATAATATGGATGACTTGTATCAATATTGACAGCATACTCGAAGTCATCTTGAGTATTATTGATCAAAGAGATGAATTATATGATAATCATAGACCATAGTTCTAAGAATGTTGCTTTATATATATTTGACCTATCCAGACGTTGGGTACCATTGCTAAATAATCATTTCGATTGGCATAGAAATTGATTTTCATACTATCGACTTAAGTTTGAATCTATGGGATCATACACATGAGAGGTTGCTATCTGATCGGATGGTTGATTGATGATTAAGAATCATTCTAAGGTCAAATAATTAATATGATTGATATTTGACCTATTGTAAGTATTGCAAGAGAATCGATTAGCAGTTAGATTGCTAATTGACTCAATTCGATTGAACAATCAGGTTGAGATCAAGTCTAATTGAATTAAATTTAATTAAAATAAGTTTAAACTTAATTAGATTAAGTCTAATTAATTTATTAGATAAGTCAGTTGTAAGGAAGAATAAATCCTTGTTAGACTAGGACTTGAGTGCACTTAATTCCAAATTGACTTAGAATTTAAATTAGATTTAAATATGGTTTAAACTTGATTTAATTAAGTTTCTAGTTAGACTAGGATCATTTATAATTAGGCTTGCACTAATTCTAGTTAAATTGGATTCAAAATGATTTGACCTAGTTTACATTGGAAAATCCTAGTTAGACTAGGACTCCTTCCTTCTCCCTTGCGCTACCTAAGAAATAAAGCCCACACCCCATGCCATTTATTTTTAGATTTTTTTTTTACATGAGTTTCCCACACCTAAGAGAAATTTCCCACACCCCACTCCTGGTTGTTTTTAGATTTAAATTTGACTTGGTCAAATTTGGATGTTTGAATGAGTTAAACTTTGAAGATGTTTAATTTGTTAAAACTCTTCCCCTCTATGAATTTTTTCTCCGCACCTCTTGGTTTTTTCTTGCACCTATTTTTCTCCCATTTATGCATTATTCCCTTGACTCTCCATGTCAAAAAGGTAGGGGAGGCATCCAAGAGTTGGATGCCCCCCAAACTCCTCCCTAGTTTCCTATTAAGACTAAGTTTTGACCTAGTCTTCTATACATAAGGAGGGCACCACTTTTTGTGGTGAGATGGCATCAAATATCCCAGGATTTTCTATGCACAAACTAGAAGAAAAAGAGGAGGAGGTGTGGGGGTTACGGATGCCAAATTCCTTGGAGAAGAGGCTTTCATTAAGACATCAAAAGTTGATGTCTTGAAGGGGCAAAGTTAAGAGAAGATTGTCTTCTTTTATGATTTTCTTTCAAGCTTTTTCTTCTTATTCTTTTATGTAATTTTTCTATACAAAAGAAATTTGAAAGAGAGAGGGAGAGGGCATGGGGGATGAATGCCCTAAGGATTTGGGGCATGGTGGTTTGTTTTGGACATAATTTGATCATATCTTGATGAGAGAAGAAGAAGAGAAGAAGATTTTCTGTAAGGGTTTCTTTAAGAGCCGTTCTTCTCCATCTTTTATGAGGTTTTTACCATCAGAAAATCAGAGAGAGTGAGGGCTATGGAGCATGGAATATTTTAAAGAAGAATGTCTCTTCTTGTCTTAGCATGGAGATGCATTTAGGACATCAAAGGTTGATGTGTTGAAACAGAAGATCAGTCTTCTCTTAGGATAATTTTTAGACCTTTTATTTTTTAATTTTTGAAAGATCTAAGAGTTGAATTTTTTCCTCAATCCTCTTTGTATTCTTTATCTCATAGAGGATTCAAGAGATTTGAAGAATATCTTTTTGATTAACCATTAGGAGGGATCCACGATAAACTAGTACTTTGAGTGGATCTTTATTCGACAAACCTCTGATCTGTGTTACAGCCTCGTATGGATTACCTATAAAGACTGGATGCGTGTGCGGCTCTAAGCAATAAGGATAACAATGGAACTCAACTACAGTGTTCTCGACCTATACAAAGGTAAGAAATTTGATCTCTTCTTGACCTAGATGTGATCTAGGATTTCTATAATAGTTCTAAATCTAGGTATTGATTTGATCAGTACCAACTAACTTTGTTTTAATTTTTAGATTTATGTTTACATCATGACATGTCATAGATCCTAGATGTAGGGTTTAGTGATTAGATCACATGTACAATTAGATTAAATTATTTAATCTATATCTTCTGCTGCTTGTAAATTTAAAAAAAAAATTAAAATATATGCATGAAACCCTGCATATTTTCCAACAGTAGTATCAGAGCATCTAGATTCTTTTATGACATGATCATGTTTGTATTAGAATAAATCTAAAAATAAAATATTAAAGATTGCATATACTGATTATAAGGTTGTCCTGTTGTAGGTTAACCTCTTATAATGAAAGATTATCCTAGTATGTGCTGATCTAATTTTTATGAATCATGAATAAATTAGATATGATCTAAATAATTTTAAGATTCATTTTTTGATTTTAAATTTATACTATATAGTGATAGTCAAGCTGCAATAGCTTATGTCTAAGATCCAAAGTATCATAGGAGAATGGAATATATAGGCACTATGAATAACTTTGTAAGAGAGATATTGGTACAAAATAAAGTAAATTTGAAATATATTTTTATGCAACGAATGTTAGCCGATCCTTTTACTAAGCTCATTTCGAGAGATGTATTTGCTACTCATATAAATTCTATGGGGCTGCATAGATTGTAAATTATTGCATAATGCTACATTTTATATGAACTTTAATGTTAATGAATGGTGCATTTTACTTCTAGTTGTGATATTGTTGAATTATACTAGCACATGCACATATATATAGTATGAAAACAAAAGTATATTATTAGGCTAAAGATCGGCTCTCTCACATGAGCGATTGTCTGTAACATAAAGGTTACACATAGAGATGAGACATATGTGCACCTAAGATACAGAGATGATTAAGAGTTAATTGCATCTTTTTTTATACGTCGCCTTGAACAAAGGAATTAAGGTGAGGTCTAATTTCATTATAAGAACTGAATACTTTAATTCTACCAAAATGTTAGCCTGAAAGAGTATCGGATTTGAGTTTGAATATAATAGCATTGAGAGAAGCAAATAGATACTAAACTCAAGCTACATATGAGAGAATATCTTGGTTGAAAATTTGCATGATAGTAATATATTAAATAAATAATTAATAACATATGCTCTTTTCCATTATGAAAAGAAAGACTACCATGATGTATATTTCATATTGCATGCAAAAAGATGACCAAAAGAAAAAGTGATATATATATATATATATAGTAATGATAAATTCCTGCAGTCTTACTGTGTGAGTTCTCTGAGACAAATAAATTTTAGCCTTACTATAGGACTTTCGATTATGTTTTAAAGTGACAGGTCAATATTTGCTATCTTAATATATTTTCAATGGTGATGAGTATAATTAGCCTTGTGAGACAAGTAAGGAAAGTAGTTAATCAGAAACTGAAGGTATGAGTAGGCAAAGAAGGCCATTGATTACACCAACAGTATGTATATATTTACTAGTTGACCAATTATGTATACCTTAGCTAAAGTTAGCTTCTTATATATAATTATGGATATACAATATGGAAAGAAAATTAAACATGAATATACATTGTCGAAAGAAAATTAAACATGACTCTTGAGGGATCGAGTATGCATTAATTAGTGGTATATGTATCAATGCGTCTAGGGCAAAAAGTGACATTCAAGAAAATATTTCTATATCTATTATAAATAAATAGCTATCCTTATCAGGTGCATAGCAACATGCCAAGAGTGCTTGCAGGTCGCATGGCCTAATTACCTATATGAACAATCTCTAAAAGGACTATATTTTGGGTTGAAAATATTGCTAAGCCCATCATTATGCATATGGGAGATATAAGACATGCATGCTCAATTATATGTTTAAAGAAAATAAATAAAATAGAGAAGTAGGCAGCTTCTAAATTGCCCATACAAGAAAGTGGTGGGTGGTTACTAAACTACACATAAGCCTATAACTTCCATACAAAAGGAGGAGTTTGATTTGAAGTAAATCTCTCTAAGACTCCTAAAAGAATAATCCACAAGAGAAAAATAATGTTATTTCTCTCTGCAACAAAAAGAGAAGAACATAGTGAAAATAATAATAATAATAATAAAGGTGTAACAGTGAGTGATTAAAAGGCAAATTGAGCTATAGCATTTTTTTTTTTTTTTTTTGCTTTGTGATAAAAAATATGACTGGAATACCAAGAGGAGCGATACTTAATCCATCAAGATGATTTTCCTAGACCTGGTGATTGGGGCCTACAGGAGATAAGTCAATTTCTATTGTAATCCTCTAATTTCTACAGCTATAGCAGACTATTTACCAATATGAAAGGAAAAGAATTGCTTATTATATTATTTCCCCATAGCTTATGATTTGAATAACACATCAAAATACGAAGCATGAGTAGGCAAATCGACTTATAGAAATCTTATACATAGAGGCCCAATTAGCAATATTTTTTAAAAAAATTAAGAACTCCAAGTTCCCAGCATAGACACTGCACATTCAAAAGATGCCAACAAATACCCTTTTTAAAAATTATTACCGAAAAAACATGCATATATTATTGTATAGCAACCACCTTAATGAAGAGAGAAGCCATGCTAAGATACAAGATTTTGTCACGTATATCAATTTAAGAAGATGCTCCATTCTGACTCAATACATAAATAAAACCAATCAAGGGACAGGAAAGAAAAAATTGGCTGCACAACTTCCATGCATAAAGGGCCAAACTACCACTACATCATTTTAAATTTAAGAACTTGAAATTTTCAGCATAGACAGCAGAATTCCCTATATCAATAGATACCATTAAAATAGATAAATAAATAAATAAAAAGTAATGCTAATGCTTCGTGTCGAAGGAGGCAAACGGTCTAAACTCAATAGTTCTACCACGAAGTAACAAATAAGACAAGCATAGGGTTCCCTATAAAAATAGATGCCAACAACAAAATAACAAGGAAAATATAATCCTTGCATCGAAGGCAAAAAAAGAAAATAAAAAAGGAGGAAATTTTTACCAAACTAGCTAGCTAAGCAACAGCATAATCTCCTGCCCTTCAAATAACAAACAACGGAGCTACCGTAACACGATGCTGTAAAATACCTGCCAAAACCCCAGCTATTCCCTTCCATGGAACCAAGCAACCTCTAACAAAGCGCAGGAAGGAGAAAGAAAATAAAAAACAGACATTCCGTACCTAGGAAAAAACAAAGAGAAGCAGCTTTTGATCCTAACAAATTAAGATTCTCCTTCAAAAGTATGCAGACCAAGCACGAAACGAAAAAAATAAAGAAAGAAAAAAAAGACTGAAAATGAACAGGTCATTATGTAAATAAGGATACCAAGAATAAAGTTCTAAAAATGATTTGGAAATCGGACAGCTTTGATCTTAACAAAGAGAAGCAGGAGACCAAAGACACCAAGCAACCTTCAGCTCATCACTCTGGAGGGGCAAAGCCATTGCCAAGCCATGATCCTCAGGCCATACCAATGAGGGAAGGAAAAGAAAAAGTTATAAAAAGAAAGCCACAAACCAAGACCACAGAAAGACCCATACGCAAGAGCAACGGGCCAAATCGTATGCCACAATCAAGTAAATCTTAACATCGACCAGCTAAATCGGCATATGTGAACTAATAATATGAATGCATTACTAGTTCCATCCGCTAGAGACCTTTTATGATTTTGGTATATTTTAAGGTTTCTATAGATGTTTTTGAAAATTTAAATTCTTGGGGTGTGCCACCACATGTAACATGATTCTGTGTGGCGCATGATGCGGCGTAACTTGGTGATGTCGGCCACATTTGCCGATGAGAATGGTATGCGTAAGAGTCCTCTCTTCGATCGTGTCTTGGTCACCACGTGCCTCATTTAGATTATCCTATTTTTTATGTATTTAAGCATATTTATTTACTGAGATTTGACATATGATTTTATTTATCATATAGTTTTACCTTTTTTGCTCCAACGTTACATGATAATATTTGCATGTTAACAATTGATTGGCTTTATCTATTAGCTACTGGTCTTATTAAGGGCTAGGTATTTCTTATTTTAGTGACCTAAATTAAGGAATGGTCATGGAAGTTTTGCTTTATGAGTATGGGTGCGTCTCTATATGATTTCTTCTCCAAAACTCCCTAAAACTATATTCAATCTAAGTTTGGAGTGACCGCTGCGAAATTGTTTGGGATTGAGCATCGCCTACCACAAGCATGGTTCGTAGGAGGATCATTATATCTGGGAAGAAAACAAGTAATGTGCGCTCCTTGTGGAGGTGAATCTTTCTTTAAAAGTTCTTTCGTTACATCAACTATTGGAGATCCATGCAAACGAGGGAAGAAAGAGATCGGATTGCGTCGAGGCACGATCCAATTGTTGATGTCACAAAAAGAAAAAAAATCAATCATGCTTCCGTGCGAAAGATACCACCTGAACCCCTTAGGATGTGCCTCGGTGAATAAATTTTATCCTCCCGCTAATTATTGCTATTCTTGCAAGCCATGTTTTCCCCTTTTTTTCAACCATCCGACAAAACTTCACCGTGCTGGCCTGAACCGATAATTGTCTTGAATCCTATCTACTGATATGAATTCCAAAGCCTTATTTGACAGTACAGATAAAAATTGTGGACAAAATTTCAAGGATGGTCCCTTGCCTACCCATTGATCATAGAAATCAAATGTGTAGGGCAGCACGAAAAATTCCTCGAGACCCAACCCTATTAGAAACCACCGTCGCATTGTGGCCGGCTCATCAACCAACATTGTCCAGAATGCCTCCGCACGAGGCCATTAATTAGAGCATGGCACTACCTTGCCTTGCAATCTGTGTCCTATGAATCTATCGGAATTAGGGTTGCATCTAAAGCATCATGCTCCTCCTAAAATCTATATGGAATCCTCAAGTATCCATATATATCTTGATGGTCTACTGCCATGCTAGATATCAAGCTTCCTGGGTCCCATGATATCAAGCTCTCGCCATGCTTCACCACAATTAGCCATTGCTTCTTTCAATACCCGGGGTTCCAAATTATCGACGAGCACAATAAATCATCCACCACACCATGCCATGCCCATGCTAGCACCGTTTGTGAGGAGCCTATAGCAGCATCCATGACAATGCGGCATTTGGGTGGCTACTATTGGCATGGCTGTCCTCATCGCTACATCATGCTGCGGACCCAATTGTGCGTTTGTAGCCTCATCCGGCAACCACGACCTTTGTGGACCCGTGTGAGTGGTTGCACCACATGGCGGTGGATCCTCGGTGGGATTGCAATTTCTATTAAGGGTTTAGCCTAACATGCAATGCCAAACAAACTCTTGAGATTGCTAGTAGAGAGCTGAAATATCCGAGCGACCTTTTAACTGATCCAACTTTCATAATAAAATCAATTTTGGCAACGTCTATGAACTATATATGACAACCAAGATCTCAGGGAGGTTGAGAATGAAGAGAAGATTTCCTGTGGAATAAGAAAAGAAGATTTTTGGAAAAGAGAATAGCGGTCACCAAGGTTCACTGTCTTGGCAATGGATCCTATATTAATCTCACTATAATATCGGTACATGGTATGATATGATATGATAGTATTGGTATAGAGCGGTATAGTACACCAATACAGTACTTTCTATATTGGATGGTATGGAGTGGTACCGTAAGCCATAGTATCGTACTTTACTATCGCTATATTATATTATATTTATAGACTTATAATTATATAAGAATATAAATGGAAAGTTTGACCAAATTGATTTGAGTTTAAATTACAAAATGGAAATTTAAATTTAGATTACAACAGAAATGGTAAATATGTTGGCATATCTCAAGATAACATAAATAAAACCTGTTTTCAATGGTTGATGTCTGAAATTCAAATTCAAATTTGAAATGCATCAAAAATAATAATTATATCAGCATATCTTATGATTGCATAAATCAAACCATCCACCAATAGCTGTTGTTTGAAATTCAAATTCAAATTCAAATTTTAAATACACTATGATAATCATGCTGACATATCTTGTAATTAAACCAGTATGAATCAAATCTGCTATCATGCTCTCTCAAGCTAAATGGGTGAATATGAACATTGAGCTTAACTTGCAAATAATGTAGGTAGCTAAAATACAGGCCTTTAGTGAAGATATTCAACTAGTTGATCAATGGTAGAAATAAATCGAACGTCCAATTCTTTATGGGCTAACATTTTATGGACAAAGTGATAGTCTAGCTCAATACGCTTAGTGTGAGAATGAAAAATTAGATTGAATGTAATGGAGATAACAGAAGCATAATTACACCAAATGAGAAGAGTGATATAGAGTAGAAGGTGAAGTTCATTAGAGAGAGCAAATCCATGTAATTTCAGTAGTAGCGTGGGCCAAGCTTTTGTATTCAACCTCGATGGATGATTTGAAAACAAAAAGCTGCTTTTTAGCGGATCAAGAGATTAGATTGCATATAAGAGAAACTTAATATCCACTTACCGAAAGATGATCAATGGGGCAGTCAGCCTAATAAATATCACTATAAGCTTCAAGACTAATTGGACTAAGCCATAGGAGCAACCCATGAGCGAGAGTTACTTTTAGATAACTAAGATGCTTTTGATAGCAACACAATAGTCTTCAATTGGGGACTGCATATATTGAGCAACTTGGTTTACTGTAAAGCAGAGGTCATACTTAGTAACGGTAAGATGTTACAAAGCACCAACGATAGTATGATAGCAACTTCAATCAGATAATAGGAGACTAGTGGTGCAGCCTAACTTGGCTAAAGCAACTAGAGAGCTAACAGATTTAGATCAAAGCATTTTACTCAGGTCAAGAGCATATTTAGTTTGAGATTATACTGGGGGCTAAGCGACAACATAGTCTCCTGCACTTCAAATAACAAACATCAAACATACCGTAACATGTGTCGTACTATACCTACCAAAACACCAGCTATTCCTTTGCATGAATTCACAGGAACCGAGCAACCTCTAATAAAAGCGCATGAAAGAGAGAAAATATAAATAGACAGCCAGTACCAAGGAACAAACAATGCCTATAACAAGTAAGGGAAAAAAGATCCTCCTTCAAAAATATGCAAACCAAGTATGAAACAAAAGAAAGGAAAAAAGAGTAAAAACAAACAGGTCATTATGTAAATAAGGATATCAAGAATAAAGTTCTAAAAAAGATTTGGAAATCAGATAGCTTTGATCATAACCAAGAAAAGCAGGAGACCAAAGACACCAAGCAACCTTAAGCTCACCACTCTGGAAGGAAGGACAAAGCCATTGCCAAGCCACGATCCTCAGGCCATTCTAATGCTGACCAGCTACATTGAGAGAGAAGGAAAAGAAAAAATGAAAAAGAGAACCACAAGAACAACAGGCCAAATAGGATGCCACAATCAAGTAAATCTTAACATCAACCAGCAAATCAGCGTGAATGAACTAATAATATGAATATGTTACTTATTCTATCAGTTAGAGACCTTTATTGATTTTGGTATATTGTAAGGTTTCTATAGATGCTTTGGAAATTTTAAATGCTTGGGGTGTGCCACCCCATTTGTGCATGTGTATGACATGTAACTTGGTGATGTTAGCCACATGTGCCTATGAGAATAGTATGTCATGGCACGTGTAAGAGTCCTCTCTTCATGTCTTGGTCACCATATGATCCAACTTTCTACAATTTCAACCGTATTTCTGTAATAAGATTTGACATATGATTTTATTTATCATATAGTTTCACCTTTTTTGCTCCTATGAGATTACCATATTTGATTGGCTTTTTGTTCTATTAAGGGCTAGTTATTTTTTTATTGTAGTGTCCTAAATCAAGGAATGATTGTGGGGAGAAATACTTTCTACACCACGTACGGTGTAATAAAAATGATATGGAGTACACCGGATAATTCCATTGCAATACGTAGTCTTCGCTTTCCAACGTGCATTTAATGCCCTGCAGTGCTTGAAATTTTGAATGATAAAAATATCCCTTTTCAAAAATTATGATATCCATTCATAAAAATTATGACATCCCTTTTCAAAAATTATGATATCCATTCACAAAAATTATAACACCCCTTTACAAAAATTATGATACCCCTATAGAAAATATAATATTTTATTTAGGGTATCATAATTTTTATGAATGGGTGTCATAATACGGCATGGAGGAAAAGAAAAAAATAATGAATATGTGTGAAAAGAACATTTTGATATTCCTTCACAAAAATTATGATATCTATTTACAAAAATCATGACATCCTGAATAAAATACTATATTTTCTGCAGGGGTGTCATAATTTTTGTAAAGGGATATCATAATTTTTGTAAATGGATGTTATAAGTTTTGGAAAGGAGCATTTTTGTCATTCAAAATTTTAAGCATTGCAGGATATTAAATGCACGTTGGGAAGCAGGGACTATGTGTTGGAATGGAATTTTTTGGTGCACTCCACATCATTTTTATTACACCACATGTGGTGTACAAAGAATTACTCGATTGTGGGAGTTCTACTCTTTGTTTTTTTTTTTTTTGGGTTGTGAGAGTTTTGCTTTACAAATATTGATCTCTCTATATGATTTTTAGTTAAAGCCTTGAGCCTTTTCTTCTCTAAAACTCTCTAAAACTATATTCAAACGGAACTGGCACTATAGCAAAAATATCCTTTAACGGCAATTTTATAGTGCTAATTTCTTAATAGTCATGAAAAATTAAGTATCTATATCTCAATTATGGCTATTAATATATAGCCACAAAAAATATGCTTATAGCAACTATTCTTCTTTAATTACCATTAAAAATAATGAAATGAACTGGTGCCAAAATACTCGTGCTGATAATTCAGCTCAACATGCCACCCTACCCTCCATTTTCTTTTGTATTTCCCTAACCCCTCCCATTAATTCCTCCATTCCCCACCCCCTACCACCCCTTCCCCTTTTTTTCATATTCCCCTAAACCCTCCCAATCCATCTGTTCTATATGAGGCTCACTGTCATTGAAAAATATTTCTTACGGAGAAATTGGGGTGGGAGCTGATTGACTTCCTTCATATCCTCCATTTCTAGGTATATTTATTTTTCTAGATCATTTTGAATCTTGAAATGATGCTTGTGTCCAAATGTTCTTGGAAAGTTAGGGTTCATGCCTTTAGGTTGCTAGGATTTTTTTGACAAACTATTTTCTCATGTTATAACCTTTCGGATATTAAACTAATATTATTAGAGCCTTTTCTTTCTTCCTCGAAATAGATAGTGTAAAATCTTTGTTGGTTATTATAATATATAGTACTTTATTGTTGAACTTTATTAGTTGGTTGAGTTGTGCTTGAAAATTAATTATAAAAATTATTTTGATATTATTATGATGAATATTGATATTTGAACATATTTCAATTATGACATCAATTAAAATTCTTATAGCATATTGTAATGTAGATTAAAAAGGGAGTGATATATATAGCCACATTTCTAATTGCGACTAATAATTGTTAAGTTAGCTTGTTATACCTTTTAGCGGTAGTTGTAATTATAATGAAAGGCATGCCTCAATCTTTTAGTGATAATTATAATTATCATGGAAGATATAATTTTTAGCAATAATTGTAATTATCATGAAAGACATATCTTGCACATAGACATGTTGCTATATTATGATAATTATAATTGCTGCAAAAGACCCATCTTTTATGAAAAACTTATCTTTTAGTGGCAATTATAATCACCACAAAAAATATACCGTTGGGCATAGATAGGTTGATATATCATGGTAATTATATTTGTCGATATCAATTATCATAATAACTCAAATCTATAGTGGCAATTTCTTATACCATTATCGGTAATCTCTATAATTGCCAATATAACTTTTTCCAACCTTAGTTCTACCAGCAAGTAAGCAATTGCCAATATAATTTTTAGTGGTGATAATAATTGCCGCTAAATGTCAAAATAATTGCTAGTAAAAATCTTTCCTATTATAGTGTGGATGACTACTTTGAAATTGTTCGGGTTTAAGTATCACCTATACTACATGCATAATCTATGGGGGAGTCGTTGTTGTTGACCCTAAGATTGATTTTGATGATTTTAAAATATTGAGTATATTATGTATCTAATCATGTGTTTCAAGAATGTGTATAAGATTTTTTAAGTATCCAAAATGAATAATTTATCTCAAGAATAAATTCTATCAAGATGCCATGCCAAAATACTTAAAAGAGCAAATTCACACATATTTGGATGGCTTGGTATGAAAAAAATATGGTTGAAAGAAGAAAAATTAAAATTGAAGGAAGCAATTATGTTTAAAAGAGTTTGGGGCCAAAAAACTCAAGTTTAGAAGGTCAAACATTGAAGAAAAATGAAGTCAGAATTTTTTGAGATATCTCAAATTTTTTTCGAAAGCTTTCGAGTGGTTTGGCATAATAAAACAGTATTCTGGCACAGTCTCGAGAGATCTCGAGTTGAACTCGAGACGTCTCATTCTCAGGAGACAGAAACTTTATCTCTATGCTCTGAGAGCGAGAGGTCTCGCAGATTTCTCGAGAGGTCTCACGGTTCTAGCGAGACATCTCATAAAAAATTGAGAGATCTTAAAATCTGACGAGAGGTCTCATAAAAAATCGAGAGGTCTCGATCTGCACGAATAGTTTTCAATGGATAGTTTTTCAACGACTATTTTTTGATCCCAATGGCTATTTTAGAACTTCTAACGGCTAAAAACTCTCACTCTAACCTTCTCTAAAAGTATTTAAAGGTGGAGAATCAATTGAAAAAAATAAAAAAAGATATTAAGGAATTTAGAGAGAGAATCTTTCAGATTTTGTGAGGAACATTGAATATCCAAAGAAAAAAAAGAGAAAAATGTTGTGCACAGATTTCAGCAAATCTTCAAAACAATCTTCTCCAACATCTTCCACATCCTCTCAAGCACAATTGAAGAAAAGCCAAGCTTCAATCGAGTATATTATCGGCTTGTTCTTTAGGATTTAAAAGATCTTATACTCTATTTTTTATATTATGCTGAAATTTTACTTATATTTTTTGATTTCTTTACAAGTTTCTTTGGAAAAAAGAAACTTGGGGTTTAGGCCCATCCAAGGTCGAAATTAGATATTGTAGGTTTTGGTTGGTGATCCCAAAAAATCAACTAGATTGTTAGTGAATCTAAAAAACTAACGGAGTTAGATTTTGGTTGGTGCTCATATGAAAATCAACTAGGTTTGTTTGTGAGTCTGAAAAAATAAACACATTATAATCAAGGATAGATTATAGTGAAATTCTCAAGAAAAGCTTGAAAAATGGATGTAGGAGTGGGTTGCTTCGAACCACTATAAATCTTTGTATGTTTGTATTGTACTTTTTTCTTCTATCTCTCTATATACTTTGCATGCTTATAATTCTTACTTTACTTTCATAGTTTAATTTTATTATCTTAATTCCGCTGCTCATATTATATATATCTCATCCTCACCACTTAGATTAAAATCTAAGCACATAATTACTTAGAGTTAAATTTGGCCAAAGCTTTTATAAGAACCCAATTTACCCCCCCTTGGGTTGCTACCTCTGGGCAACAATTGGTATTAGAGAAGGTTCTCTGTAATTGATTATTGACCTAACCATCTTGAATAAAAAATCATGGCAACCCCATTTGGCTCATTATTTACTGAAGGCCAATCTACATCGAGACCACCACTATTTAATGGCATAAATTATATCTTTTAAAAAATTAAAATAAAAATTTTCATACAAACTTTAGACTATGACTTGTGGGGAGTCATAACTAGAGGACCACATGCACCCATAATAAAAATTAATGGTGTGTCTATTCCCAAACCAAGAAAGAATTGGGATGAATTTGATAAGAAGATGGCTCAATTAAATGCAAAAACCATCAATATTTTTTATTGTTCTCTTGATGTACAAGAATTTAATAGAATATCTACTTGTACATCAACAAAGAAAATTTGGAAAAGATTGAAAGTGACTCATGAGGAAACAAGCTAAGTAAAAGAGTCCAAAATTAACTTGCTTGTTCATAAATATAAAATATTTAAAATGAAGAAACATGAGTCAATTTTTGAAATATTTTTTAATTTATTGATATTATTAATGCTCTAAATGGTCTAGGCAAAATCTATACTAACTATGAACTTGTTTGCAAGGTTTTAAGGTCTTTGTCAAAGAAATGGGAAGCAAAGGTGACAACCATATAAGAAGCGAAAGACCTCACCAAGCTATCACTAGAAGAATTGATGGGTTCACTCATGACTCATGAGTTGAACATGGCTCAAAAGGAGGAAGAGGAAGAGCTAAGAAAGATGAAGACCATCGCCTTCAAATCCACTACGCAACATGAAGAAAGTGATGAGTCAGAAGAAGAAGAAGATGAAGAAGAGAGTGAAGATGATGATGAGGATATGGAGCTACTCACAAGTAAATTCAAGAAGTTCCTCCTAAAGAGAAGTATTAAAAAGAAAGAAGAAAAGGAAAGAAAAAGTGCCACGTGCTATAATTGCGACAAAAGGGGATATTACATGCCGGATTGCCTCCTACTTAAAAAGTATCCCAAAAAAACCAAGAAAAGAGCTATGTTAGGAATTTGGGATGATAGTGATACTTCAAGCTCAGATGAGAAAAAGAAAGTGAAAAATCTTTGCCTCATGGCCATTGAGGATGAGGTAAATTCTGAAAACTCCTCCGAGTTTACATTTGAGAAATTGTTTGAAGCCTTCAATGATTTAATGGATGAATTCAAAAATTTAAGACTAAAAAATAAAGAAATCAAAAAATCTAATCTTCTTTTAGCTAATGAAAAGAATAAGTTATTAAATAAAAAAGAAGATATCTTGAAAGAAAAGAATACTTTGACTAAAGAAAAAGAAGAATGGATCAAATCTAAAAATTCTTTAGTTAAAAAAATATGGAGCTTAAAAAGGATAATGATATCTTAAGATCCTTTCTAAAAGAAAAAAAAAATCTTTTAAATAAAAAGAAAGAGATTTTGAGAGAAAATAAAAAAATGAGAAGAGAGATTGAAATTTTGAAGCCTATTGCTGAAAAGTTTACCATTAGTTTTCAAAATTCTCAATCTATGGTAAAAGTTAATGGGGCTATTTTCAATAAAATAGAAATTGATCTTAATATTTCAAGAAAATAGCAAAATGCCAGGAGTATTTTTACAAGAGCTTCAATTGAAAATTATTCAATTAAATGCTTTAAATGCAATAAGATTGGCCAAAAAATTTCTGAATGCAATTTTAAAAGAATTAGCCATGCTTTGGTTAGATAAATTTAGGTTCCAAAAGGAACCTTGAGCACTAACTTCAATGGATCCAAGAAAACTTAGGTACCAAAAATTATGAGGTAATTTTGTAGGTATACCAAGGATCCAATGAACCTAAAAGAAGAAAATTTTTATGGATGCTTTAGAAATGAAAATAGATGGATGGTGCTATTTGGTAAAATCTAAACTATTCTCACACCATGCCATCTTTATTTGCTAAATATATTTTGATTATTAATTAGCATAATTATTTGCATGTTTGATTGATTTTGATGATTTATCATAGCTTAAAATGATGATACTCTATGAATTGAAAGTTTGATGTATTAACTATAATGATTTCTTAATATGTATGCATATGATAACTCCTTTTATATTTTGATAAGTATGATTGATTTTGATGCTTGCAATAATTTGAATGCTTTGACTTTAAAGATTAATACGCTCTCCTCTATATATCATGCTATGGATGAAATTATTAGATATATATGCCCTAGAAGCCAGAATTGGCTGACACTTGTAATACACTTCTAGGAATAAAATTATAATTTTAATTATAAATAATAAAATAAATTATTTTCTATTACAAATATGTATTTAGTGTCTGTGATACATCTCTTAAGTTAATGGTAATAATAATTCATATTTTTAAGAGTTAAAAATTTAAGACATGAATTTTCATTATTAACTCATAAAATGTTTCTGACCGTAGGATCATCATGAAGATGATGATTGATTCAGAAGGTTGGTATACAATCGCTTCTTTATAATAGATGAGTCTCGAGTCTATGGTGTAGAGACACCGGAGCAAGAGTACAAGTACTCGTTAGAGAATGAGGGTATTGAGCGTGACCACCTCGAGTAGTCATAAAGAAGTTTACCTTCTCGTCGATGACTGACTTGAAGCTACAGTGGTGTGTCTGATTCTTTAACCTAAGGTGCATCGATAGTTCACCTTGAGGGTATTATAGTTTGACTACATCATGACTCGATCTCCTAGCCATTCAGAATCCTAAGGTGTATGTTGGCTATAGCATGTTTATTGTAGGAATTGAATTGCACCAAGAGAAAATCTATCTACCTCAGTGGATGAGGAGCAGCCCTATGATGATCATGAGAATCAATTCTTTAAGCCCATGGCCATGGCAGAGTGAAATAATAGAAAGAGTTTCTATTAAGGTTTTTGCATCGGACTTGAATCGAATGGTTAAATCATATGACAGAAATTAGGGTTTGATGAGTTTACCTTAACCCTAATCTGATCGAAACTCAAGATAGAAGAACTTAATCACATAGGTAGCTGGACTGAGAGGTTCATTTTTAATTTTGATGGGTTGCCACCATATATTGCTAGGTGTCACTGATGGATTTTGGAAGTAATTAGAATGATTTAGATGATCGATTATTCTAGTTGTCTAAATCAAAAAAATTCTGATCCATCGAAAGATGTTTCAATGATGACGATGATAGAGATCATGACATATCCCATTACCATACAGAATTGAACCTAACTAGATCACACAAACAAGGGTTTGGATCTGGATATCATCAATTGGACCAACCTAGTTCAATTGATTTGAATAAGATTCAATTAGGTTAAAGAAAATTGTGCTAGCACACGATTGAGCCTAATGTTCTCCTTCTACTATCATTAAAAGTTATCTCGACTGAGCCAAATATATTTATGCTCACTCAAGAACCTTTACTTGGTCTGACTGAAGCTTGTCTAGGTTAGAAAAATATTATCTTAATTTATGAGATAAATTGGAGACAATACCTATCATTTTCCATCATCTGTTAATTCTTGTCTTTTGACTTTAGTTAAACGTTGACCTTTGATACTTAGACATCTGCCCATGTGTCATGCACCCATAGGAGAGTAGATAGGGGCTTATCCTCTTGCTAGAAATTGGAAAGGAGGGGGCACATGCCTAGGGAGGCGTGCGCCCATGGATAGGGATGCCTGGAGTCCCATACAGATGGGACTCCAGTTTGCTTCTTGGATTCTACTTAGGTGGCACCTAAGAATAGACTTTGATCAGTCTTAGGCACCATCTAAGGATGAATTGAGGGGGCTCTCATCTAATTAGATCAGATGATATCATCCCATCAATCAGATTTAGATCTGATTGCACGAAGCAACGTGATTGGCCGAGATGATGTGGCACTACATAGCGCAGTAGGGTCTATATAAACCCTATCTATGCCTAGCTTTTGTAGAGTTCTCTCTTAGCCCATGCCCCAAGGCTGCCCCTCTCCCTCCTCCATGCCATCTTCTGGTCCTCTCTCTCCTCTCCACGTTCAAGAAATTTTGGGCTCCAGTTTGGTGTGATCCAGATAAGAGAAAGATGACAAGAAAGGAAGAAGGTAGCACTGTTGTAGAGACGACTGTAGATCTTCGAAAGGAGTTTTGAAGATCCTTCAAATCAGATCCAGATCTGATATTTGGAGAGGTGATAAATAAGGAGAAGATCTCTCGATCCAGTCTGAGTGAATATTGGTGGAGACCAGACACTTGCGTGGCTAGATCCAGAACCTCAGTTAATTAATAGGATCATCAAAAGGTAATCTGATTATCCTTTAATTATATCTACTGATGATCCTGTTGATTGCCTGAGGTTCTAGATCTAGCCACGCAAGCACCTGACCTCTACCAGTATCTACTCAGACTGAATTTGAAGATCTTCTCCTTCTTTATCATGTCTCCAAAAATTAGATCTGGATCTAATTTGGAGGATCTTCGAAATTTCTTTCGAAGATCTGCTATCATCTCTGTAGTTGTGCTGCCTTCTTCCTTTCTCGTTAGCCTTTTCTTGCCTGAATCGCACTAATCTCAAGCCCAACTTTCCTTGGGCATGGAGAGGAGAGAGAGGATAAAAAAAGTAGCATGGAGGAGGGAGAGGGGCAGCCTTGGGGTGTGGCTAGGAGAAAGCTCTATTAAAGTGTGTCGCAGATAGGGTTTATTATAGATCCTACTGCACCATGTAGTGTCACATCATCTCGATCAATCATGCTACTTCATGTAATCAGATCTAAATCTGATTAGTGGGATGACATTATCTGATCCAATTAGATGAGAGCCCCATAGATTCATCCTTAGATGGCGCCTAAGACTGGTCAAAGTCTATAGGTAAGGATCACCTAAGTTGAATTCAAGAAGCAAACTGGAGTCCCATCCGCATGAGACTCCAGGCATCCCTATCTATGAGCACATGCCATCCTAGGCGTGCGCCCCCTTCTTTCCAAATTTTAGTAAGGAGACAAGTCCCTATCTGCTCTCCAATAAGTGCATGACATATGGGTAGATGTCCAAGGATCAAAGGTCAACATTTGACCAAAGTCAAGGGACAAAAATTAGCAGATGATGGAAATTGGCAAGTGTTGTCTCAAATTTATCTCATAAATTAAGATAACTCTTTTCTGATCTAGATAAGCTCTAGTCAGACCAGGTAAAGATATCTGAGTGAGCATAAATATATTTAGCTCAGTCGAGATAACTTTTAATGATAGAAAAAGAAGAACGTTGGGCTCAGTCGTGTGCTAGCACGATTTTCTTGAACCTAATTGAATTTAATTCAATCAATTGAACTGGATTAGTCCAATTGATGATATCCAGATCCAAACCCTTATATGTGTGATCCAGTTAGGTTCAGTTCTGTATGGTAATGGGATATGTCGTGATCTCCATCATTGACATCATCGAAACTTCTTTCGATGAATCAGAACTCTTCTGATTCAGACAACTAGAATGATCGATCATCTAAATCATTCTAATTGCTCCCAAAATCTACCAATGACACCTAGTAGTTATGGTGGCAATCCATCAAAATTGAAAATGAACCTCTTAGTGCAACTACTTGTGTGATTAAGTTCTTCTATCTTGAGCTCTGATCAGATTAGGGTTAAGATGAACTCGTCAAATCCTAATTTCTATCATATGATTTAATCATTCGATTCAAGTCCAATGTGAAAACCTTAATAGAAACTCTTTCTATTATTTCACTCTCTGCCATGGCCATGGGCTTATGGACTTGATTCTCATGATCATCATAGGGCTGCTCCTCATCTAGCAAGGTAGATAGATTTTATCTTAGTGTAATCCAATTCCTACAATGAACATGCTATAGCCAACATACACCTCAAGATTTCGAATGACTAGGAGATCGAGTTATGGTATAGTCAAACTATAATATCCTTAAGATGAACTGTCGATGCACCTCAGATCAAAGAACCAGACACATCACTGTAATTTCGAGTTAGTCATCGATGAGAAGATAGAATTTCTTATGACTACTCGAGATGGTTATACTCAGTACCCTCATTCTCTAATGAGTACCTGTACTCTTGCATTGATGTCTCTATACCATAGACTCAAGACTCATCTACTATAAAGAAGCAATTGTACACTAACCTTTCAGATCAATCGTCATCCTCATGAAGATTCTACGGTCAGGAGCATTTTATAAGTTAATAATGAAAATTTCTATCTTAATTTTTAATTCTTGAAAATAAGAATTATCATTACCATTAACTCAAGGGATGTATCACAGACACTAAATATACATATGTGATAGAAAAATCTATTTTATTATTTATAGTCAAAATTATAATTTTGCTCTTAGAAGTGTATTATAAGTGTCAGCCAATTTTGGCTTTTAGGCACATATATCTAACAGTTATCGCTAAGCTTTCTATGAAAGGTTCTAAAGGCTCAGTGCTTGCTATGGAATGAACTTCTTCCAAAAGAAAATCTTTTGGAAAGAAGAAGAAGTCTGTAGAAATGCAGAAGGTGGGAGGAAAGAAGAAAAAGACAAAGCTGAAGAAAAAGATCGCTGACAAAGAAATTTTTTTTCATTACAACAATGACGGCCACTGAAAGCAAAACTATCCTAGTTACCTTTCCACCTTAAAGAATAAGAAGGAGGCAGGCCCTTCTGGAGGTATGCTCGTTATTGAGTCTAATCTTATGATTTCTTCTGCATCCAGTTGGATGCTTGACTCTGGTTCTAATGCTCATTTATGCACTTCCATGCAGGATCTTGGAGATAGTAGGAGGCTGAGGGATGGTGAGATGATCTTGCACATCGAAAATGAAGCAAGAGTTGCTGCTGTGATGGTGAAAACATAACCTCTTCGACTACCATCTTGTTTAGACTTAATTTTAAAAGACTGTTATTATGTGCCTGCAGCAAACAGAAATTTGATTTCTATTTTATGCCTAGCACTAGAAGGCTATGTAATTAGTTTTCTTAAGGACCATTGTAATATTCTTTATGAAAGAAATAAAATTATAAGTGGTTTCTTTATTAACGGTCTTTACCAGTTACATATTGATGTATCTATTTTTAAAAGTGAACAAAATGTGAATGCCATGAAATGACCTAGGGATAGTCCAAATGATAGGTATCTATGGCACCTAAGATTAGGTCATATAGCAGAAGATAGGATTAATAAATTAGAGAAAATTGGGCTATTGAGTCCGTTGACTTACGAGTCATATCCAATTTATGAATCTTGTCTTCATGGCAAAATGACTAAGCTTTCTTTTGTAGGACATGGAAAAAGGGCCACGGATCTACTTGCCCGAGTACATATTGATATGTGCGGCCCATTTGATGTGCCAGTTAGAGGCAACTTTATCTACTTCATAACTTTTATCGATGATTTATCTAGGTATGGATATATGTATCTTATGAGACACAAGTTTGAAGCTTTTGAAAAGTTCAAAGAATTCAGATATGAAGTAGAAAAGCAAACTGAAAAATCCATTAAGGTTCTTTGATCAGATCGAGGAGGTGAATACCTTAATCAGAAATTTTTAGACTATCTAAAAAAAAATAGCATAGTCTTTTAATGGACTCCACCTGTGATGCCTTAATTCAACAAGATTTCAGAATGGAGGAACCAGACCCTATTAGATATGGTCTAATCCATGATGAGCTTTACAGACCTTTCTAATTTTTTTTGGGGACACTGTTTGTTAACTGCAATATATTTATTAATAGGATTCCTTCTAAAATTGTTCCTACCACACCGTATAAGATATGGCATGGTAAGAAATCAAGTCTAAGTCATCTCAAAATTTGGGGTTGTCCGACTCATGTCAAAAGACAACAAACGGATAAGTTAGATTTTAGGTCCTTTAGAGCTCGATTTATAGGATATCCTAAAGAGTCATTAGAATATTATTTCTACATTTTAGAAGATCACAATGTGATTGTGAGTCGACATGCCATATTTTTTGAAAAATAGTTTATTCAAGATAGCGGTATTAGAAAGCAGATCAAGCTCGATGAGAAAGTCTCACAAGAGCAATGAGCTAAGGACCAAATGAAACCAAATCAGGTTGAGCCAATTCAATCACTACCTCCTCCATCTCGTAGATCAAAAAAAAATTTTCATCATCCTGAGAGGTACTTAGGTACTATTTCAGATAAAATAAAAAAAATATTCCTTGTAGATAATGGGGTTCATCGTGATAATCCCAAAACCTATAATGAGGCGATATTGGATATCGACTCTAAGAAATGGTTAGAGGCAATGAAGTCAAAAATTGACTCGATGCACTCAAACTAAGTCTGGACTTTGGTAGATTCATCAGAAGGTATAGTACCTATTGGGTATAAATGGATCTACAAAAAAAAATTGGTGCAGATGGAAATGTAGAGACATTCAAAGTTAGATTAGTAGCAAAAGGGTATAGTTAACACGAAGGCATTGACTATCTGGATACCTTTTCGCCAGTAGCTATGCATAAATCCATCTGTACATTGCTTGCTGTTGCAGCCTATTTCGATTATGAAATATGACAAATGGACATGAAAATGGCATTTTTAAATGGATACCTTGAGGAAGATATCTATATGGAACAGTCGCTAGGTTTCACATCCAGTGATGCTGATCATAAGGTATGCAAGTTGCAAAGGTCTATATATGGACTTAAGCAAGTATCTCGAAGTTGGAATACTCATTTCAACGATGTAATCAAATTGTTTAGTTTCATCAAGAACGAGAAGGAATCATGTGTCTTCAAAAAGATCAGTAGGAGTGTTGTTGTCTTCCTCGTATTGTACATAGATGATATCCTCCTTATTGAAAATGATATTCCCATATTGACCACAGTTAAAATATGGTTATCCAAAGAATTTTCTATGAAAGACCTAGAAGAAGCATCCTTTATTCTGAAAATTAAAGTCTATAGAGATAGACCGAATAGGATGCTAGGACTTTCATAAAAGATGTACATAGATGAAGTGCTAAAGTGGTTTAGCATGGAAAACTCTAAGAGGGGATTAGTATCCTTCAGACATGATATTCATCTTTTCAAGAAGATGTGCCCTAACACACCTGAGAAAATAGAACGCATGAGCAAGATCCCTTATGTTTCAGCAATAGAGAGCCTCATATATGCCATATTATGTACACGACTTGATATAGCCTATGCTGTGAGTGTCACAAGCAGATATCAATCGAATTCAGGTGAAGAACACTGAACTTCTGTGAAATATATCCTTAAGTACTTGAGAAGAACTAAGGATATGTTGTTGGTCTTTGGTAATGGAGAACTCCAAGTCCAAGGATATACAGACTCGAATTTTATGTCCGATGTAGATAATCAAAAGTCGATATCTGAGAGTTTATTTGTGTGTAATGGTGGTGTTGTCAGTTGAAAAGTTTCAAGCAGACAATGATAGCAGATTCCACCATGGAAGCAGAATACATCGCTACGTTAGAAGCTGTGAAGGAGGCATTCTAGTACAAAAAATTTACTGCAGAGATTGGAGTGATGCAATCAGATGCCATTTCTCTATGCTGCAACAACAATGGCGCCACAGCCGTTGCTAAGGAGTCGAGATCTCATCAAAAATTCAAGCACATCGTGTGGCAATACCACCTCATCCACGATTACCTCGAGAAGAATTACGTCGAGGTCAAGAGAGTCGACTCCACTGACAATGCAGCGGACCCACTTCAAAGCCGTTAGGCCAGCAAAAGATCGAAGCCCACCTTGAGAAGATGGGACATAGATTTGTAGCCAATTGACTTTAGATCAAGTAAAAGTTTGTTAGATATCTGTGCCATAGAAGTCAGAATTGGTTGACACTTATAATATACTTCTAAGGACAAAATTATAATTTTGACTATAAATAATAAAATAGATTATTTTCTATCACAAATGTGTATTTAGTGTCTGTGATACATTCTTTGAGTTAATGGTAATGATAATTCATATTTTTAAGAGTTAAAAATTTAAGACATAAATTTTCATTATTGACTCATAAAATGCTCCTGACCGTAGGATCATCATGAGGATGGTGATTGATCTGAAAGATTGGTGTACAATCCCTTATTTATAGTATATGAATCTTGAGTCTACGGTGTAGAGACATCGAAATGAGAGTATAGATACTCATTAGAGAATGAGGGCACTGAGTGTGACCACCTCGAGCAGTAATACGAAAGTCTACCATCTCGTCGATGACTGATTCGAAGCTGTAGTGGTGTGTCTGGTTCTTTGACCTGAGATGTATCAGTAGTTCATCTTGAGGGTGTTATAGTTTTACTACACCATGACTCGATCTCCTAGCCATTCGGAATCCTGAGGTGTATGTTGGCTATAGCATGTTCATTGTAGAAATTGAATTGCACAAAGAGAAAATCTATCTACCTCGATGGATGAGGAGCAGTCCTATGATGATCATGAGAATCAAGTCTTTAAGCCCATGGCAATGGTAGAATGAAATAATAGAAAGAGTTTCTATTAAGGTTTTCACATCGGACTTGAATCGAATGGTTAAATCATATGACAGAAATTAGGGTTTGACGAGTTCATCTTAATCCTAATCTGATCGGAGTTCAAGATAGAAGAACTTAATCACATAGGTAGCTGCATCGAAAGATTCATTTTTAGTTTTGATGGGTTGCACCATATACAGCTAGGTGTCACTGATGGATTTTGGAAGCAATTAGAATGATTTAGATGATCGATCATTCTAGTTGTCTAAATCAGAAGAGTTCTGATCCATTGGAAGGTGTTTCGATGATGATGATGATAGAGATCACAACATATTCTATTACCATATAGAACTGAACCTAACTGGATCACACAAACAAGGGTTTGGATCTGGATATCATCAATTGGACCAACCCAGTTCAATTGATTTGAATAAGATTCAATTAGGTTCAAAAAAATCATGCTAGCACATGATTGAACCTAATGTTTTTCTTCTACTATCATTAAAAGTTATCTATTTGGCTCCCTCAGAAATCTTTACTTGATTTGACTGGAGCTTGTCCAGGTTAAAAAAGGGTTGTCTTAATTTATGAGATAAATTGGAGACAATACCTGCTATTTTTCATCACCTGCTAATTCTTGTCTTTTGATTTTGGTCAAACATTGATCTTTGATACTTAGACATCTACCCATATGTCATGCACCCATAGGAGAGTAGATAGGGGCTTATTCCCTTACTAAAAATTAGAAAGGAGGGGATGCATGCCTAGGGGGCATGTGCCCATGGATAGGGACGCCTGGAGTCCCATACAGATGGGACTCCAGGTTGCTTCTTGGATTCTACTTAGGTGGCGCTTAGGAATAGACTTTGATCAGTCTTAGGCACCATCTAAGGATGAATTAAGGAGGCTCTCATCTGATTGGATTAGATGATGTCATCCCATCAATCAGATTTAGATTTGATTGCACGAAGCAACCTGATTGATCGAGATGATGTGGCACTGCATGGCACAGTAAGGTCTATATAAACCCTATCTATACCTAGCTTTTGTAGAGTTCTCTCTTAGCCCATGCCCCAAGACTACCCCTCTCCCATCTTCATGCCATCTACTGGTCCTCTCTCTCCTCTCCATGCCTAAGGAATCTTGGGCTCCAGTTTTGTGCGATCCAGATAAGAGAAAGATGACAAGAAAGGAAGAAGGCAATACTGCTGCAAAGACGACTGTAGATCTTCGAAAGAAATTTTGAAGATCCTCCAAATCAGATCCAGATTTGATATTTGGAGAGATGATAAAGGAGAAGATCTTTAGATCCAGTCCGAGTGGATACCGATAAAGGCCAGGTGCTTGCGTGGCTAGATCCAGAACCTCAGACAATTAGTAGGATCATCAAATGATAATCTGATTACCAAACATCAAGCTATAAATTAAATTAGATTTAATTATTTTTTATTTTATTTTATTAGATTTATAAAATCAGATCTAAAATGTCTCAGATCTGATATAAATTCAAAATTTTTTTTTTTGAAATATCTCTCTTGATCCAATCAGATCTGAACGAATCTGATAGAAATAATTTATTTTAAAATTCAGCATAATATTTTAAGTCTTCCTATATCAATTTTATAATTAATGAATTTAAATTAAAAGACTTTTATTGGATATGAATGTTTTAAATTGCTAAATATTCATAGAAAACTTTAGTTTTAATTATTTGATATCAAACAACTTATTATTGCCATGTATCTGATTGATTTATCTTTTGGTAAAAAGAGAAGAATTTTTTTGTTTCAAATATGATTTTATACCGCTATATGTTTGATATGATATCATTTGAAATAAATTTAAAAATACATATCTTTTCTGAATCTAATTGCTTGATATTTCTTATGAAAAGAAAGAAATGATCTTTTTGAAGAATGACTGAAATTTTTTTTTATGATTTGCCTTAACTAATTTGCTGATATCAATTCAAATTGATTTATCATTTTAAATCCTTAAACTATTTAATTTGAATCAATTCATCTTGATTTAATTCAAAACTAAAATCATTGGTATCAAGCTGAATTTGTAAATTAATCTTTAAATGGTATTGAACCAAGAAAATTATGATTTGATCTAAAACTTAGTTTAATTGGTATCAAAAAAATCTTTCAAAGAAATGACTCTGTTTGTCAAAGTAAGGAGGAAAAAATATTAAAAAAGAAGTAATCAATTTAATAAAATAGACCTTTGAAATTAAAAATATATTTTAAATTTTAAAAATCTAAATTTAGTGGTTAAATTCGTGTTGAATTTGCCTGATTTGAAATAAAGAAGGAAATAAAGTTGAAAAGTAAATTAATCTTACTATAAGTATGAAAAATAGGAAGAGAGATATTTTCTAACTTGATTTGATTAAAAATTTTTTGACTAATTTGAAAACATATTCTTACTCTAAGGAATAAATTTTGAAATCCATTTAAAAATTCAAATTTGATCCTAAATTTCTCATGTGCATTGCAAAATTCTTATGAATTATTTATTTTAAAATAATATTTTACTCAAAGTAATAAATTTGAAAATATGACTATCTTATGCTTTGATACTGTTTATTTTATTTTGCTCGATACATTTTCGATACATATCTTTTTCAAATCTAATTGACCAAAATTTTTTAAGAAAAAAAAAGTTACAATATTAAAGTATATATTATGCTTGATTTCATATTCAAATATTTTGAAAAGTTCTATTTCTCTTAAAACTTAAAAGTGCATAATTGAAAATCTAAATAAAGATCATATTCATTCAAAAAGAGGGAAAGCATATAATATTTAAAATTAAAATAAATATTTGAAATTTATTTTGAGTCAAATGATAAATTTTCAAAAGAAAAATGATTTATTTAAATTGATTTCATGAATTTAATACGTCTCTTAATTTAATGCTTTGATGTTGATTTTGATGACTCATATAAATTAATTTTCTAAATTTGATGCAATTTTTACTTTGATACAATCATATTATTAATTTTGATGATTATTTCTTATTTCATTTTCATGAGCTTTTTGATGCTGTCAAAAAGAGGGAGAGGAATGTTGAGTATATACTTGAAGAAACTCAATGAATTGTATTGAAGCTTGAAATGAAAACTTAATACTCACCGATATGAATTAAAATATTTTTTTTATGAGTATATGAAATATGTGCAATGAACTAAAATAATAATTAAGAACATTCATAAAGTACTCATTTATGTGTTTAATCTATACTTTATGATA
Source organism: Cocos nucifera (assembly GCA_006176705.1). Classification (NCBI taxonomy): domain Eukaryota; kingdom Viridiplantae; phylum Streptophyta; class Magnoliopsida; order Arecales; family Arecaceae; genus Cocos; species Cocos nucifera. The sequence continues at coordinate 474,461 of QRFJ01000867.1, forward strand.
CTTTTTAGCAAAATGCATAGAAATATATTATTTTCTTTTATTATGCATATACTCAAGATTTTGTCATCATCAAAAAGAGGGAGATTGTTGATCTTGAGATTGATTTTGATGATTCCAAAATATTCAGTATATTATGTATCTAATCATGTATTTCAAGAATGTGTGTAGGATTTTTCAAGTATCCAAAATGAAGAATTTATTTCAAGAATAAATTCTCTTAAGATGCCATGCCAAAATACTTAAAAGAGCAATTTCACATATATTTGGATGGCTTGGTACGAAGAAAGTATAATTGAAAGAAAAAAAATTAAAATTGAAGAAAGCAATTATATTTAAAAGAGTTTGGGGCTAACAACTCAAGTTTAGAAGGTCAAACATTGAGAAAAAATGAAGTCAGAATTTTTTGAGACGTCTCAAATTTTTTTCGAGAGCTCTCGAGTGGTCTGGCACAATGAAACAGTATTCTGGCATAGTCACGAGAGATCTCGAGTTGAACTCGAGACGTCTCATTCTCAGAAGACAGAAACTTCATTTCTGTACTCTGAGAGCGAGAGATCTTGCGATTCTGACGAGACATCTTGTAAAAAATTGAAAGGTCTCAAAATCTGACGAAAGGTCTCATGAAAAATTAAGAGATCTCGATCTGTGCGGACAGCCTTCAATGGATAGTTTTTTAATGGCTATTTTTTGACCCCAATAGCTATTTCAGAGCTTCCAACGGCTAGGAACTCTCACTCCAACCTTCTCTAAAGGTATTTAAGGATGAAAAATCAATTGAAAAAAAAAAATTAAGAAATTTAGAGAGAGAATCTTTCAGATTTTGTGAGGAATATTGAATATCCAAAGAAAAGAAAAAAGAGAGAAGTATTGTGCACAGATTTTAGTGAGCCTTCAAAGTAATTTTCTCCAACATCTTCCACATCCTCTCAAATATAATTTGAAGAAAAGCCAAGCTTCAATCGAGCACATTATCGGCTTGTTCTTTAGGATTTAAAAGAGCTTATACTCTATTTTTTATATTATGCTGAAATTTTACTTGTATTTTTTAATTTCTTTACAAGTTTCTTTGGAAGAAAGAAACTTGGGGTTTAGGCCCGTCCAAACTCGAAATTGGATATTATAGATTTTGGTTGGTGATCCCAAAAAATCAACTGAATTGTTAGTGAACTCGAAAAACTAATAGTGTTAGATTTTGGTTGGTGCTCCTGTAAAAATCAACTAGGTTTATTTGTGAGCCTGGAAAAATAAATACACTGTAATCAAGGGTAGATTATAGTAAAATTTCTAAGGAAAGCTTGGAGAGTGGACGTAGGAGCGGGTTGCTTCGAACCACTGTAAATCTTTATGTTTGTGTTGTACTTTTTTCTTCTATCTCTCTATATACTTTGCATGCTTATAATTCTTACTTTACTTTCATAGTTTGATTTTGTTATCTTAATTCTGCTGCTCATATTATATACATCTCATCCTCACCACTTAGAGTAAAATCAAAGTACATAATTGCTTAGAGTTAAATTTGGCCAAAACTTTTATAAGAACCCAATTCACCCCCCCCCCCCCCCCCCCCCCCCCTCTCCCCTTTGGTTTCTACCTTTGGGCAACAGTTGTATCTAGGATAAAAGCCATCAAGTAACCTGTGCACTGTATGGAGGCAAATTTTTCTTTAGAAGCAATGTCTTAGGATGTGCCTCAATCAATAAGTTTTCTCCTTTCTATATTTATTGCTATTTTTTCAAGCCATTTTTCCTTATTGTTCTTTTATTTTCAAAATTTTTGACAAAAATATATTGTGCTAGCTTGAACCCATATATAGTTGTCTCAAATGCTATTTAGTGATATGGCTTCCAAAACCTTGTTTGATGATATGGCTAAAAATTGTGTGGACAAAAGTTTCAAGGGTAATCCTTTACCTAGCTAGTCTCTTATTGCCTATGTACTCTATTGCAAAGATCAAGAATGTATAGGGTAGCTCGAACAACACCTTGAGGCCCAACCTTTTACAAACCACCATCACAATGTGGCCATCTTGTTGGCTAACATTGCCTTGAATGCCTCTATGTAAAACCATTTATGAATGGCACCACCTTGCCTTACAATCATTCCATGGTAGGCTTGTGCCCTATGGGAATTAAATACATCTAAATCACCATGCCCCTCCTAAAATCCATATGAAATCCTCAAGTATCCATATTTATCTTGGTAGATTACGACCATGCTAGATATCAAGCTTTCCAAGTCCCACGATATCAAGCCCAAGCCATGCTTCACCATAGTTAGCCATTACTACCTCATCAAGGGATCCACTTGATATCCAATCTAGGGGTTCCAAAGTATTGAGGAGTATTGCAGTTTTTGGCACACAATAAATCCTCCACCACACCATGTCATGCTTAGGCCAACACCCCTTATGAAGAAAGTGTAGCCACATCCATGATAATGTTGTAGTTGGACAACTATCATCCGCATGGCCACCCTTGTCACTGCATTGTGTTGTGGGCACAATTGTATATTCATAGCCTTGTCTAGCAGGCATGACCTTGGGGGACCTAGGCGGGTGGTGGACTCATGTAGTGAGCACCACGTGGTGGTGTATCCTTAGTGGGACTGCAATGTTAAAGTAAGTGTAAAGGCCTAGGCCAGGTCCACTTGATTGTCCTAGCTCATTAGCCCAACCTATGACGGGAGTAAGGCCTAAGGGCTTGCTCCTTTCCAATTAGGGCAGAGTTACTCTTTGACATAGAGAAGGAGGACTTCTCCCCATCCCCCTCTCGAACTTTATCGAAACTCTATTCTCTGCTTTATATAATGAAATCCTTCGAACACTACCAATGATCATCAACCATCGGCACCTTCTCTCTCCCTTTTTCCTCTTGATTGTCAGTGTCTAAGTTCACCATGACAGTTGGAAATTGAGATCAGAGATGGCAACAGAGTTGGCTTAGCAAATTCACCTAGTAAAGTTTGAAGATTTAAGAAGGTTCAGATAAGTAATCCAAATACTTCTTACTAGTTTTGAGCTACATGTTGCTTTTATCATGGAAAGAATGATTCTATATTTTTTTAATTTAGGATCGAGCATATGATATTATGTAAATCATGCACGTATTATTATGAAAATAATGGTTTCATGTATTTTTTTAATATTAATGGCTGGCTTATGAACTATGAAATCCATATTTATGAAATTTGTATTTTTTGTTAGGAAAAGCATGATTACATGAGTGTTTTCTTGTTAATGATTTATGAACCCTATTTATGTATGTATATTTTGAGGAAATATGTTTTAAGAATGTATAGTTTAAGGAAATACAATTTAAGAAAAATATGGCTAAAGGCTCTTGGATAGCTATTTATGGATTATAGGACTATGAATTGTAATTCTACCAATAGGTATAAAGTTGGTATATGGACCATAGTTGTAAATTAAGGCCTTGCTGGTGGGTATAAATGTTGGCAAACTATCACATTAAACAATGAAATGCTTAATTTTGTAATATTTGTTATTTTCTTAAATGATGTATTATTCATGAAAAAAATTTATACTTGAGCTGATAAGGTAGTGAAGGTTTACTTATCGAGCTATGTAACTCACATCTATTTTTGTTTTCTTTTCTAGATGAATAAGATCATTATAAATGAAGGATGGTCTAGACTTGAAGCTTGAGTAAGCAAGCTTTTGATTTTGTAGAAAAATTTTAATTTATTGGTTGAGTATAGACTTGTAATGAATAATATTATGAATTTTCAAATATGAGTTTTGATATTTAAATTTGGATTTAGACATTTAGAACCAACCTTTGTTTAATTATTTCATGAATGATGGATTTAGATCTTTTATTTTATTTAAGATTATGATTGTTGGCTTTATTTTATCGATGGCGGTATCCCTTAATAACATGGCCATGTTATATCCTAGATTTAGAGAGCGACATTTCATAGTATCAGAAAAATAGTTTTGATCATAGGTAGAACTTAGAGTCCAGCAATAGATAATTGTTAGGGACAAACTTCGCTCCCACCGAAGTCCGGCCTGGGGCTCGGCCTAATGCAGCTGGTAATCGCGGAAGAGCTCCAATCGAAGATTCTCTCACAAACGGTCGAACTCCCTCCGACCTCCTTCTTTAGTTGGGCTCCTACGGGAGCCGAACTTCCTCCGAAGTCCTCCTTCGATCAAGCTCCTACGAGAGTCAAACTTCTTTCGGATCCCTCCTTCAGTCGGACTCCTACGAGAGCCAAACTCTCTCCAAACTCCTCCTTCAATCAAATTCTTATGAAATCCGAACTTCTTTCAGATCCCTTCTTCAATCGAACTCCTACGGGAGTCGAACTTTCTTCGGACTCCTCCTTCAATTGGACTCCTACGGAAGTCAAACTCCTTTCAAACTCCTCTGAGCTCTACACCCCTTCATGCGGTCCCGAGCGGCTCAGTATCGGACGACCACGATCGTCACTATTGGTCCACTGTATGCGATAACGATCCGCTACCAGGCGGCGATGACTGTCACCATCGATCTACTACAAATGGTGCTACAAGTGGTGCCCCCCTTCTGACAGATGCCATGACTGTCACCATCGATCTACTGCAGATGGTGTTGCAGGCGGTGCCCTCCTTCTGACAGATGCCTCTAGGTCTCGAGCGGCCCACTATCAGACGGCTGCAACTGTCACCATCAATCCGCTATAAGCTCCATCTATAAAAAGGAATCCTTCAGATATGTTTTCTCTAAGCTCACTTCTCATTCTTGAGCACTTCATTTCTGTTGGCTAGAAGAGCTAACTTGATCATCGGAGGATCCTACTGGAGCCACCACCATTGACTCCGAATGGGACTTTATTTTATAGATCATCGATGGTGACCTCGTCTCCCTCAGCTCTAGCTCGATCCAACGTCGATCAGATTCTGCACCAACAGAATTAGTCTCCCTTAGCTCCAACTCGATCCGACGTCGATCAAATTCTGTACCAACAGAATTGGTGCTAGAGGAAGAACCTCTATCTCTGAGGTATCCTTATTCTTAAATGAGTGCTCAGTCGACCTTCTTCTTTAAGGTTCATCTCCTTGCTGACCTTCTTCTTAAAGATTCACCCCCATCCTCTTCCTCAATCCTGAGAAATGCCTCAAAAGAAGGTGACTATCCAAAGATCTATCGCTTCTGCCATCAGATCTAAGCTAGATCAATCCATTCCTGCCCCATCATCGGTACTTCAACCTCCACTTCCACCGATGGCCATGGTAGATTCAGTGCAGTTTAACCGCTGATTCAGCAAGTTCAAGGCCTTACCGAGATGGTGCAGGCCATGTGGCAGCCTTCGATGACAACTCCATTAGGATATCGAAAATCGATCTGAAGGATGGGTACTTGGGCTAGCATACCCATCGCCCTTGGAAAGAAGAAGCAGAAAATAGAGGATCCATGTTTGGATCATGATTCTCTCTTGGAGGAGATCTTTTTCATCTATAGTCGGAAGCCCTCCAAGATCTGCGATCGAGATGATGCCCTCGATCACAAACTACGGAAGATGGACCGATGGATTGAGAAACTCCACCATATCATCCTGGCTCGCTATGACGATGTTTGCACTAACCTTCCTTTTTTTTTTCGAATTATGCAAGAGTCTGTTCCATCGAACTTCAACCTTCCTCAATTTAAAAGTTACGATGGAATCTTTGATCTGATCGATCATCTGGAGGCCTTCCGATCTATGATGCTACTCCATGGTGCACCAGATGCCATATTATGCCGGACTTTTTCATCTATCTTAAAGAAAGTAGCAAAAAATTGGTACTCAACGTTGAAGTCAGGTACGATCTTCTCTTTTGACCAGATGAACCATAAATTTATGGTTTACTTTGTTAGCAACCGACATCCACACCGAGATTTGAATTCTCTGATGAATGTTAAGAAGAAGCAGGAAAAATCTATCCAAGCTTATGTCATCTAATTTAATGCTACTGCTTTGGAGGTCTGAAATCTGGATCAGTCTGTTGCCATGACCGCACTCAAGGGCGGCCTTCAGAAGAATGATTTACTGTTCTTCTTAGAGAAGAAGTATCCCAGAAATTTCGTCGATTTGCTGGCTCGGATCGAGGGATATGTCCATGCAGAAGAAGCCTTCAAATTGAAAGACGAAAAAGCCTTAGGAGAGCGACGAACGGACGAGTCTAATAGACCCACCACCGATGGAGGACCGAGTAAAGTTCAGTCATGCTCATGGACTCCCCCCGGGCACAAACGAGCCTAAACTCCTTGAGCTCATCATCAAGAAAGCTCTGACAGAAAGGCATGGAGAAATCCTCCTTTCGGAAGGTTCCACAACTACGTCCTCCTTAATGCTCCTCAAACTTAAATTTTGATGAAAATTAAGAATCAACTACCAAGACCAAAAGAATTATGGTCTCCTCCGAACAAGCATAATTGAAGCAAATACTGTCTCTGCCATCGTGACCATGGCCACAATATTGAAGAATGCATTCAGCTTTGAGATGAAATCGAGGAGCTCATCAGGAGGGGCCGATTGGGTCAATTCCTCCGATGCCAGTCTAAAATAGGAGAAGATCGGTCAGGGGCACTACCATAGTCAGAACCATCCATGATGGAAGAACAACAAGGAGGTCGGCCATCTTTCGACATCATCAACGTTACCACTGGGGGGCTTGGTACTTCAGTGATCTGTCATCTCTCAGCCTCAAAGTCAAGAGGAGCTCACTCCAAATTGAGAAGGCCAGCATGAGATAGAGGAGGTCATCCGGTCCGAAGCTTATCGCTTGAAGAAGCTCGGAGGAATAATGCTCCCACAATCCTAAAATATAGAGAATCTAAGAATGTGCTGCCAGTAATTTTTCTTCAATAAAATTTTTTCATTTCAATATTATTATTTCTTGGTGCAAAAACTATGTAATGATAGAAAAGAAGTAATCAATAGTGATCGTGTAAGGAACAGGAGGAGAAGCTCGTCCTAACATGAGCAGATCGAAGTTCTTCAACCTCGGTTAGAGATAAGATCTCTCTCAAGTGATCGAGTCAATCTCGACTGGAGATAAGATCTCTCTCGAGCATCCGAGTTAACCTCAGTTGGAGATAAGATCTCTCCTAAGCGACCAAGCCAACCTCAACTAAAGATAAGATCTCTCCCGAGTGATCGAGCCAACCTCAGCCAGAGATAAGATCTTTTTTGAGCGACTGAGTCAACTTCGACTAAAGATAAGATCTCTTCCGAGCGTCCGAGCCAACCTCGACTAGAGATAAGATCTCTTCCAAGCGATTGAGCCACCTTGACTAGAGATAAGATCTCTTCCGAGCAATGGAGTCAACCTCAGCCAAAGATAAGATCTCTCCCGAGCATCCGAGTCAACCTCGGTCAGAGATAAGATCTCTTCCAAGCGACCGAGCCAACCTCGGCCAGAGATAAGATCTCTCTCGAGCGTTGGAGTCAACTTTGGCTAGAGATAAGATCTCTCTCGAGCGACCGAGCTAACCTCGGTCAGAGATAAGATCTCTCCTGAGCGATCGAGCAAACCTCGATCAGAGATAAGATCTCTTCCGAGCATCCGAGTCAATCTCGGCTAGAGATAAGATCTCTCCCGAGCGACCGAGCCAATCTTAGCTAGAGATAAGATCTCTCCAAGCATCCAAGCCAACCTCGGCTAGAGAGATAAGATCTCTTTCGAGCAATCGAGTCAATCTCGGCTAGAGATAAGATCTCTTTTGAAAATCCAAGCCAACCTCGATCAGAGATAAGATCTTTTTCGAGCGATCGAGCCAATCTCGGTCAGAGATAAGATCTCTTTCAAGCAATCAAGTCAACCTCGACTAGAGATAAGATTTTTTTTGAGCATCCGAGCTAACCTCGGTCAGAGATAAAGATCTCTCTCGAGCATCCGAGCCAACCTCGATCGAAGATAAGATCTCTCCCAAGTATCCAAGCCAATCTCAACTAGAGATAAGATCTCTCCTGAGCGATCGAGCCAACCTCGATCAGAGATAAAATTCCTTTCGAGCATCCGAGTCAACCTCGACTAGAGATAAGATCTCTTCCGAGCATCCAAGCCGATCTTGACAAGAGATAAGATCTCTCCCGAGTGACCGAGCCAATCTCAGCTAGAGATAAGATCTCTTCCGAGCGATCGAGCCAACCTCGGCTAGAGATAAGATCTCTTTTGAGCGATCGAGCCAACATCGGCTAGAGATAAGATCTCTTTCGAATGATCGAATCAACCTCGATCAGAGATAAGATCTCTTCTGAGCGACCGAGCCAACCTTAACTAGAGATAAGATCTCTTTCGAGCATCCGAGCCAATCTCTTCCGAGCGACCGAGCCAACCTCGATCAGAGATAAGATCTCTCTCGAGTGATCGAGTCAACCTCGGCTAGAGATAAGATCTTTCTCGAACGTCCGAGTCAATCTCGACTAGAGATAAGATCTTTTTCGAGCGTCCAAGTTTGCACCAACAGAAGATAAGATCTTCTTCAATCTCGGCTAAAGATAAGATTTCCCCCGAGCATCCGAGTCAACCTCAGTCAGAGATAAGATCTCTCCTGAGTGACTGAGTCAACCTCATCTAGAGATAAGATCTCTCTCGAAGCTTCAAAATCTTCATCAACAGGAGATAAGATCTTCTTTAACCTCGATTGGAGATAAGGTCCTCTCAAGCCTCAACATTAAATTCAACCTCGGTTGGAGATGAGATTTCCACCGAGCTTCAACTTCAACATCAACCATGTCTGGAGATAAGATCTCCTCCGAGCTTTAACCTAAATTGGTGCAGAGCCCTGAAGAAGAATTCGATGGTCATCCTTTCATACTTCCTTCCTTCGAGTTTCGAACTCGAAAGTGGGGGGACTATTGTTGGAGATAAATCCCGCTTTTGTTGAAGTCCGACCTAGGGCTCAGCCTAATGCAGTTGGTATTCGCGGAAGAGCTTCAATTAGAGATTCTCTCGTAAACGATCGAACTCCCTCCGACCTTCTCCTTTAGTCGGGCTCCTATCGGAGCTGAACTTCCTCCAAACTCCTCCTTCGGTCAGGCTCCTATAGGAGCCAAACTCCTTTCAAATTTCTCCTTCAAGAACTCCTATGAGAGCCAAACTTTCTTCGAATTCCTCCATCAGTCAGACTCCTACAGGAGTCAAACTCCTTCCAAACTCTTCTAAGCTCTCCACCCCTCCATGCAGCCCCAAATGGCTCAGTATTGGATGGCCACGACCATCATTATCGATCCACTACATGCGACAGCGATCCGCTATCAGATGGTGATAGCTGTCACCATCGATCTGCTGTAGATGGTGCTATAGGTGGCACCCCGTTCTAACAGACGCCTCCAAGCCTCGAGCGGCCCGCTACCAGATGGCTGCAGTTGTCACCATCAACCCGCTACAAGCTCCACCTATAAAAAAAAATCCTTCAGATATATTTTCTTTAAGCTCACTTTTCATTCCTGAGCACCCCATTTCTATTGATCAGAAGAGCTGACTTGATCGTCGGAGGATCCTATCGGAGCCACCACCACCGACTCCGAATGAGATTTTATTTTGCAAATCACCGACGGTGACCTCGTCTCCCTCAGCTTCAGCTTGATCCGACGTCGATCAAATTTTATACCAACAGAATTTATCTCCCTCAGCTCCAGCTCAATCTGACGTTGTGAGTAAGCAAGCTTTTGATTTTGTAGAAAAAAATTAATTTATTGGTTGAGCATAGACTTGTAATGAATAATATTATGAATTTTCAAATATGAGTTTTGATATTTAAATTTGGATTTAGACATTTGGAACCAACTTTTGTTTAATTATTTCTTGAATGATGGATTTAGATCTTTTATTTTATTTAAGATTATAATTGTTGGCTTTATTTTATCGATGGCGGTATCCCTCAATAACATGGCCAAGTTATATCTTGGATATGGAGTGCGACATTTCATAGTGTCAGAAAAATAGTTTTGATCGTGGGTAGAACTTAGAGTCTAGCAATAGATAATTATGTTTCATTTAGTTAGATCATGTTTATCGAATAAGAGTAGATGAGCATTGTTGATTAAGAGTAGATAAGTATTCTTAATTAGCCTTCCTATTGCTCATTTGAGGAAACTGATTAATATTAGTATTTTAATAGATGACCATGAGCAATAGGGAGGAGGAAGTCTTGGTAAATTTTGTTTCTAGGATGAGAGAAGCAAGAATGACTACAAAAAGAAATGCCAACCAGTTAGTTAAGTAGGTTCCATATATGCTAGCCACTCGGACAAACATTATTAAAGTATGCCAGGTGTGGCCTAGCTTCTTCAGTAGCAACAATAGATAGATACAGGCTATTCCTCGACTTACACCATCCTTGAAGACATACTATGAGAGATACAGGAAGCTCAACTTGCCACTGTTTGATGGTGGAGCTACGTAGCAGAGATCTGGATTCAGAAAATGGAAGAGATATGTGATGTATCGCAATATCTTGAGGATGTAATTGTCAGGTTGGTCAAATCAATGCTGAAAAAATGTTGAGTTTTGGTGGACTACAATAAGAGCTGTTTATAGAAATGTTAAAAACCAACTAACATGGAAAGAATTCAAGAAAATATTTTATGATCGGTATTTTAATTAAAAAAGAAGAATGAGTTTCTAGCTTTACAATGAAAAAATGACATAATAGTACTAGAGTATGCAAATAAATTCAATGAGTTAGGCTATTTCTACCTCCAGCTCATAAAGCTCAAAGAAGCAAAGCTAATAGATTTAAATAGGGCCTAAGATATAGGATTTAATTTGTCCTATTTGTCTTATCACCTTTTAAAAACTACAAAGATGTGCTAGAAAGGGCTTCTAAAGTTGAATCAGATATAAAAAGATCGGAATATGAAAGAAACGATAGGAAGAGGTCTAGATCGGTAGAAATTTTAAATGACCAATAAAAAGATTCAAGAAATAACTTAGATAAGAGAAAGGAAGCTGAGATTTGTGGGTATTGTGGTAGAAAGCATCATGGAGCTTGTCTCAAGAGATTACGAGCCTACTTTAAATGCAGTGTAGTGGGACATTTTGCTTAGGATCATCCTACCAAAAAGAAGGGACTCGAAGCTTGCAAGTATTGCGGTAACATTCATAATGGCCCTTGCCTTAATAAACTTGGAGCAAGCTTTACATGTGGCTCCCTAGAACATTTGGCACAGGATTGTCTGAACCAAAAGAAGAATGATTCCAAGTCTATTAAATCAGTTAGCCAGAGATAGAAAGAAAATGCATGAGTATCTTAACCTAGCAAGATGCCAATGCAAGCGATCAAATAGTTACAAATACCATTCTAATCAACTCCATAGATGCTCATTTGCTATTTGATTATAGTTTCTTTCATTCCATTGTTCTTTTCAAGTTTGGCACATATTTGAAGAATTGAATAAGTCATTATATGTTATCTCTTCTCTTAAGAAAGTATTCTTATGGAGGTTTTGTTTAACAATTGCATCACTTAGATGAGAAAGATTGGGTTAATCAAAACTAGTCTAGAATAATGAATCCTAGAAGCATGGATTTAGTCATAGTTGCACATAGGAAGTATGGTAGAGTGTTAGATGAAGACAAGAGAATCAGATGAAGACTAAGTATCACCATTTATTTGAAAATAAATGTACATTAAGTTTCGAAAATGAAAATGTAAAGGCTAGGGCCTAGTCCACTTGAACAGCTTGGCTCTTTGGCCTAGCCTATGGTGAGAGCAAGGCTTAAAGGCCTTCTCCTTTCTGATCGGGGCAAAGCCCCTCTTTGACATGGAGGAGGAGAAACTAGAGGCCTGCTTCGTTTTTGATCGAGGTAAAGCCTCTCTTTGACATGGAGGATTTCTCCTCCTTAAACTCTATCTGAGACTAGAGAACTCTAGTCTCCACTCTAGCTATATAATAAAATCCGAACCTCCCTTCAAGCACCATTGATCATCATCAACCACTAGCACCTTCTCTCTCCCCTTTTCCTCTTGATTACCGACGTCTATGCTAGAGTAGGCTTAGCAAATTCATCAAGTGAAGTTTGAAGGTCTAAGAAGAACGATGTACATAATCTAGATACTTCTTACTAGTTTTGTACTATAGATTGTTTTTATCATGAAAAGAATGATTCTTTATTTCTTAAATTAAAGATCAAGCTTATGGTGTTGCATAAGTCATATAATATTACAAAAACCATGCATATTAATGGTTGGCTTATGAACTATGAATTCCATATTATGAAATTTATAATTTTTTTATGAAAAGCATGATTACATGAGTTTTTTCGTGTTAATGATTTATGAATCCTATTGATTTATGTATATGTTAAGAAAAAATATTTTAAGAATGTATAGTTGAAAGAATACAATTTAATAAAAATATGGCTAAAAACTCATAGATAACTAGGTATTGACTATGACTATGAATTAAGGTCCTATCAGCAGGCATAAAGTTGGCATATGAACCATGGCAACGGATTAAGGCTATGCCAATGAGTATAAAGGTTGCATACAAACTAAGGATCATGATTATGGCTCTATCATGAGTATAAAATGATCTGAGCATTTAGTTTGAGAGTAATGTTTTGCATTATAAATTGACAAAATGATACATATTCTTGAACTTATTTATGTTATATACTTGGAATTATGTTTATAAAATATTTATGATTTATATGTGTTATTGGCTGCCTTCTCTTTTCATGAAAAAATTGTGTGATTTGGTAAAATAGTGTAAGATATATCTATTGCTGAATAGCTCACATCTCTTTTTATTTTTCTTTTCTAAAGGAATAAGGTTATTAGGAAAGAAGGAAGGTCTAGGCTTGATGTCGCACTAGCAAGCTTTTGACTTTGTAGAAGAATTTTTAATTTATTGGTTGATCATCAATTTGTAATCAATAATGTTATGAATTTTTGAATATGGGTTTTGATATCTAAATTTGGGCTTCCATGCTCTAACCCAGATTTTGTTTAATTATTTAATAGATGATGAATTTAGATCTTTTATTTTATTTGAGATTATGATCATTAGCTTTATATTATCGAGAGCAGTACCCCTGGTAATATTGCCATATTATATCATAGATTTGGGGCATGATGGTAAAGGTATGTCCTAACATGCATTGCCAAACAGGCACTTGAGACTGCTAATAGAGAGGCAGAATGTTTGAGTGATATTTTAACTGATCTATGTTTATTAACAAAACCAATTTTGGTAGTGTCAATGAATTATGACAACCAAGCTATTATAGGCAAGGTGAAGGATGACTTCAAAACCAGCTGATTTATTAGGCTTAGATACAAGTATATTAAGGATTTTAGGGAGGCTGGTGTAGTCATCATAAACTACATTTATTATGTCTACGAAGAACACAACTCATCCATTTACTAAGAGATGCGAGGAGGCTAGTCTATAATTCATCAAGGGTGATGGCATTAAATGCCTTTAGTTGGTCATCTATTGTAGCAACTCAACCTATCTAAATGGAAATCCTGTGAAGTAGGTCCAATCGATGATTGGTTGGAGCATTGAAATTGGAAAATCCTCTCCTTACAACCATCCCTATGGTGTCATTGCTCGATTGCAACGGTCAGCGGAAATGCATATGCTTTGAAAGAGTTCAAGGCCTAAAGGGCCAGGTGTGTCTCCTAGGATACCCTTAAAGAGCTCACTTATATGAGCACAATTGAGGTTGCAACCAATGAGAATTAGGGCTATTCTACAAAGCACTCATGAAACCCATGATATTGGCAGATGACCGCAACCTGCCAACCAAAAGAACCTAAATTGGCAAGGCCTAGGTTAGATAGGACCCTATGTGAGTTGAAGCTTGCCAACACTAGATAAAGGTTCAAGCCAGCAGATACCATTCATTGAAGAGATGGTACATTATATCACCCAATTTCTTCCTTTCAAAATTCAACAATATGTGCAGAGTTGTTAGAAACACTTATTGATCCTGGTATATTTTGAGGTTTCTATAGGTTTTTTCTAAAACGAAATTAAATTAAATTTTTGGGGTGCACCACCATATGTGCACATGTGTATGATGCATGACCTAGTGAGATTATCCATATGTGGCCATGAGAATAGCATATCAGCGCATGTAGTCATGTACTCTCTCGATGTCTTGGTCACCATACACCTGACTTGGCTAAGCCTACTTCCTTTTTTTTATGATTTTAAGCATACTTATCTAATAATATTTGACCTAATTCTATCATATTGTTTTACCTTTTATGCACCTATGAAATTACTATAATTTGCATGATAATTCATTGAGCTCGATCTACTAGCCATTTATTCTGTTAGGAACTAGTTATTTATTATTTGACTTGCCTAAATCACTTTAGCCCATTAAAAACCTACTTAATATGTTCATTTGATTAACCTGATTCGACCTATTATGGGTTGGATTGATTATTTGTTTAATAAAAAAAATCAGATTGATATCTGAATCTTTGATTTGTTTAACAAACATGTTAGATTTGGATTGATAAATTTTTGATTAAATCCATATCCAACCTGATCCATATTTGACTTGACTTGGTCAACCTATCCAAATCGACACCCCTAGTCATACTTCTCTATTAAAGTCATATTATCACTAACAAATTATTGAACATAATATTTATCATTGTATATATATATATATATTTTTTTTCTGGTGATTCTAGATGCTATTTAGTTTTGGAAGCACATAATGGGCTGTATCCCAATTTGCCAACTATAGGATGAACGGTCATGACAACTTGCAACAAGGCAGCCTATTAACTCCCAGAGCATGCACCTTTGCCATTCTGTGAAAATATAATTTAAATACGATGGAATTGGAACATATTTGGAAGAAAATAAAGGAGTAGACTTTTAACGTAGAAACATCAACGACATCAGCATTACTTCATGCATCCACACCTTTATGCATGGCATCTAATTCCCACTTGTTATCCCTGTACAAAGTCAAAATGAGGGACCAGTTTTGCTAGGTAGCCGTGCTGGTGCGAGGGTATTCTTGGAAGGAAAAAATGGCTTCATTTTTGACATGGTTAAAAGCCTGGCTTGAGTGGGGGTGTTTCGGAAATGGCTGCAGTGCCTAGTTGTAGGCTTGTAGCGTTCTTCCGACCTTATATGACATATAAGGTGGTGGAGATGATTGGAGTGGCTGGGCTTACTATAATTATTATGTTTTCCCTTTTTTTTCCTTTTTTTGCTCCCTGTTTGCTGGGTTTTCTACGATTGACTGCTTACAAAATATAAGATAAACATGAAAAATGACTAGTATAAATAATAGTAAATAGAGAAAAAAAAAAGTTATTCGGTTGAAGACCACCTTTAAAAATGATTCATCTCCACAATATTCATGGGCTGCTTGACGCCTTTCTTTTAAGATATAACAAACCTTCCATGAACGAAATAATGTTGTAACGAGCATAGGTTTTTGGAGAGTTTTGGAAAATAGAAGGTTCAAATCTTTGATTGATCAAAGTTCAATAGAGGTATTCCTTCAGCACACGTCATACTTTCACAGAAGCAAATTATGCTACTGATGATGGGTTGATGGGAAGACATTTGAATATAGATTTCTTGATTAGTTTTTGTTCATTCAAAATCTGCCCGATTAAACAGGATAAAAATAAGTTAAATAGGTTTCAATAGGATTAAACAAGTCTTAAATAGATTAAATAGATCAAATTATATCTTAATTTAATTATTAAATGGATCAAATGGGATACAAATTTCCCATCTCTGCATATGATGTACGTAACTATCTACATAAGCAAGTCTCCCGCCTCAATAGCATACAAAATTAATTTAACATGAGGTCATGCTTTTGTATCCATGGTACACTTATAACATGATAACATAATCATAAAAATCATGTCACCATTTTCTTCATCACATCACTAACCTAAATATAAATCAAGTTCGAGCACTACATTGAAATATAAAACCTTGTTCAGAAACCTTAACAATAAGTAATCCTCCACTAGACATGCACATAAGAGCTTTAAATCAACCATAAGCATTGCCGCCTCGGATGCATCCCATCCATCCACATCCACTACCACATGCAAACCCCCTCCTGCTCAAAATGAATGGAAAGAGATAATTGACACCCAATTGCTTGACCCATGATTATTTGATATTTAATCTATTTTGACCAAGAGTTTAATCCACGTCCCGTAACTCTTAAATTGTTTAATTTTTAGTCTTTCTCGGCACATATTTATACCCAACTTTGTAGACAATTACAAATAGTTGTGTACAAAGATATAATTTGTGCGTAGAGATAATATAATGTTGCGCAAAACTAGGAAAAAAAAAAAGTGTAAAACGTAATTAAGTGTAAATGCCTATAAATTCTGAATAAATATATGCAAGAATAAAACAAACTCTAATAGCGAAAGAATCAAAATGGGTTCAATCTTGATAGAAGTTTTCAGTTCGAAACATTAATATATATATATATATATATATATATTGTTGGCTGTGTCCGTAGCAATATATATATATAAAGTAAGTTTATCCAAGAGTTCCTCCCCCCTGCCCGCTCCTGCGCTGTTTGTTTTCCTTCGTCCACCCCTATATAATCCTCTCCCACCTCTATTCTCCCTCACCCACCCCGTATTCCAACTCTATTCCTGAATAAATCGTGAATAACGAGGGTGGGGAAGGCAAAAATGATGGGCGGAATGCGCCGCTCCCTATCCTTCCCTATTCCCCGGTGCGCCGCTCTGAGTCCCTGGCACCGGCATCCCGTGCGCTCCTCCAGCCTCTCGTGCCGCTTCCACCCTGTCGTCTCCCACCTCGTTCACAAGATCCGCGGCCTCCGGGCGTGGCACGCCGCGCCGCTGCCGCTGTGTGGGTCGCCGAACTGGATCGCCGCCGGCCTCGAACGCCTCGACGCCCTCCTCGCAGCCCTCGCCG
This sequence comes from Cocos nucifera, assembly GCA_006176705.1. Lineage (NCBI taxonomy): Eukaryota > Viridiplantae > Streptophyta > Magnoliopsida > Arecales > Arecaceae > Cocos > Cocos nucifera. Next base: position 491,360 of record QRFJ01000867.1, read on the forward strand.
ACCTCCTATTCCTTCCCCAGGCCCAGGAACCTCTCCGCCGCCACCGCCTCTCACCCTGGACCGACCGCCTCCTCGACGACTTCCTCCGCCTCGCCGACGCCCACGGATCCTTCCGCGCCGCCCTAACCGAGCTCAAGAGCTACCAGGCGGATGCCCAGGTCGCCCTCCGACGCAACGACAAGCCCCGCTTGGCCTCGGCCGTCCAGGCCCAGCGCCGCGCCGAGAAGGAATTCATCCGCCTCGCTGCCGGCATCCGCGACGTCGCGAGGTGGCCGGGGATGGCGGAGGAGGAGGAGGAAGAGGACAGTGGGGAGGCGGAGATGGCGGGGATCATGAGAAAGGTGACGGTCGCGGCGCTGGCGGCGTCCGGGACGGTGATGGTTGGGGTGGCGGCGGTGTCGGGGGCGGCGACGGAAGCGGCGGCGGGTGGGACGGGGAGGCTGGCGTGGGGTGCGGCGGTGCTGAGGTGGAGAGCGAGGGCGAAGGCGATGATGAAGAAGAACGAGGAGGGGAGGGGAAGGAAGAGGGAGAGGGAGAAGGCGGCGGCGTGGCGGGGCGCGGTGTTGGCTAAGATGGAGATGTTGGAGGAGTGCATCGAGGCGTTGGAGAGCAGCAGTGAGAGGGTATTTCGGACTCTGGTTAATACTAGAGTCTCTCTTCTCAACATCCTCACCCCTAGCTTCTAATCTTTGCCCAGCGAATCAAAATAAAAAATAAAAAATAAAAATGCTCAAAAAATAAAGAAATATAAAATATAAAATTTTATAGAGTGATCGCAGTGCGAGCAGAGTAATGGAAGAAAAAGAAAGGTGGTAACGTGGACGATGGTAAGGGTGAGTTGAGATGAGAGTTTGTATGAGTTTTCACAGCTCCATTTTATCATTTGTAATATTTTGCACAAAATAAGTTTAAGCAATTTTATTTGCATGGACATAATTTGGAGAAATTATTAGATGGACCAATCTATTGTAGATCTAGGGTAAAATGAATCTACTTGATAATTTCATCCTATAATGAAATAGATTTATCTATGGTGATTTCACTCTAGATTCATGATGGATCTGATCCATCTAATAGTTTCTCCAAAATTTGATTCAAAGCATGTCTTTAGCAAGTCAAATTTTTGATAATAGTCTCTTCAAATCAAAATCCATTTGAGCTAATTTGTGCCTCAGCTCCAAGTCAAAGTCCACATCATTCATGATGTGTGTTTGGAAGACTATAGATTGAATAAGACCAAGGTATATGTGTGTGTATAGAAAAAGAGAGAGAGAGAGAGAGAGGGAGAGAAGGGTGAATTTGTCTACACTCAAGTGGATCTTTGCTAAAATCCAACTAAATCCATATCAAACAATGAGGATTTCACATTAATGATTCGAGTTTTTAGAATCACCAAAAAATATATAATTTGGAGATTGTTAATATATGCATTAAGTGATAAAAAATTGAATAATATGAATGATATCAATATATATGTGTGTGTATCTATATATATTTTAGTATCTTAGAGATAGTAGATCATATTTAATAGCTTAAATCATTGATGTGGGATCCTTATTGCTCGATTTAAACTTGTACTACTATAAAAAAGAGCTACGATAGCACATAGTATAGCAGCGGTTTTCGAAACCACTACAATAGAGTCTATAACAATGGTTTTAAAGAATTACTGCCATAGGTCCGACCTATGGCAGCGGTTACAATGTACTGCTGACATAGATCGACCTATGGCAGTGGTTATAAAGAACCGTAACTATAGATCATAGGTTTTACCTATGGCAGTGGTTCTTTATAAGAACCGCTGCCATAAGCCGACCTATGGCAGCGGTTCTTTAAAACCGCCACCATATATTTTTTTGATATTTTTTGCTCTAAATATTATATAATTTTAAAATTTAATATCTATCTTTACTATTCATTATCTAAATAATTATCATTAAACTGTCGTCACAGAAGGTCACCTCGATCCGATGGCCTTAGTTTCATCGATCAAAAAAATTTAATTTTGATGATCATGAACGATGAAGTGATGATCTGATAGATGGAGACCTTCGATCGATCTAAAAATCTGCAATGATGATCTTGATGATATTTATAATATACTATCAAAGTTTCACTTTAATCGAATATCGTGATCATGGATAATTTAGTACGAAATAATTTTGGCCATTAAATGAGAAACAAGCGATCAAAAGGTCAAATGGCATCTGATTATGAGATAATTCTTTTCATAAATGATCTTGACTACTACTTTAATCATTTTTACGATGGTGATTATAAAATTTAATTCATGGGTCTACGAACGATCCAAAACTATACATTGCTTGATAACCATTCTTAAACTCCATTGATAGTTATGCTCGTGCTTTTGTAATATCTGATTAACGTGAATAGTTCATACAAAAATAATTAAAATTTTATGATCATGACCATATAAAATCATTAAAATTATAGCAAAGATCATTTAACTAAAAAATTATCTCATAATTGAATGTTGTTTAGCCCTTTGATCGCTTGTTTCTAATTTAATGACCGAAATTATTTTATACTAAAATGATCATGATAACGATATCCGATTGAAGTAAAATTTTGATAGTATGATATAAATATCATCGAGATCATCGTTGCAGATTTTTGGATTGATCGGAGGTCTTTATCTATTAAATCATCGCATCGTCGTTCATGATCGTCGAAATCATTTTTTTATCGATGAAGCTAGGACCATCGAATCGAGGCGACCTTTTATGACGATACTCTAATGATAATTATTTAGATAATAAATGATAAAGATGGATATTAAATTTTAAAATTATATAATATTTAGTGTAGAAATTAATTTCTAAGCTATAGTAGCAGTTACTTAAATCGTTGCCATAAATCTACGGCAGTGGTTCGAAAACCACTGCCGTAGACCTATGGTAGTGGTTCAAAAACTACTGTCATAGGTTAGATAAAAATTTATCCCAAATCGATTCCCTCCCATGCGCTCTATCTCTCTCTCTCCCTTCCTGCTCTCCATCATCAATGAGACCCCACTCCTCTCCTTCCCCAGCTGGTCCCGTCCCTCCATCCCCCCCCGACCGTCCCCGACTCTCGATGCCCCCTCCTCCCCGCTTGCCCCTCCATCCCCGACCACCCTCTGCTCTCGACCCCTCCCCACCCCTCTCCGATCTTTCCCCCAACCACTGCCACCCCCACCTCCCAGGTCGCACCTCCCCATCACCGCATACCCCCTGCCCCCCATCCCCGACCGCCACTGCCTCTTGGTGCCTCCCACCCTTCCTCGCTCAACCCCCCAACCCCCGCCACTCCCACCCCCCAGGCTGCCACCCCTCCCTTGGCCTCTCCATCATGATGCCCCTTCGAGCTGCCTCTTTCTCCTCTTTCCTCTTTCTTTTTCTCTCTCTTCTCTCTCTATCTCACTATCTTGCTCTTATTTCGTAAGTTATCTTTAGCACCGTCGTCTTTCTCTAGCATCATCGACGGTGATCCTCGGAGCTTTCGGTGCGACCCCCTCTCCATAGCCGCAAGTATAATTCCTTTTAATTTCATAGTATTATTTATTAATCACTTATAATATTTATAATAATTTTTAAATTATTTATAATAAATATTATAAATATTTATTATAAATATTATAATTATCTGTATGTCGTGGGTTTTGGGCCATGCCGTGGTGGTAGTCTTGGGCCGTGCTATATCGACAGCCGTGGACAGCCCTTGGACCATGCTGGCCGATAAGAAAATCATTATCAGTGGATTCTGATGAGTGTCAATGATCGTGAGCTGTGTCGGTCGCTAAGAGAACCCTCACCTCCACTAGCAGATTTCGTACCATGCCCACAACCGTAGGCCATGCTGGCCAATAAAAAAATCATTGCCAGTCGATTTTGGATAGTGTCGACGATTGTGAGCTGTGTCGACTGCTAAGAGAATCCTCACCTCCATCAATGGGTTCTGGACCATGCCTGAGGCTGTAGGCCATGTTGGCTGCTAAGAGAACCCTCGATCGCTAATAGAAAATAAAATTATTTATTGCTTATTCTTAATTATTTATGGATGTAATTCATATTCTAGAATTTATTGTATGACATTTTCTGAATGTTTATATCTTATTGCTTTTATTTATTGCATTGCATAACGATAAACCCATCAATTAATTAGTATATATAATCTTCGGCATCCATATATTTATATATAATTATACAGATAAGAAAATTATGTAGCATGATCAATTGATTATCTAATTTGGATAGTTTAAAAATTATAAATAATTCTATAGGTAATTATAGAAATCAAATGGTATGCTAAGAATTTTGAATAAAATTTTGGAGAGTATTTTTCTTTTGTTCTTCCTACATGGAAGAACTAAAAAAAAATGCTGTCAAAATTTTATTCGATCCTTATTGCATATCATTTGATTACTGTAATAAACCTATAGAATTAGTATAATTTTTGAATGGAATAGGACCTATCTTTACCTATTAGTTGATGATAGAATGCATTTATTGCATATATAAAAATAATATTTAATTTGAGTTTCACATATGATATTTATTTTAATTCCTATTTATGATGTATATTTTATTTATAATGCATATTTGTTTATAATGCATTAGTATATAATTTAAGTTTCACACATGATTTAATTGCAGTATTATCACTTTTAAAATGGATAAGGGGTAGATGAAGTTTAGTAGACTCTCATCAGAATATAAGGCTGGACTTAAAAAAATTTTTGATTTTATTATAAAAGAATTTGGGGACGATGGACTGATTCAATATCCTTATAGAAAGTGTATAGATGGGCCATGACTACCTCATCAAGATGTCAATGATCACCTTACTATTTATAGCTTTAAAGTCAGTTATGAAATTTATTGGGACCAACATGGTGAGGGCAGGCCACAAGAAGGCGATCAACATGATGGAGGAGTAAAACAAATGGTTCATGATATTTTTTTATTTATTGACCATAATGATGGTGTATCTACGTCCATGCCTGATCCTGTGGTTGGTGGAATAACAAACAATGAGAATGTGGAGAAGGTTCACAAGTTGATGGAGGATGTTAATGTTCCATTGTATCTCGGATATAAAAAGATGGCGAAGCTGAAGTTCTTAATCTGGTTGTATCATGCAAAATACTCCAATAAATTCAGTAATAATAGAGTGAACTGCATACTAAAGCTTTTGGAGGACATTCTTCTGGACAATGCATAAATTTTGAAGAATAATTATGAAGCATCAAAGATTATTAAACAACTGAACTTTACTTACACCAAGATACGTGTTAGATATACGTGCCCTAGAAGCCAGAATTGGCTGACACTTGTAATACACTTCTAGGGGCAAATTTATAATTTTGACTAAAAGCAATAAATGGGTTATTTTCTATCACATATGTGTATTTAGTGTCTGTGATACATCCTTTGAGAAATGGTAATGATAATTCATATTTTTAAGAGTTGAAAATTTAAGACATGAATAATCATTGTTAACTCATAAATTGCTCCCGACCATAGGATCATCACGAGGATGGTGATTGATCCAAAAGGTTGGTGTACAATCGCTTCTCTTTAGTAGATGAGTCTTGAGTCTACGGTGTGGAGACACCGAAGCGAGAGTGCAGGTACTCGTTAGAGAATGAGGGCACTGAGCGTGACCACCTCGAGTAGTCATTAGGGAGTCTACCTTCTCGTCAATGACTGACTCGATGCTGCAGTAGTGTGTCTGATTCTTTGACCTGAGGTGCATCGGCAGTTCACCTTGAGGGTGTTATAGTTTGACTACACCATTACTCGGTCTCCTAGCCATATGGAACCCTGAGGTGTATGTTGGCTATGACATGTTCATTGTAGGAACTGGATGGCATCAAGATGGAATCTATCTACCTCGGTGGTAGAGGAGCAGCCCTATGATAATCATGAGAATCAAGTCCAGAAGCCCATGGCCATGGCAGAGTGAAATAATAGAAAGAGTTTCTATTTAGATTTTCACATTGGACTCGAATCGAATGATTACATCATATGACAGAGACTAGGGTTTGACGAGTTCACCTAAACCCTAATCTGATCGGGGCTCAAGATAGAAGAACTGAATCACACAGGTAGCTACACCAAGAGGTTCGCATTCAGCTCTGATGGGTTGCCACCATATACTGCTAGGTGTCACTGGTGGATTTTGGGAGCAATTAGAATGATTTAGATGATCGATCATTCTAGCTGTTCGAATCAGAAGAGTTCTGATCCATCGAAAGGAAGTTTCGATGATGTCGATGATAGAGATCATGACATATCCCATTACCATACAGAACTGAACCTAACTGGGTCACACAAACAAGGGTTTGAATCTGGTGATCATCAATTGAACTGATCTAGTTCAATTGATCTGAATGAGATTCAATTAGGTTCAAGGAAATCGTGCTAGCACTCGATTGAACCTAACGTTCTTCTTTTGCTATCATAAATAAGTTGTCCTGTCTGAGCCAAAGGAGTTTGTGCTCAAACAGAGGCCTTCATATGGTCTGACAGGAGGTTGTCCAAGTTAGAAAAGGTTGTCTTATTTGTAAGACACTATCCTGCCATTTTTGGTCACCTGCCATTTCTTGTTCTTTGACTTTGGTCAAAAGTCTACCTTTGACTGGTCAAACGTTGACCATTGACACTTTGACTTTTGACCACATGTCATGCACCTATTGGAGAGCTGGTGGGGGCCTGTCCCCCTGCCAGAACCTGGCAAGGAGAAGGGCGCACGCCACCCTAGGCGTGTGCCCAAGTTGGAGGCGCCTAGGAGTCCTTGTTGGACAAGGACTCCATCTCCTTTTTGGATTCCAATTAGAGTTCTTCTAAGAACCAACTTTGACTGGTCTTAGGCACCCTCTAAGAAGGAATCCAGGGGACTCTATTCCCACCAATCAGATTTAGATCTGATTTCACAAAGGGTTGTGATTGGTTGGGAAGAAGAGGAGTTGGATCACAGCTAGTCTATAAATAAGACCCTGTACCCAACTCAGATTAGACATATGATGAGATCATAGTTTCTCCATGCCCCAAGGCTGCCTCTCCCCTCCCTCTCCATGCCAAACCACCTTCTCCCCTTGCTCTCCACGTCCAAAAGGAGTTTTGGACCTTGGTTGGTGCAATTCAGATCAAAGAAAGGCGATCAAAAGTAAGAAGGCTGCGCTGCTGCAAAGGATGACTGCTCATCTTCAAAAGAGTTTTGAAGATCCTCCAGATCAGATCTAGATTTAATTTTTGGAGGCATGATAGAGAAGAAGAGGATCTCCAGATCCAATCCAAGTGGATACCGGTAGAGGCCAGGCGCTTGCGTGGCTAAGATCCAGAACCTTCCGCTGCAAACAGGATCATCAACAGGGTAATAGGATTACCCAGATCAGGTAAATTAAATTTGATTTAATTTATCTTTTAATTTTATTTTATTAAAATAATAAGAATCAGATCTGAAATATATCAAGATCTGATTGGGATCAAGAGAAAAATTTTTGAAATATATCTCTTGATCTGATCAGATCTGAACGAACCTGGACCGAAAAATCAGGATTTCCCTTCAACTGGTATCAGAGCCATGATTCTAAATTATTTAGATCTAATTTTAAATTTATTTTAATTAAAAATAATTAATTTCATATGTCACATGAGATGTGATCAGAAAAAATTAAAATTAAATAATTTGGATCTAAGATTAGAAGATATGCATGACTAGTTCTAGAATAGAATAGTTCTATAGAATATTCTTGCATATTTTTGATTTAATCCGATTAAATCATGTTTTAGATCTTTTTATTTACTATTTTTTGATATTATAAGTGTTATAATAACATCTGAAAAATAGCAAATAAAAATTATTTAATTTTTGAATATCATATGAGATATGATTGATGCATGTCTAGACTAGTTGTAGAATAGTTCTACATAATTATCTAGATTAGAATTTATTTTGATTAGATCAATTTAAATCTAATTTTTTAGATTATTATGAGATAATTTAGATCTGAAAACATGCATGATTATGATACATGAGATGTATGCAAAATATGCCATGATTAGATCTACTTTGTATATGAGATATATGATATAGATCTGATATTGTTTTGTAGTATTGAATGTTCCTGATTAAGGCGTTCCTCTTGGCCATCCGGTCATAAGAACGAAGAAGGGTTTAAAGGCCCTCTCTTTCCATTCGATGGGGTGTTCTTATGATGTGTAGGGGTGCTGCATGTTCGTCCTTAATCAAAAATCCAAAACTTACTTTCTGCAAAACCCTAGATCCTGAAATCCTAGGATTTATTGTGCATATTTTGTTTATGAACCCTACTTAATTAAGAATTAAATTTATGAAATATTAATTAGATCTAAAATTAAGAATTTCAGATCTAAGACATATTCATAATACTGGGTTCGGGCTTGGGTAGCTCAATTAGGTCTAAGCGGTTGATCAAACCGAATCAAGAGTTGGTTAGATGGGATCAACAATGCTTAAATTGACCAGCCTAATAGGATTAAGTCTGGGTCAAGATCGAGTCACGATCAAGCAAGACCTAATTAGGCTCAGAGGTTAGAGTCTGGATTGTAGGCTAACCCAATTGGTTCTGGCTCAACAATTTGGTGTCTAAGGTAAGTTTGGCATAGACGACCGACTGGTTTTTAATTGGAAGCTACTCGACCTGAATGCGTTCTTGTACGAGTTAATGGCATATTCCTTCCACCGGTCTCACTTACCTGGCCATATCTGTTGACACAGTTCTGATCTGAGGTGGTCAATAATCCGAGCTAACCCATGCCACTAGGTTAGTCATAATTGTTATGACTAAGTCAAGTCTAGTTTAATGAGACCTGAATCAATTCTCCCTAAGAAAAGATTAAGTCTGAGGTCTTCCACCATTGTAGATGTGCGGGCCCTTTTCGGGGTTGATTGTTCTCGGCTGGATACAGTGGCTCAGTTGCACCGGGAAGACGCAACCATGTCTATTAGGCATTGGATGCTATGGGCTGGAGGATGAGTTGGGCTCAATATTCTGGATACAGGTGAGAGACTCAATTAGGAACCCAGTCTATGCAAATGGTGGGTCTGACTTAACTAAGGAGTGGATCAATATTCCGGATATGGTGAGATTCATGAATTAGAGACCAAGTTTGGGTGCACCATGATTAGAGAATCATTGAACAAGAGTTGTTCACTCATTGGCTAACCCATCACCAATAACTGTTAGGTGAGGTGATGAGTCAGTTGGTGAGACCGCACCACCCACTAGAAATCATTAATCGTGGAGATTTTTGCATCTCTACAGAGGAAGTGTAGGGATCCGAGAAAATAGTGGGAGCTAATTTGTTTAAAAATAAAATTCCTAAACAAATTGGTTAAGTCAAAATTATAGTATCTAACTAGAATCTTTGACTCTCTATAGGAAAATGTCTGCGTCCAACCCATTAGCACGTATCCTGGACACACATAGACTGACTGGATCCAATTATAAAGATTGGCTCAGGAACTACAAAATTATTTTGGGTTTTGAGAAGTTAACCCATGTTTTGGATCCAGGACCCTCCCACATTACCAGCCCGTCCATCTGTTGAACAGAGAGCGTCTCTGAAAAAATGGATAGACGAAGATAATAAGGCCAGATATTACATGTTGGGCTCGATGTCTGATGAGCTCCAGCGCCAACATGAGGATATCGGGACTGCTCGCCAAATGTTGGCTCACCTATAGGAGATGTTTGGTGAACAGAGTCGCGCAGCCAAATATCAAGTCACAAAATGACTTTTTAAGGCTAAGATGCGTGATGGGCAGTCAGTCCAAGATCACTGTCTGACAATGATCAAGGACATGGAAGAGCTTGAGAAGCTCGGTGTGAAGTTGGACTTGGACCTGCAGAACGATATCATTCTGCAATCCTTGACTGATGCATATGGACAATTCATCATGAATTACCACATGCATAAACTTCAGAATTCCTTGGCCGAATTAATGAATATGCTGGTTACCGCTGAGCTTTCTATGAAAGATTCTAAAGGCTCAGTTCTTGCTATGGAACGGACTTCTTCCAAAAGAAAGTCTTCTAAAAAAAAAAAGAAGTCTGTGAAAAAGCAAAAGGTGGAAGGATCAAAGAAGAAGAAGGCAGAGCCGAAGAAGAAGGCCGATGTCAAAGGAAAGTGTTTCCATTGCAACAGCGACGGCCATTGGAAAGCGGAACTACCCTACTTACCTGGCCACCCTAAAGAACAAGAAGGAAGGTCCTTCTGGAGGTATGCTCATTATTGAGTCTAACCTTATGGTTTCTTCTGCATCCAGTTGGGTGCTTGACTCTGGTTCTAGTGCTCATCTGTGCACTTCCATGCAGGGTCTTGAGGATAGCAGGAGGCTGAGGGATGGAGACATGATCCTACGCATCGATAATGGAGCAAGAGTTGCTGCAGTAGCCGTGGAAACATACCCTCTTCGATTACCATCTGGTTTAGACTTAGTTTTGAAAGACTGTTATTTTGTGCCTGCAGCTAGCAGGAATTTGATTTCTGTTTCATGCTTAGCACAAGAAGGTTATGTGATCACCTTCTTTAAGGACCATTGTAACATTCTTTATGAAAGAAATAAAATTGCAAATGATTTTTTCTTATTAATGGTCTTTATCAGCTACATATTGATGTACCTGTTCTAACTATCGAGCAAAACGTGAATGCCAAATGACCTAGGGATAGTCCAAACGACAGATATCTATGGCACTTGAGATTAGGTCATATAGCAGAAGATAGGATCAACAAATTGGAGAAAAATGGGCTATTGAGTCCATTGACTTCTGAGTCATATCCAACTTGTGAATCCTTGTCTTCAAGGCAAAATGACTAAACTCCCTTTTGTAGGACATGGGGAGAGGGCCATAGATCTCCTTGCCCTAGTACATACTGATGTGTGCGGCCCATTTGATGTGCCGGCTAGAGGCAATTTTGTCTACTTCATTACCTTTATCGATGATCTGTCTAGGTATGGATATGTGTATCTTATGAGACACAAGTCTGAAGCTTTTGAAAAGTTCAAAGAATTCAGACATGAAGTAGAAAAACAAACAGAAAAACCCATTAAGGTTCTTCGATCAGATCGAGGAGGTGAATACCTTAGCCGAGAATTCTTAGACTATCTCAAGGATAAATGGCATAGTCTCTCAATGGACTCCACCAGGAACACCTCAACTCAACGGGGTTTCAGAACGGAGAAATCGGACCCTATTAGGATATGGTTCGATCCATGATGAGCTTCACAGACCTCCCTGATTTTCTTTGGGGACACTCATTGTTAACTTCAATCTATCTACTGAATAGGGTTCCCTAAAACCGTTCCTACCACACCGTATGAGATATGGCACGGTAAGAAACCAAGTCTGAGTCATCTCAGAATTTGGGGTTGTCCAGCTCATGTCAAAAGACAACAAGCGGACAAGTTAGAGTTTAGGTCCTTTAGAGCTCGATTCATAGGATATCCTAAAGAGTCATTAGGATACTATTTCTACATTCCAGAAGACCATAATGTGATTGTGAGTCGACATGCCATCTTTCTTGAAAAATAGTTTATTCAAGATAGCGGCATTGGAAAGCAGATCAAGCTTGATGAGAAAGTCTCACAAGCAGAACGAGCTAAGGACCAAGTGGAACCAAATCAGGTTGAGCCAATAAGAACACTACCTCCTCCACCTCATAGATCGGAAAGAGTTTCCCATCCTCCTGAAAGATACTTAGGTATTATTTCAGAGGATGTAGAGGAAATGTTCCTCGTAGGTAATGGTGCTCATGGTGATGATCCCAAAACCTACAATGAGGCGATATCAGATATCGACTCTGAGAAATGGCTAGAGGCAATGCAGTCAGAAATTGACTCGATGCACTCAAACCAAGTCTGGACCTTGGTAGATCCACCAGAAGGTATAGTACCTATTGGGTGTAAATGGATCTTCAAGAGAAAGATTGGTGCAGATGGGAATGTGGAGACATTCAAGGCTAGATTGGTGGCAAAAGGTTATAGTCAATGCGAAGGCATAGACTATCAGGATACCTTTTCCCCAGTAGCTATGCTAAAATCCATCCGCACATTGCTTGCTGTTGCAGCCTATTTCGATTATGAAATATGGCAAATGGACGTGAAAACGACATTCCTAAATGGATATCTTGAGGAAGATATCTATATGGAACAGCCGCTAGGTTTCACATCCAGTGATACTGATCACAAGGTTTGCAAGCTGCAAAGGTCCATATATGGACTTAAGCAAGCATCTCGGAGCTGGAACACTCGTTTCAATGATGTGATCAAAAAGTTTGGTTTCATCAAAAATGAAGAGGAACCATGTGTTTTCAAAAGGGTCAGTGGGAGCGCTGTTGTCTTCCTCGTATTGTACGTGGATGACATCCTCCTTATTGGGAATGATATTCCTATGTTGACATCAGTCAAGATGTGGTTGTCCAAGGAATTCTCCATGAAAGACCTAGGTGAAGCATCCTTTATTCTAAGGAATTAAGGTCTATAGGGATAGACCGAATAGGATGCTAGGACTTTCACAGAAGATGTACATAGAGGAAGTACTAAAGAGGTTTAGTATGGAAAACTCTAAGAGGAGGATTAATAACCTTCAGACATGGTATTCATCTTTCCAAGAAGATGTGCCCCAGCACACCTGAGGAAATAGAATGCATGAGCAAGATCCCTTATGCTTCTGCAATAGGGAGCCTCATGTATGCCATGCTATGTACACGATCCTGATATAGCCCATGCTGTGAGTGTCACAAGCAGATATCAGTCAAATCCAGATGAAAAACACTGGACTTCTGTGAAATATATCCTTAAGTACTTGAGAAGAACTAAGGATATAATGTTGGTCTTTGGTAATGGAGAACTCCAAGTCCAGGGATACACAGACTCAGATTTCATGTCTGATATAGATGATCGAAAGTCGACATCTGGCAGACTGTTTGTGCTGGAAGAGTTCCAAGCAAACGGTGATACCACCCCATCCACGATTACCTCAAAAAGGGTTATGTCGAGGTCAAGAGAGTCAACTCCGCAGATAATGTGGCAGACCCACTTACAAAGCCGTTGGGCCAGCAGAAGATCGAAGCCCACCTTGAGAAGATGGGACTTAGACTTGTAGCCAATTGGCTTTAGGATAAGTGGGAGATTGTTAGATATATGTGCCCTAGAAGCCAGAATTGGCTGACACTTGTAATACACTTCTAGGGGCAAAATTGTAATTTTGACTAAAAGCAATAAATGGGTTATTTTCTATCACATATGTGTATTTAGTGTCTGTGATACATCCTTTGAGTTAATGGTAATGATAATTCATATTTTCAAGAGTTGAAAATTTAAGACATGAATAATCATTATTAACTCATAAATTGCTCCCGACCATAGGATCATCACGAGGATGGTGATTGATCCGAAAAGGTTGGTGTACAATCGCTTCTCTTTAGTAGATGAGTCTTGAGTCTATGGTGTGGAGACACCGGAGTGAGAGTACAGATACTCGTTAGAGAACGAGGGCACTGAGCGTGACCACCTCGAGTAGTCATTAGGGAGTCTACCTTCTCGTCAATGACTGACTCGATGCTGCAGTAGTGTGTTTGGTTCTTTGATCCTGAGGTGCATCGGCAGTTCACCTTGAGGGTGTTATAGTTTGACTACACCATTACTCGGTCTCCTAGCCATATGGAACCCTGAGGTGTATGTTGGCTATAGCATGTTCATTGTAGGAACTGGATGGCATCAAGATGGAATCTATCTACCTCGGTGGTAGAGGAGCAGCCCTATGATAATCATGAGAATCAAGTCCAGAAGCCCATGGCCATGGCAGAGTGAAATAATAGAAAGAGTTTCTATTTAGATTTTCACATTGGACTCGAATCGAATGATTACATCATATGACAGAGACTAGGGTTTGACGAGTTCACCTTAAACCCTAATCTGATCGGGGCTCAAGATAGAAGAACTGAATCACACAGGTAGCTGCACCAAGAGGTTCGCATTCAGCTCTGATGGGTTGCCACCATATACTGCTAGGTGTCACTGGTGGATTTTGGGAGCAATTAGAATGATTTAGATGATCGATCATTCTAGCTGTTCGAATCAGAAGAGTTCTGATCCATCGAAAGGAGTTTCGATGATGTCGATGATAGAGATCATGACATATCCCATTACCATACAGAACTGAACCTAACTGGGTCACACAAATAAGGGTTTGAATCTGGTGATCATCAATTGAACTGATCTAGTTCAATTGATCTGAATGAGATTCAATTAGGTTCAAGAAAATCGTGCTAGCACTCGATTGAACCTAACGTTCTTCTTTTGCTATCATAAATAAGTTGTCCTGTCTGAGCCAAAGGAGTTTGTGCTCAAACAGAGGCCTTCATATGGTCTGACAGGAGGTTGTCCAAGTTAGAAAAGGTTGTCTTATTTGTAAGACACTACCTGCCATTTTTGGTCACCTGCCATTTCTTGTTCTTTGACTTTGGTCAAAAGTCTACCTTTGACTGGTCAAACGTTGACCATTGACACTTTGACTTTTGACCACATGTCATGCACCTATTGGAGAGCTGGTGGGGGCCTGTCCCCCTGCCAGAACCTGGCAAGGAGAAGGGCGCACGCCACCCTAGGCGTGTGCCCAAGTTGGAGGCGCCTAGGAGTCCTTGTTGGACAAGGACTCCATCTCCTTTTTGGATTCCAATTAGAGTTCTTCTAAGAACCAACTTTGACTGATCTTAGGCACCCTCTAAGGAGGAATCCAGGGAACTCTATTCCCACCAATCAGATTTAGATCTGATTTCACAAAGGGTTGTGATTGGTTGGGAAGAAGAGGAGTTGGATCACAGCTAGTCTATAAATAAGACCCTGTACCCAACTCAGATTAGACATATGATGAGATCATAGTTTCTCCACGCCCCAAGGCTACCTCTCTCCTCCCTCTCCATGCCAAACCACCTTCTCCCTTTCTCTCCACATCCAAAAGGAGTTTTGGACCTTGGTTGGTGCAATTCAGATCAAAGAAAGGCGATCAAAAGTAAGAAGGCTGCGCTGCTGCAAAAGGACGACTGCTCATCTTCAAAAAGAGTTTTGAAGATCCTCCAGATCAGATCTAGATCTGATTTTTGGAGGCGTGATAGAGAAGAAGAGGATCTCCAGATCCAACCTGAGTGGATACCGGTAGAGGCCAGGCGCTTGCGTGGCTAAGATCCAGAACCTTCCACTGCAAACAGGATCATCAACAGCGTAATAGGATTACCCAGATCAGGTAAATTAAATTTGATTTAATTTATCTTTCAATTTTATTTTATTAAAATAATAAGAATCAGATCTGAAACATATCAAGATCTGATTGGGATTAAGAGAAAAATCTTTGAAATATATCTCTTGATCTGATCAGATCTGAACGAACCTGGATCGAAAAATCAGGATTTTCCTTCAATACGTACATGTCCCAATGATTGCATGATCTATTGGAAGGAGAATGTCAACCAAAATGAGTACACGAGATACAGTGTATCAAGATGAAAATAGAATAAAGATGGCACATCGACTCTGGTACCTCAAAAGTTAATGTGGTATTTTTCTTTGATTCTAAGAATATAAAAGTTATTTATGTCGGCAAAGATATCAAAGAACATGAGATGGCATGAAGAGAATCGAATAAAAGATGATGCATTGAGGCATCCAATCGATGGAGAGGCATGGCAGAAGTTTGATGAATTACATTCTGATTTCGCACAAGAGATACGTAATATGAGGTTGGACTTGTAATGCGATAGTTTTAACCCGTTCAAGTATATGAATACTATCTATAGTATATGGCAAGTATTTATTCATGTTTACAACCTTCCATCATGAATGTATATGAAAAAATTCTTTACTTTCATGACAGTGCTCATCCCTAGATCGGTGGAGATAGGTAATGACATTGATGTTTGTTTGCAACCTCTTATTGCCGAGTTGAAATAGTTATGGAGCATTCAAGATGTTCCAACTTTTGATGCTTTACTAAATGAGTCATTCTCTATGTGTGCAGTACTTTTATAAATAATAAATGACTTTCCAGCCTATACCCTAATGTCGGGTTGGAGCACCAAAGGTGAGCTGGCATGCCTGATTTATGAAAAGAATACCCGATCTAGAAGGTTGATACATTGGAGGAGCTTTAGCTATATAGGGCATCAATGTTTTCTCTATCAAAATCATCCATATAGAAGGGATGCATACTCCTTCGATGGCACTATTGAAGAAGATGAGGTGCCTACCCGGATGTTTGGGAGTGATATACTAAAAGAGTTGGATGGTCTCAATGTTGAATTTAAAAAAGATGATCTAATTAGTGGTAAGAAGAGGAAGCATCAATCAAAAAAAGATGACATATACTTTAATTGAAGGAAAAAGAGCATCTTCTTTGACTTGCCATATTGAAGACAAATTTATTGCGCCATTGCTTAGATGTAATGCATATTGAAAAAAATGTATGCAAGCTCCTATTGGCAATAATCTTGAATATCAAAGATAAGACCAAGGATGACTTAAATTCTTGATTTAACTTGAAAGAATGTGATATTAGAAGATCACTCCATCTAGAGCCGATAGGGGGAGAACAGTAGAGGCTCTCTCATGCATGTTATGTTATGAATGCCTCCGAACGATCCATATTTTTTCATGTGTTGGAGAATATAAAGATCCTAGATAGATACTCAAGCAACATATCAAAGCATGTGAATAGTAAGGATGTCAAACTTGGGGAATTAAAGACTCATGATTATCATATGCTGATGCAGGAATTGATCCCAATAGTTATTCGTCGTATGTTACCAAAAAATATCAGAATGACTATTATTCATTTTTGCAACTTTTATAGATATATTTGTGTAAAGAGGTTGCTTAAGAAAGATGTGAAGAAAATAAAGATAAGGACAGTGACTATATTATGTGATCTAGAGAAGATATTTTTATCATCATTTTTCATGGTTATAGTACATCTCACCGTGCACTTTACAGAAAAAGTTGCACTTGGAGGCCTAGTGTCCTGCCGATGGATGTATCCTATTGAGAGAAATATTCAAACTCTAAAATCTTATGTAAGAAATATAAATTGCACTGAGGTCCATAGCACAAGATTATTTAGGTCAAGAGTGTATGAATTTTTATACCATGTACTTAAACAAGCTTGAGACACATCGTAATCGGTCAATAAGAAATCAGGATGATCAGTATGAGCCAATTAAGCCTGCATTGGAGTCCATTCCATAGCTAGATGGACTTTTCACTTCATAATGCCTCATTGATTTAAGCATTGAGGAAAGGGATAAGGTGCACTGCTATGTGCTCCTTAATTGTGATGTCATTGAGCCATACATAAGGTGAGTCACTCAGCCTTATTTATTTTATAATAATTAAAAAAAATATTTAATTATACTTAAATTTATTTTTGTGTATGCAGCAAATACAAGAAGATCATAAGAGTAAAATATGATGCTCTAAGTATGCAGGAGAAAAAAAATATGCACAACAAAATTTTTTTTGAATGATTCAAAGATCATGTAAGCAATTTTATATTCCTGTCTTATATAATTTATTTGAATGTGTTTATTAATTAGGCATCATCTCCTTAATTAGGTGTGGAGATTATCACTCAGTGATGTGAGCCCTAAAGTGCGTGCACTTTCAATGGGCCCTAATCGTACCGTGCATGAGTATAAACAGCTCATTATTAATGGCTATAGATTTAATATTCACAGCAGGTTCATAAATATGATAATACAAAATAGTGGTGTGATGTTGAGTACCACCACTGAATGTTATGCTAGCTCGAGAGATTCATAATCTCGTACGGATGATTTGAACTATTATGGTGTAGTGGAAAAGATAGTTATCTTGGACTATTATTCTAAAAGAAAGATTGCGTTGATGAAATGCGATTGATTTGATACCTTATCACAATTAGGGATGAAGACTGATGAGTGTAATTTTACTCTCATTAACATATAATGCCATCTTTGCACTGAAGAACTGTATATACTTGCCTCCCAAGCTAGTCATATTTTTTATGTTAGTGATCTGTTGGAGCCTCAATGGGGTGTTGTTATGAGGATGGTGCCTAGGCATATTTTTAATGATACCGAAGTTGATGACAATGTTGGACCATGCATGCAAAGTGCTCCTCTAGGATAAAACTTATCCGATACTATCGAGGTCCCAGACGCATTTGTCAGGAGCGATGGTGATGTCCATATTGTAGATGCCACTAGGCAATGACTTCAATATTCTGGTATAAATATTAGAATCTATTTATTGATGCATTAATAATATTGTTGTTCAACATGTTATGTTAGTTAATGTTCATTAACATTGCAGGTCACAATGGCATCGAAATGCCATCTAGCTTTCACCCCCATCTCTTAACGAACTATGCCGAGCTCTGCATCTGAGTCACAATCAGAGCATACTCCATCCATCTCTGCATCGACTGCTCATGGACCATCGACATCTACTCTATCATCGATATTTACTCCACCGATATTTGAGCCACCACCATCAACCACATCTCCAATATATTTTTTGACACCGATATCTGAGTGTACATTTTTATTATGCTATTTATTTATTTTTTATATATAGTATTTATATATTTATATATTTATATAACATATTTTCATTATAAGTGCATCATCTAGTAGGATATTTCGTAGTCCTACATGCATGCCACATGTGTGAAACCGCTAGCATCAGGTGATGGTGCAATATGATGCGGAGGAAAGGCCAGTAGGGAAGACCGCACGGAAGATGCATTCCTTTTTCTAAGTATTTATGAGGCAGTCCGACATCATTTCGATATTGCCCATAGACTGATGATTGATAGATGCCGGTGTTAAGGACCGAATATGGGAGGAGATATGGATAAGTATATCTTAATTATATTTATGCATTTGATATGTTTATACTTTGTTTGATTAGAATAATTTGGTAACTGACTTTTGATAATTTTTATGTAGAGGAGGTACGACTTTCTAGATTATGAGAGGGCTCGAGATGTCCGACTGAAGAAGATTGGGGAGTTGTACCGAAGCTACAAGACTAAGCTTCATAGAGGATGGCTCGAGCACCGATAAGACACTCCAGAGGAGCTTGTTCCTTGGATACAGAACTATCTTCTGAGTCAGTGGAAGCGGATGGTTAGACATTGGAGGAGCCAGAAGTTTTAGGTAAAATTTTAACTTTTAAATTTTTTAATATGCTTAAAATTATATTTAAATATTTTTTAAATATTTATTATTTATTTGAATATTTGTTAGATTACCTCTCATTAGAATCGAAAGAATCGGACAGTCCAGGAGTATGCGCACACTCTACACCGTAAGTCTATGACCAACATGTGCATAGAGAGATAATAAATTTTGAATCTTTATTTATAAATTAAATTAATATTTTTTTATATATTTTTAATAAACTGATTCATTATTATAGCTGACAAGAGAGGTGATGATGTCCAGCCATAGTGAGATCTTCCTATCCAGCCATATGGATAAGAAGGGCAGGCCAATGAACGCCACAATCGAGAGGATTTTTGTAAGTAATAAATATATTAGTATATATAATCAGTATTATAGCATTTTTTATAAAATTTTATTTAAATTTATAATTATAGGAGCAGTTAGATGCGCTTGTAAGCGAGGGCTCGGATACCTCTGGCCTTCATAACCATCTATCTCAGGTCTTGGGGCCTGAGCATTCTGAAAGGATCTGATGCAGGCCCAGACATACACCGATGAGCTACTAATCTGAGGCGAGCATCTATTCACATGCTTCCAATATCGTCAGTCGGGAGTAGCTTAAGGAGATATTGGTGTGGGTAGATCAGACTACGGCGTGGGCTGCTCATGCTGAGGAGCGCAATCTCATCTGGAGGACATCCTGAGTGTCATGCTGACGAGGCTTAGCTCGTGTGTTGGAGCAGACTTTGTGGGCCTTGAGGACATGTTAGCCAACGTTCCAGCTTTAGCTCCTATAGCTCCAACCCCTCCAACTTCAGCTCCAACTCTAGCTTCAGCTCGTGCTCCATCTTTTGGTGACGATGATGATGTAGATTTAGTAGACTTGATGTATGTTTTTTAAAAAATATTATAATAAATTTTATTCGATAATAAAAAAGTTAAAATATTTTTAAAATATTTTTATATTTATAATATTTATTTATATTTTTTATTATATCATATATATCTTTGTATTTATCAGATAAAATATACAAAAAAATAAAAATATATATTTTTTTTTATTATTCAAAAGCTACGATAGCGGTTGTAAAACCACTGCTATAGATATGCCAAGCGAAGCCGTAAGTCATAAGCCAACCACTACACTAAATCTATGGCAGCGATTTGAAAACCGCTATCATAGCTCAGGTCTATGGTAGTGGTTTGGAAACCACCGCAATATCTCAGGCCTATGTAGTGGTTCGAAAATTGCTACCATATCTCAGGGCTATGGTAGTGGTTCGAAAATTACTGCCATAGGCAATTATGATAGCGGTTGTTGTGCTATAGGTGTTTATGATAGCGGTTGTTATAACCACTATAATAACCACTGTCATAGACCTATGATGATGACGATAGTGGCAGTGGTTAGAGAACCGCTGCCATAGCCTATGACAATAATTTTTTAGGCTACGATAGCGGTTATGAATAGCTACCATAGCTCTATTTTGTAGTAGTATTGACCAAATTTGAGTGATGATTTACTCATGTAGCCATATCCACTTCTCTCACTATCAGTGGTATCATGGATACCACTGATAGTTTTCATCTATAATGATTTCAAAATCATCTCTATGCTCCCCATGTGTCCACAAAATAGCTCATTTCTCTAGAAGAAATTATGTTCTTTTGCTCCATTAATTCTATCTAATTTAGGTGGATTGTGGGCAATAGGACATCTATTGATAGAATTTTGAATCCTTGGATCTTTTCTATTCTCATTAGACAGCGGCCTACTTTGGTTGATTATGTATCTCTACACAATTTTAAGGTGAGTGAGCTTATTAATAAGTACCATAAATTTACCTATAAAAGCATCAATTTATTAATTAATTTATACTTATTTTTAAGAATTAATAATTAATTGATACATATTTTTAAGAAATTCATATTTTTATTAATTAAAAAAAATTAATTAAAAAATAAAAAAATAAAAAAATAAAATTATAATATCAATGGAAAGAGCTCATTTTTTTGATCATAACAAAATAAGCTTTGAGCAAAATAGAGCTAAAATGAAGAAGATATAAATTTTTAAAGAAATAAAATAAATAAAAATTAAATAAAAAAAAGAAAAATAGCTCAGTCGGCTCAAGCTGCTGTGCCAAGCCAGCCAGCCAAGCCATCAGTCGATCCACGATCCAGGTGTGGACCATCAGCTCAGTAGAAATCGATGAATCAGAGCATGACACGTGGCAGACCTAGACCCTTAAAGGGTCCACAAAAATATATCACGGCTTATAGGGCATTTTGATCTTTTCACTCGGTGATAGGAGTGCTAATTGGCTGCAGTGTATGGTATGGTCGGTCCATGCGATCTATGGGAATAGTAATTGCACGATTAGACGACTGTGATAGCTTGTGGTCAAGATCAAACGGCTATGGTTATTTTCGGATTTGATTCAGCTTCAGACTTCACGCGGATCATCATCCAATGGTAGTGCTCGATCCAGGGGATGATTCGATGGTCCAAAATACTCTCGACGGTGATCAAGACTCCCGTTGCATGATCAACGATCAAATTTCCTCCATCAATGTGCGATCGAACGGCCAAAATTTAATCCGACCTGATCTGGACTGATACACATCCGATTTTGATAATTTTTGGACCGTTGGATTTCTATCAGCAGTCAGATTTCATCTAGAGCAGTAGAATTCATCTAAGACTCCTTTTAATTCAATTTTTATTCAAATTTTTTTATATTTTGATGATCAAAGAGCTCCTTAGTCCCACATTGCCCAGAAGAAAACTCTCCAGTCCTCCTAGCTCTATAAAAAAGACCCCAGGCCTCTAGAAATCGACATCTCCGATCAAGGTGAAGCTTTGGTATAGGGTGAAGCTAGGCTCTGGGTTAATGGATGCTTTGAGGCAACTGATGCTAAAAGAAAAAGCTGGGCTTCTACACCATCTTTCCACCCATACCGATCTAAGATGAGAGATCAGACTATTTTATTTTATTTTATTTTAAATTTTATATATTTAAATTCTAAAATTTTAATTAATAAAAATTTTATTATTGCATTTTAATTTTAGATTTTTATTATAATTTAATTTTTATATTTTAATTATTGCTTTTTATTTGTCTGCAAGTAGATACTAAGATCTAACTAGTAGATCTTAGTACCAAGTTTACTTTTCTGCATAATTTAATTTTTATTCCATAATTTTAATTTCTGGCTTCAAATTCTATTTCTAAATCCTTCTCTTTCTCTATTAAAAAAATTAAAGATTTTAAATCTAAAAATACTATCTTTCCTATGGATTCGATCCGACTCACTGCTATCTACGTATTTTTAATTATTTTAAGAAGTCGGATTAAACTGATAAACACGGTGTCTTAATGACAACATCGCATTCCTATCAAGTTTTTAATGCCATTGTCGGGAAAGATACGAATATTAAATTTTTGATCTCTTTGATTTTTATGTAAATAAATTGTAAATAAAATTTTTATTTTCTTATAAATATTGCTTGCTATTTTTTTTTATTATTTTAGAGAAAAAGAGATTAAAGAACAAAAAGAATCAGAAGTTTTACTTGGTGAGATCAATCCTAACCCTAGTTTTTTTTCTTTTTATTTTATTTATTTATTTACTTTATTTTTAAATTAATTTTTAAAAAATATTTACTTAAATCTAATTAAAAAAAATCTCATGATAAGATTAGAAATCCTAACTGTTTAGAGCATGCATTATATTAGTTTTATTTTTATTTTTATTTTTTTTTGATAATTGTTGGAGGCAAGGTAAGTCTTTCAGAATTCAATTAGTTGCATGCATCTAGTTTAAATTGCATTGAATCCTTTGATTGAATTTTTTTTGTGTGTGCATATTCATATTAAACTAAATTAAGGGCAACACCCAATTAAATAAGATAAGGTAGGAATTTGATCACCCTTTCTTGACCCACAAATAACCAACCAGCATCCTGCATTGACCTAAGCCTTTAATTTTAAAATCAATTAGACATTAACCCTAGGAACTCGAGCTCAATAGGACAAGAAATCCTAAGAGTTGAACCAGGTTAGGGTTAGTCAATTTGACTGGTGTCTAAGAAAGTGATTCAGAAATGATTGGGCTCGAAGGAAGGTGGTTTCTAATTGATTCCATTAGTTTACCTGGTCAAGCATGATTGGTGTCTAAGATAAGCAATGGAGGCACTCCCACCGACCTTATACTTACCTAGCTAGTTGATTGGCTGATCTTACACTTGGAGGGCTTGAAGGTGATCTTGACAGTTAGGAGCTGTCTAGATCTAGGACAATTCTTAGTCAGGATTGATTGACCAACTTGATTACTAACCAATATCAAATCTAATTAAACCTAATTCTTCTCTCTCTTCTTAGTTCTAGGACTCCTTAAGATTTCTTCTTTAAAACTTTTCTTTCTTTCTTCTTCTTCCTCCTCTAAAAATAAAATAAAATAAAATAAAAATTAAATTAAACTAACTAAAAAATATTAAAAATAATAATTAAATTAAATTAAATTAAAAATAATTAAAAAAATAATTAAAAAAAATTAATTTTTAATATAATAAAATAATTTAAAAAAATTAATTCTAAATTTTTTTTTTTGAATCACACGTTATGGTTGCACTAGTACATACATGGTAGAAAATCGCTTTACCTGATCTAATTGAACCCAACCATAAAATTAAATGATTGAATTGTATTAAACCCGATAACCAAATGACTGAAAATTTTAGAGAACCATCTAAGTAGATGAAGGAATACTTTATTTCCTCCATCTATAATCCATCGACTTGTATCCAATTACTTAAAATTCATGCTACCCACTATGAGATCAAGCCGACCATAATCCAAATGCTCCCATCTTTCTATGGGAACACCAATGAAGATCCTTATAAATATTTGGATGAATTCTTAAAAATCTGCTCTATGGTGAGAATTCAAAATTTAACTAATGATGCCCTTAGACTAATTTTATTTTTCTTATCATTAAAAGATAAAGCCAAGTACTGGCTTGGCACAATAGGAAGATCAATTAAAACTTGGGCTAAATTGCAAAGTAAATTTCTTAAAAAATTTTATTCCATAGGCTGAACCAATACTATAAGACGAGCTATCACTGAATTTGCTCAGCTTCTAGGAGAATAGATTCACGAGTCATGGGAGAGACTTAACAAACTTTTTAGAAAATGTTCACACCATGGTCTGTCTAAGTGGCAAATTGCACAAGCTTTCTATGAAGATTTAGGAGATCAATACAGATAGATGATAGATGCATCCTATGGAGGTGCATTCATAAATAAGAGCGAGGACGAAGCCTATACCTTATTTAAAACTCTGAGTGAAAACTCGATCAACCATGCTTCATTATCTTTCTACCAAAAGCGGGCAGAAATTTATGATCCAGACTCTAGTTCGAAGTCTGACTTGAACCAATTAGCTCAGAAATTAGATAAAATCGATCTTTTTGCCTAGAAATTAGATCAAGTCCTAACCCTAGATCAACAATCTTCTGCATAATTCACATCATCTTCTAATTATTAGAAGATTTATTCAATCTGTGCTAGTCCAACCCATCATATGAGTGAATGTCTTATGACTGCACAGTTTTCACATTTTATCCAAGAACAAGTCCAAGCTGCTAAGGGCTACCCCAAGCTAGTTAATGATCCATTTTCAAATTCATATAACTTTGGCTGGAGAAATCATCCTAACTTTTTTGGAAAATCACAACAGACTCAGGCTCAGATCAAAATTTTATCTATCCAAAACTATCAAAACAAGCCCCAATACCAATACTATGCCTATAATAATGGTCATCCTAATCAGTTTACCCAGCCATCATATAACAACTAGCTATCATACCCACCTCCTCAACAGACTAATCTAGCTGACGATAGATTTAACCAACTTCAACAATTAATTCTGACTCAACAGCAATCTATCATCAGACTAGAAGCTCAAATTAGACAACTAGCTGAATCTAACATGAGGAGAAAACTAGATCAACTATCGAGCCTACTAATTTCAAACAACCCATCTAATGTCCACCAATCATCTGGATCAAGTTATCAATTTAATGTCTTACTTAAGAATCTCCAATTTGAGAATGCTAAAGTAATTCTTGAACTTAAAAGCTATAGGATTCTTATGGATCCATACCAAGATCAGGTGAAAGAGGCTAGTACTGATGCTAGCCAAAATAAAAATTTAGAGAAACTGGTTAGTACTAAGACTAACTACATAGAAGAATCCGAGCCAAGAACTAGTATTGATGCTGGTTTCAGTTTAAATGAGATAGAAATAGGAAGAAAGAGAATAGATGATTTACCCAAGACTTATAAACCTAATGTCCTATTTCCTTCAACCCAAGAAGCCAGTTCTTCTTACAAAAATCAAGAGGCATGTAATGAAATATCAATGAAATTGTTTAAGCAAGATCACATTAATTTATCTTCAGAATTAAAACCATCTTTAATCACCATTCTAGTATCCATTGAATCAAACTTAACTCCTAATACAAAAACTCCATTCATGAGCATTTTAGAAAAAATAAATAGGAAAAATTTTTAATAAACATGGGTCTAAGAATGAAGTCACAAATTATGTTTCTAAAATTAACAATGAATATATCAATAATGGGATTATAAATTAATTTTTTAAGATTGACAATCCAAAATCATTGAAATTTGTCAATCCAGTATTTGACACAGGATAGTAAGTTGCATTGTGTCTGGCTGAAGATGGTAAACTTAGTGCTTGTTGGGAGGCAACCCAATATTTAATTTTTTATCTAATTTATCTTTTTAGTTTATTTTTTTTAGGATAATTTGAATAAGCTAGAGGGACAGCTTAAATTTTCAAAGGCATGTACTAGACCAAAAATATAGTCAGGTGTATTCTTTCATGTTCTTTATTGCATTCTTTATTTTTTCTTCTCCATTGAGGATAATGTCGATTAAGTTAGAGAGGAAAAAAATAAAAATTTTAAAATTTTAAGTCCTAAAAAAAGTTAGTATTTAGTATTTAGACACCTGATTATGCTTAAGAATCGAATTAAACTAAGTATTTTTAAAAAAATATTGATGCACAGATCAGAGAATCTGTGAGATATTGAGAAATCAAGTATTAAAAAAAATTAATAAAAAATTAAGTTTAGAATATAAAAAGTTTTTCTTTGAGTATTTCTAATTTTTTCTATAAGCATCAAAGAAAAGTCTATTTTTTATAGGCTTGTGTAGGATAACTATACGTTTCTTCATATAAAAAAATTAAATAAAATAATTTTTATATAAAAAATTAAATAAAATAGTTTTTAAGTACTTCTTACTGAGTAACCGGACCTCTTTGCCTAAGCAAGCATTGAGTTTTACATCAAAAGATGAGAAGGATAAAGAAGCTCATTGTAAAGCTAGTCTTAACTCATAGCCTATTTAATTCGAGCTAGTAAGTCCGAGGGGTATTCTATATCTTGTGCTCTAAAGTCAACTGGTTTGAAAGTTATTGGCCCAAGACTCGCTACATGGATCAAATAGAAAGCTTAATGAATTAAGACACTCAATAGTGATATAATTTTAAAAAAAAATATTAATTTTTTACTGAGTAATCGGATCTCGTTGCCTAAGTAAGTAGTGATATTTGCATCAAAAAGTGGGCAATATAAAAATAAAAATCAATAAATGAAATATGGAAGTAGCAATACACTTGTCTATATGAAAGTTTAGAAAAATCAAAGATAAAGATAGGATAATTTAGAAAAAGTTTAGAAAAATTTAATATTCTTTACTTAATTTTTTTATTGATAAGTATTAATATCTTAATGATATATCTCACTTAAGCTCTACTGAATATTAATGACCATTTTGAAAACTGCTTAGATAAAATTCAAAACTCTAAAGTTAAAAGGTATTTAAAACTAAATTCTCTCTTTACTCAAGGACGAGCAAAGCTTAAATTAGAGGGTGTGATAAGTACCATAAATTTATCTATAAAAATATCAATTTATCAATTAATTTATGCTTATTTTTAAGAATTAATAATTAATTATTACATATTTTTTAAAAAATTATATTTTTATTAATTAAAAAAATTAATTAAAAAATAATAAAAATAAAATAATAAAATTTTAATATCAATAGAAAGAGATCATTTTTCTGATCATAATAAAATAAGTTTCGAGCAAAACGAAGCTAAAATAGAGAAGATATGAATTTTTTAAAAAATAAAATAAATAAAAATTAAATAAAAAAAGAAAAATGGCTCAGCTAGCTCAAGCCATCATGCCAAGCCAGCCAGCCAAGCCGCCATTCGGTCCTTGATCCAAGCGTGGACCGCTAGCTCAGTAGAAATTGATGAATCAGAGCGTGACACGTGGCAGACCTAAACTCTTAAAGGATCCACAGAAATCTATCATGACTCATAGGGCATTTTGATCTTTTCACTCGATAACAGAAGTGCTGATTGGCTGCAGTGTGTGATGCGGCCAATCCACGCGGTCCATAGGAACAGTAATTATACGATCGGATGGCTATGGTAGCTTATGGTCAAGATCAAATGGCTGCAGTTATTTTCAGATTTGATTCAGCTTCAGACTTCACGTGGATCACCATCCAACGGCAGCGCTTGATCCAGGGGATGATCCAATGGTCAAAAATGCTCCTGGTGGTGATCAAGACTCCCGATGCATGATCAATGGCCAGATTTTCTCCATCAACGTGTGATCGGATGGCTAGAATTTAATCCGACCTGATCTGGACTGATACACATCCGATTTTGATGATTTTTGGACCGTTGGATTTCTTTCAGCGATAAGATTTTATCTAAAGTATTAGAATTCATTTAGAACTCTTTTTAATCTAATTTTTATTCAATTTTTTTCATATTTTGATGATCAAAGAGCTCCTTAGTCCCATATTACCCAGAAGAAAACTCTCCAGCCCTCCTAGCTCTATAAAAAAGACCTCAGGCCTCTAGAAATCGACATCTCTGATCAAGATGAAGCTTTGGTATAGGGTGAAGCTAGGCTCTGGGTTAATGGCTGCTTCGAGGCAACTAGTGCTGAGAGAAAAAGCTGGGCTTGTATACCATCTTTCCTCCCATGCTGATCTAAGATTAGAGATCAGACTATTTTATTTTATTTTTTTTAAAATTTTATATATTTAAATTTTAAAATTTTAATTAATAAAAATTTTATTATTACACTTTAATTTTAGATTTTTATTATAATTTAATTTTTATATTTTAATTATTGCTTTTTATTTTTCTACAAGTAGATGCTATGATCTAACTAGTAGATCTTAGTACCAAGTTTACTTTTCTGCATAATTTAATTTTCACTCCGTAATTTTAATTTTTGACTTTAAATTCTATTTTCAAATCCTTCTCTTTCTCTATTAAAAAAATTAAAGATTTTAAATCTAAAAACACTACCTTTCCTATGGATTCGATCTGACTCACTGCTATCTACGTATTTTTAATTATTTTAAAAAATTATATTAAATTGATAAACACGGTGTCTTAACAACAACATCGTGTTCCTATCACTTATCATGCCTGAAGATAATGGTTGGAATACTCCAATGATATATTAGTATTTCTTTGAGACTTTGGTTGAGAAATTTTTTCTATTTTTATACCTGGTGAAGAGATAATGTTGATAGGGTGGATGGAGACCTTCAATGCGGTTATTTTTAAGAGTTGCGGATCTTTGTAAGTATTTGAGATTTGAAGCTCCATCAACTAGAAACATTGGTTGGATCTAGAGGATTAGAGTTCATCCCAGGAATGCTTTGCTAATGTGGAAATTAGCATGGAATCGCTTTGTATGTAGGGATATTTTATATCAGCATGGTTTACATATTCCTATGACCTCTATCATGACTTGAAGGAATCCAATTCTCATGTTGTTTTGCATTGTAGATATTGGCAATCTAGATTTGGAGAATGGCTTCGATTTCTAATGCTTCAACTATTCCTAGTCCTTCTTTAGATGATTTTCTTCAAACTATTAAGGAGAGATCATGTAAAGAGAGTTGGCGATCAGAGGCTGTTTAAATGTCTTATATGGCATACTGGATTTGGGAGGTAAGCAAAATATTGTCCAGAGTCCCAAATTAATCTTAGGAGGTATTTGGTTGGAGTAGGGGTCCGAAATCGGAATAGAAATGGATGACTCACATTCCAACTGCTAAGTTGGAGGAAGTTCCATTCCGATTCGTATTTCAAGATGGAATGAAAATGGCCCAATCTATCCAAAACTCAATCCTCACTCTCTCCTATAGATTTAAATTTTCATTCTAACTCCGATTCCGATTCCGATTACAAATCAAACACTTCAGAAGATTAAGCTATTCCAATTCCAATTCTAATCCATTTTGATTTCTATTTTGATTTCGATTCAGATCGCAAACCAAACACCCCCTTAATGAGGTCTTCAACCCAGGCATAGGAACACATTAACGTTAATGCCTTTTAGGGCATCTTGATAGCTAGGGAAAACTGACTCTTTATTTGTAGGTTCCCCATCCTCTCAGAGAACTTATTTTACTTGAGCCACCATGCACCTCCTGATTTTCTTAATGCTAATTTTGATGGTAATGTGTTGAGTGAGGATGATTAGGGTGGCTCTAACTTTGTTATAAGAAATTCTATGGTACAACTTCACACTGCATGAGAAGGTATGCCATATGCTCCAAGAATTCTGAGAGATACTTTATTGGTATAGGTAGTTATCTGGGTCTATAACTTTTGAGATTGGTTCTCATCCATTTGTATAGGATTATTCAAAAAAGAGGACAGTTCTACAATCTTTTAATAATATGTATGTTTGTAGAGAAACAAATAATGCTGTAGATAGGATGGCAACATATATACATACGACTAATCACATAAGACCTACACTATGGACGGCTCTATCAGTTGTTCCAACTGAATTTTTCAATATTTTTGTTGGGTTCATAAATTCAATCATCCCAATTTGGCAACCGACCGATTACAGACTGATTAAACTCATCGATTGACTTATGACGAATGATGAATCGGCTAGATTCTCTTGATAGTCATTTTTTCTTAACCAAATATCGATCAGTTTACTAATTTTTGATAATCAGCCAACCATTAGTCGGCTCTTTAAACCAAACGGCTCAATGAACGAAAAACTAACTAACTACTGACATATAGTCGGTAAAAGCTATATCTCCCACGAAGAACATGCATAACAATTCCTCTATGATTAGTCAATGGGCATTAACTATCCCTTAATATCGGAATATGCAGGATTCCACGATTTATAACTGTTACAGATGGTTACTACCATATTTTGCCTATAAAAAAAGCATAAACCAAGTATTCTGGTAAGAAAATTCTGGACCAAAACTCTGTCTAATTATATTTTAATCATCCTGTTCATCAATCCTCTATTGACTTAAGTATCGGAGGATCCCCACCGAAAAATATTTCGATCAGTGTGGACTTTATTTTCAGATAATCTTTTCCGACGACAGACACATCAGAAAATTGACCGCAACAATTTTATTTATTGATTCCCATAAATATTTTTATTCTAAATTGGTTTAATAAATCTAATTTATCAAAAAAAAAAATCATCATTATGCCAGCATTAAACCCTAACAAAATTT
Source organism: Cocos nucifera (assembly GCA_006176705.1). NCBI lineage: Eukaryota > Viridiplantae > Streptophyta > Magnoliopsida > Arecales > Arecaceae > Cocos > Cocos nucifera. Next base: position 522,251 of record QRFJ01000867.1, read on the forward strand.
TATATGAACAAATACACGTGGAGATAGATTTATCCTTCAATGCCTTGCTTCTACACAAAACATAGGAATGGTAATATCTTAAATGCCTCGCTTCTGCACAAAACGTAAATAATGTACCTTGGACACGTTATACACCCTCATCACATACATCACAATCGGTATCCCAACTTTCTTATTCTTTGACGGGGAAGAGCCCTGTTCTGCATTTTGGATACCATTTTAGCATAGCGAAGCACTGTTCTTGAACTACTCGTAAGGGACCAACATTATCATGGAGCTCGGTTTCTCTCTGTACCCGTGCAGTGGGGCCTCCTCTATGCCTGCATGGAGTGGCTTCCTCTTAGCTACGTGTGCGTTGATCTACGCGATGTATGTGCACACCAACATGGATGTGAGATCATGTGTAGGCTTCCATTGCACGGCCAATCATATATGCCTGCCAGCACCATGACCGCTCCAAGAACTAGCTGGTCATCACGGAGGAACGATGCTTCATCGTGTGACACGATATCCAAGAGATCGATTTGGTTCCACATAAAACTTAGACGCTTGGCATGCCCTTGCATCCTCGACACCTTCGGTGGGCGTTACTCATTTTGGTATTTAATATTCCGTAGAGGCTATCATGAGTAACGCTGTACAGACTGTCCCATTTGTTGCTTGCCCATCATTTTTTATGAAAAGATCTCTCTTTCCCTTTTTTTTTTTTTTTTTTTTTTTTTCCCTCTCCGACTCTCCCGATACCAATATATCCTAAAATGATACTGTACCGACTCGTGCAATGCTGAACCATCATCAGTTGATACGATACGTCCTTAATTTGATGTCAGCGCAATGAATCTTAGGCAAGATGTGCAGCAGAATATTGCTCATCCATCCTATTGGTGGATTTCTCTTGGCTTCTAATAAAATTATCTCTCGAAGAAAGTACCCATTATACCACCTTTCATATATAACACATACCACAGCTCATTTCAACTAGGATATATAGCAAAATGATGCCTTAGCTTTGATTATTTTAGGCCTTCTGTTTGGTATAGGCTTATATTTATGGGTCTCCAAAGTACCATGCAAGATTTAATTTTACTTGTATGAGCATGCAAATTTAATGCATTTGTCACTAATTTATTCTCTCTCTCTTTAACCACCAATGTAAATATTATGAAATACTTTCAAATAATTACAACTATTATAAGTATATCTAAACTATCAGGATCTTTTTCAAAATTATAATATTCTCATCTTACAATTACATGTCATAATTGTATTTTAAGTATTTAAGATAGCAAAGTGAAATTTTCCTTCCTATTCTGATCCTTCCTCCAAAGTGGGGGAAAAAACAAAAAAATCTTTTCACAGGTTATTATAAGTTATTTGTTTATTATATTTGATTCACATTAAAACCTTTTTACCTTTTAATCACGTGCTTTTGATGTATCCCTCAAAACGTAGATCTTAACTTCGTTCATGGAGTCATCCATAGGACGTTTGAGTTGTACATGCAATGGCTTCAAAGTTCAGCGTGCGCTTGTGCATTGCACGTGCAGGGGCCAGGCGCAGATGAAGCTAGCCTTTTGCTTTTCTCCTCGTGCAAAAGGGGACCCGCGAAGCCATTGTCCCTCCTAACCTAAAATGTTTCCGGGTACAATTATTTCATGCGAATCCCGACCGTTGCTTAGATGATGCTGGACATTTAAAACTCTAATAATGTTGCGCCGATTCTGAATGGCAATATTTTTTTTTTTTTTTTTTTACTTCTTAAATATTTATTTCTTATCATTAATGATCATGTGAAATACATGAAAAATTTAAATCTTATAAATAAAATTAGATTAAATAGCATCCATACGGTGAATTGAGAGCTTAACAATATAAGCCGAGTCTTCATCAAATTGAATTCTACTCCTACAGGAAAAAGTAAGGATCTGTACTGATGATTGGGCTTGAATTTTTATAGGATTGAGTTGGTAAAATCACTAAAATCAAGCTAGGTCTACATCCATAAATATCTCAGCAGATTTTTTTCTTCCTATGACATTCGGATCGATCTATTCTAAAAGTATTTTATATATTTATGAATATAATTAATTTAGCTTGATTTTGTTGGTCACGAATCTAAAGAGGCCTTAAGTAAGATTTTTTTTCTTTTCCTCTTCTTGTTATTAACGATCATATAAAATATGAGAAGAATTTTAATATCATGCACAGAATTTTACTAGATGGTGACCACATGGTTAAGAAGAATTTTAGTTATATAGTAGCATGAGGTACAATTTTTTTAAACTATTGAAGTATAATATGGAAAGGTAATAAATCATAATAAATATAAGTTTTTTTTTTTTTTATAAGATAGATCATTCATACACTACGACACTACAAGAAAAATAAATATTAACGATGATATTAGTAACGACAAAAATTTTTATTTTTAATAATAATTTTTTATCATCATAAAAAATACCGTCCCTAATACTATTAGCGATGGAAACTTTATTATCAACGATGAAAAATGATATTGCTAAAAGTGTAAAAAATTTAAATACTTAAATATTAAAAAATTATTAGCAATGAAAAATTTGACTTATTAAAGATGAAAAAATTATCGTTACTAATAATAAACTATTAGCGATATTCTTAAAATTACTAGCGATGACATAACCACCGCTAAAATTATTTAAATTATTTATTTTTTTATAATATTTAAATATAAAATAATTATTAGCAACGAAAATTTTTCTATTGCTAATAATTTTTTTAAAAAAATCTCAACAATACCTAGAAAAAAATTTATTCAAAAATATTATTGGCAACGACATTAGCGATTGTAAATTTATCGTCACTAATAATCCAGGTCTCATCCTAGCTCCGATTCGAATCCAATTCAAAATTTTGTCAAACCTAATTTAATTAGGTTTTGAATTTAAATCCTACTTAGATTATAAAATCTAATTAGCCTCAAATTAAATAAAAATTAATTAAATTAAATTTAATTTAAATTAATTAAAAAAAATAAATTTTAATTTAGATTTAATTCGAATCTAATTCAAAATTCTGTCAATCCTAATTCAATTAGACTTTTAATCCAAGTCCTACTTGAATAGTAAAACCTAACTACCTTCAAATTAAGTCAAGTCTAATTAAATTTAATCTGATTTAAATCAATTAGGAGAAAATGATTTTCAATTTGGGTTTGATTCAAATTTAATTCGAATCCAATTTAAAATCTCATCAAACCTAATTCAATTAGATTTTGAATCCATGTCCTATTTGGATTATAAAGCTTAAGTAGTCTCAAATTAAGTCAAGCCTACTGAAATTAAATCTAATTTAAATCAATTAGGACTTGATCCATGATTATATTTAAATTTAATTCGAATTCAATTTGAATTCCATTCAAAATCCTTTCAAATCTAATTCAGTTAGGTTTTGAATCCAAGTCTTACATGGATTATCAAATTTAATTAACCTCAAACTAAATTAAGATTAACTAAATTAAATTAATTTAAAAAAATAATTTTTAATTTAAGTTCAATTCGAATCTAGTTAGAATTTGATTCGAATCCAATTCAAAAATCTATGAATCCTAATTTAATTAGACTTTGAATCTAAATTTTACTTGGATGGTAAAATTTAATTACCTTCAAATTAAGTCAAATCTAATTAAATATAATCTAATTTAAATTAATTAGAAGAAAATAGTTTTTAATTTGAGTTTGATTCAAATCCAATTTGAACCTGATTCAAATCTAATTCAAAATCTTGTTAAACCTAATTTAGTTAGACTTTGAATCTAAGTTCTAATTAAAATATAAAATTTAATTACTTTCAAATTCAATCAAATTTAATTAAATTTAATCTAATTTAAATTAATTATAAGAAAATAATTTTTAATTTGGGTTCTATTCGAAGCTAATTCGAATATGATTCAAATCCAATTCAAAAATCTATCAATCCTAATTCAATTAGACTTTGAATCCAAGTTCTACTTGGATAGTAAATTCTAATTATCTTCAAATTAAGTCAAGTTTAATTTAATTTAATTTAATTTAAATCAATTAAAAGAAAATAATTTTTAATTTATATTTAATTCATATTTAATTTGATTTTAATTCGAATCTAATTCAAAATCTTGTCAAACCTTATTCAATTAGACTTTGAATTCAAGTTTTACTTGGAATATTAAAATTCAATTAGCATCAAATTAAGTCAAATCTAGTTAAATTAAATATAATTTAAATTAATTAGGACTTGATCCATAAATTAATTAAATTCAAAAATTAATAAAATCCGATATTGATTTCTAACTATCTAAAAAATGATCTAGAAAAAAATTAATATTAAAAATTATTATTAGCGATCACTTTAGCAACACCAAACTTACCGTCGCTAATAATTTTAAAAAATATTATTTAAAAAATATAATTACTAGTGATGGAGAACTTATTATCGATGATATTTTACTGTCGATAATAATATTTTTTATATTAGTGATGAAAAAATATTACTAAACATGAAAAGTGCTATCGCTAATAATCTTTCTGCTCTCATTTTTCTTTATCTTATCATGCTCCCTCATTTTACCCCACCCCACCACCCACCGCCTTCTTATTTTCCCACCCCCTCCTGCATTTTTGTCCTCCATCGCCACCGCCCTCTCCTCTACCCTTCGGTTTTCTCGCCACCTCCTCTCTTTCTCAGCTGGCGGCCTCCCCCTAACTACATCTGGCATGTCTTTTCAAGCCTCTGGCTGTCTCCCGCCTCTTCGAGCCTCCGATCTCCTCCTGCCTTTCTGAAACACCGACCCACCACCCCTCTCTCCTGCCCTTCGGTCCCCCCGCCACCCCCTCTCCTCCGATCGATGACTTTCTGCCAGCTGCCTCCCCTCGGTTGCACCTGGCCTGTCTCTCCAAGCCCCCAACTACAAGCTCCTAATCTCCTCCCACCTTTTCGAAAATCCAGCCCGCCACCCTGCTCTCCCCCACCCTTCAATCCCCCCATCACCCCCTCTCTCCTCTGGCTGGTGGCTTCCTCTCGGCTACCTCCCTTCGGCTGCATCTTCTTCAAACCCTTCAAGCCCTCGACCTCCTCTCACCTTCTCCAAACCCCGGCCCGCCTCCTCAAGCCCTCGACCTCCTCTCACCTTCTCCAAACCCCGGCCTGCCACCCTCCTCTCCCCCGTCCTTCGGTCCCCCCACCATCCTCTCTCTCACTCGATCGGCGGCTTCCCTTCAACTGCACTTGGCCTGCCTCCCCGAGCCCCCAATTGTAAGCTTCTAGCCTCCTTTCACCTCCTCAAAACTCCGACCTGCCATCCCCCTCTCTCCTACCCTTCGATCCCCCTGCCACCCCCTTTCTCCTCCAGTCGGCGGCTTTCCCATGGCTGCATCCCCCAGCTGCACCCAGCCTGCCTCTCCGAGCCCCTGGCTGTAAGCTCCTAGCCTCCTCTCACCTCCTCGAAACCCCGACCTGCCACCTCCTTCTCCCCCACCCTTTGGTCCCCCCACCATCCCCTCTCTTCCTCGACCGACTGCGCCTGGCCCACCTCTTCGAGCCCCTGGCCATAGGCTCACGACCTCCTCCCGCCTTTTCAAAATCTCGGCTTGCTATCCCCCTCTTCCCTGCCCTTTGGTCCCCTTGACACCCCCTTTTTTCCTCGACCGATGGCTTCCCCCTAACTGCACCTGGCCTACCTTCCCGAGTTCCCGGCTACTTCCTGTCTCCCCGACCCACCTCCTATCTCCCTGAGCTCCCATCCGTGGCTGCATTCACGAGCTTTAGTTCCTGCTCGCCTATGCCTCTTGGTGCCTCAATTCCTATGTGCCAGCCCGTGCCTTAGTTCTGTACGGTAGCCTCCTTCTATTATGAGTATTAGCGATAGCTAATACCGTCACTAAAAGTTAATTTTTTTAAACTTATGTTAATTAAGTATAATTAAAAATTAAAAAATTAATTAATTAAATATTAATTTGTATGGGACTTGGATCTCGACATGTAGAGTGCTCAAACTGAGAAAAGATTCGAGCAGCATTGCAAACATGGGGCTGAGACGTGCCCTATATGCTCTGATCTCGACATGCAGAGTACTCGAACCGAAAGAAAGTTCGGACAGCATTGCAAACATGAGGTCGAGACATGCCCTACATGTTCCATTCTCGGCATGTAGAGCACTCAAACTAAGAAAAGATCTCCGATCTCGGCATGTAGAGCACTCGAACTGAGGAAAGGTTCGTGCAACATTGCAAACATCGGGCCAAGTTGTGCCCTGCATGCTCTGATCTTAGCATGCAGAGTACTCAAATCGAGAAAAGGTTTGGACTGCAAATACGAGACCGAGACATGCCCTGCATGCTCAAGATGTGGGATAGAATAATTGCCCATTTATATAGGAGTAGATTTATGCTAAACTACAAGCGTTGGTACCTATATAGGGATCGAGATCTGCGAGATAATTGCAAGGGCTTTGGAGGCTCTATTTATCCAAGACTTTGCTGATGTGCAAGAGCTTAATGGCGACAGGCTTGAATAGATGATTAACACATTTGGCGTTTAACCTGGTTATTAGTGGATGTCCATGTAATATTTTTTCTATTACAATCGTTATAGTCATGATGGACTATAGGGTTGCAATAGTTATAGTCATAACCTCTATAGCGTTGCTACCCCCTAGAGTCTAAGCAAGGGTATAACTATAGCAACCCCTATAGTTTATCATGGCTATGGCAGTTGTTATCTGAAAGATTATTACATGAACTTTCACTAATAACCAAATCAAATTCGTCAAATGTGCTAATCATATGCTCGAGTCTATCACCATTAATCTCTTGCACATTAGCAAATATATTGGACAAGTAGAGCTTTTCGTCCATGCATATTTTCTCCCACGTCTTCCTATGAAGGTATCAATGCTTGTAGTTTGGCATAAATCCACTCATATATGAATGGACAACTATTGTATCACTATCAAGTATTTTTCTATTGACATATCTCTTATAAGGACAACGAGCCCCTTCTTGAACTAAGAGTGTAGTATTTCCAAAAGCATAATCACAGAAGTAAAGGATATCATTACAAATGGGGATGGTCAAGATGTGCATCCCATGATTGCGGACTTGGAGCTTGCCAAATGACTAGACTGCGCAAGCACATAAATTTTATTTTTAAATTATTATTTTATTTTTTAATAAAATTTATACTTTTAGTTTGCAGCTCGAGGAGGCAATCGAGAGCTCGACAAGGCTATGATGACTGCTTATGCGAGATGCATCTAAATGGAGGTGATGCATTATATTCTTGTTGTTGTATAGTCAAGCTTAGATGGTCTATTATATCGCAGACAACTGCTTGCAACCATATCATGGTTAAAGGTGCAGAGAAACTTGCAATGTAGGGTGTTACGATAGTAATGTGAACACCTTGAATTGGCTTGGCTAATGTCTGGATCACCTCGGATTGGTACAAAAACATCAATACTTTGAGGTAGAAGTGCCTCATACACCCCTCCAACCTGTAAGGTGAGTCAAAGCATGCTGTCGAGCCAATTCCATAACCTCGCTTATCATCCTTCGGATCACTTTGGATGAATATCCTTTCATTAATCCCAACAATTCCATTCCATGATAAATGGCAACCTGGCTATAATCCAACCATGATCAGACTATTCCCCACTATGCCTAAACTCGTGGGAACAAATAAGGTATTTCAACCATACCATCAACAACCTTTCTATTATGAAAAATGGCCACAATCTCGGAAAGATGTAATTAGCAATCCAAAATTAGTGGAATGGCATAACGTCCTCAAAATATTTCCTCTACAAATATCCTAAGCTTCGAGGATCTCGGTAAGAAAAAAATCCCTCTCAGAAAACTCATTATTGCTTTCTTGTTCTTTACTGACTTGAGCGTCGGAGGGTTCTTATCGGAGCCAAATCCTCCGACTCGAACATTGTTTTACAAATCACTCCAGCATTCCAGTGCAAGATCGATCACTCTGCTCTCGAAGCGCATCATTTCAAGCAACAATAGATAGAGGAAGGGCCTACTTTCAAACTTGCCACCCAAAAAGTTATCATTATGCCTTACTGACATTATCGCCTCCCATCAGGCAGAACTCAAAGGTGATGATCTCGCCCAGCCCTCGGCAATAGAAGTTTCTCCATCACCTCAATCAATCCCCATGATGATGGACCAGTTCAACCTACTCCTCCAACAGATTAATACTTTGACAGCTACCATTTAGACAGTCCAAAATGCTTTTGCACCTCCCTCGGTGGTGCCATAATCGAGTAAGGCTGTCCCTGCACCTTCCTCTATAGTGCAACCTATGTTTTCTTCGATGGTTTCGACTGCATCCCCTGCCACAGTGCCACCTCAACTGCAAGCCTCTCATCTACAACTACAGACTAACCCTCCTCGAACACTCTCTCAAAGTACGTGGAGGAAGCAAACTCTTCCACAATCCCTTAGTCTGCAATCCGGGCATGACTCTACCCCCGATCATCACTTGCCCTAACAATTAGAGGCATGTACCATCCATGATCAGATTTTGGAGAAGAGGCTTCAAGAGCTTGGTAAGCGAATGAAGGCCATCAATAAAGCTTCCTCCTCTAGGCCTTATGATAGATTTAGCGGTGAATCTCCATTCAAAGAGAGGATCTTGAGGGACCACCGATCCCATTGATCATGTGAAAACCTTCAAAGCAGCACTGCTCTATCAGAAAGCATCTGACACTATCCTCTATCGGGCCTTCCCTACAACTCTTAAAGGGGCGGCCCGATAGTGGTACTCCAATCTGAAGCCGGCCTCCATCCACTTTGTTGCCTAAAGGTAGCAACCTAAGAGGGGGGGAGATAAATTGGGTTCTTATAAAATTTTAATCAAATTTACTTCTTAAAGAGGGGGGGGGATAAATTGGATTCTTATAAAATTTTAATCAAATTTACTTTCTAAATAAGTATGTGGTTTGATTTTAACCAAAGTGGTGTGTTGAAATATAAATAATATAAACAGCAGAATTAAGATAACAAAATCAAACTATGAAAGTAAAGCAAGAATTATAAGCATGCAAAGTATGCAAAGGAAAAGAAGAAAAGAGCACAACATAAATACAGAAAGATTTATAGTGGTTTGGTGTAACCCGTATCTATGTCCACTCTCTAAGCTTTACTTAAAATTTTTACTATAATCCATCCTTGATTATAGTGTGTTTATTTTTTAGACTCACAAACAAACCTAATTGATTTTCATGGGAGCACTAACCAAAACCTAACACTATTAGTTTTTCGCATTTACTAACAATCTAGTTGATTTTTCAGACTCACCAACCAAAATCTATAATGTCCAATTCCGAACTTGGATGGGCTTAATCCCCAAGTTTCTTTCTCTCAAAGAAACTTGTAAAGAAATCAAAAATATAAGTACAGAAATTCAGCATAGAAATAAAAAAAGAAATAAAACTCTTTAAATTTCAATAAAAAAGCTGATAATGTGCTCGATCGAAGCTTGGCTTTTCTTCAATTTGTACTTGAGAGAATGAAGAAGATGTTGAAAAAGATTGCTTTGAAGACTTGCTGAAATCTATGCATAACTTTCCTCTCTCTTTTTTTTCTTTGGATATTCAATGTTCCTCATCAAAATTGAAAGATTCTCTCTTTAAATCCCTTTTATATTCTTTTTCAATTGATTCTCCACCTTTTAAATATCTTTAGAGATGGTTGGAGGAGAGTTCTAACCGTTAGAAGCTCTGAAATAGCCGTTGGGATCGAAAAATAGCCATTGCAAAACTATCCATTGAAGGCCACGCAAAACGAGACTTCTTGACTTTTTATGAGATCTTTCATCAGATTTCGAGATCTCTTGATTCTAAATCGAGATATCTTGCCAGAACCACGAGACCTTTCAAGAATCCTACAAGACCTCTCGCTCTCAAAGCACTAAAACTAAGTTTCTATCTTCTGAGATCGAGATGTCTCGAGCTCAACTCGAGATCTCTCGAAATCATGCTAGAATTGCGTTTGGATATGCCAGTCAGCTCGAGAGCTCTCAAAAAAGTTTCAAGGCCTCTAGAAAACTACTCCAAGGCTATTTTGAGAAATTTTTGCTTCCAATCAAGAAGATTTAATTTTTATTTGAATTTTATTTTATGTCTTCCTTGTTTTGATCAAAGAGCTCTCATTCTTCTGATCTTTGAAAGTTTAAGAAAAATTTCTTCTTTAAAAATCTTGACTTGATGAATTTTTATAGATCTTTTCTTAAAATGATTCTTCAATTTAAATACCTGAAATGACCTACATCCACTCATAAAATACATGGTTAAATACTCAAACACTTAAAGTTTGGCAATCATCAAAATCAATCATGGAGTCAACAATCTTCTCCTTTTTTATGATGGCAAAACTTTGAGTATATGCATAATAAAAATAAATAATGTGTTTCAATGCATTTTGCTAATATGTATCATAAAAACATGAAGTACTAGATCAAATACATGAATGCACACTTCATAAATTTTCTCAATTAATCTTTAAAACATCAAAACTTTAAATTTCTTAAGCATCAATCCTTCAAACATATACTCAACATACTTGTTCTTCTTTTTGATAACATCAAAAAGCTTATGAAAAGAAATAAGAAACCATCAAAATCAACATCAAAGCATTAAATTAAGAAATGTATTAAGTTCATAAAATCAATTAAATGAATCATCTTCCTTTCAAAAAATTTATTCTTTAACTCAAATTAAGTTTCAAATATTCATTTTAATTTCAGAAGGCTCTCTCTCTTTTTAAATTAATATGATCTTTAATCAGATTTTTAGATATGTACTTTTAAACTTTAAGGAGAATAGAGCTTTTCAAAAGATTTGAACATAAAATCGAGTATAGCATTTAATTCAATATTCAATCTTTTTTTTCTTAAGAAATTTTAGTCAATTGAGTTCGAGAAAGATATGTATCGAAAATATATCGAGCAAAGTAAAATAAGCAGTATCAAAAAAATAGATAGTTATATTTTTAAATTTATTACTTTAAGTAGAAATTACTTCAATACAAATAATTCATAAAAATTTTGCAATGCATATCAAAAATTTAGTATCAAATTTAAATTTTTAAATAAATTTCAAGATTAAATTTAAAAATTTATTTCTTGGAGTAAGAATATTTTTTTAAAATTAATTTAACTTCAACTAATTATCTAAAAATAAGATAGAGCAATCAAATCATGTAAATTAAATTGGATAATAACATGAAAGCTTCATTTATGAAGATCATAAAGTAATAGATTAAAAATTTAAGATCAAAATTTATTTATCTTAATATAAATTAGTCAAAATTTTTAATCAAATCAAGTTAGAAAATATCTCTCCCCATGTTTTTCATACTTATAGCAAGATTAATTTACTTTTCAATTTCTCTCCTTTTTTCAAATCAAGCAAATTTAACACGAATTTACCCACAAAATTTAGATTTTTTAAATTTGAAAGATATTTTAAATTTTAAAGTTATTTTTAATTAATTGATTATTTTTTTTAATAATTTTTCTTTCTTACTTTAGCAAATAAAATTATTTTAAAATTAAACAAAATTCAAGAGGATAAGCATCAATTGAGTGAACTAAGCATTAATGATTCCAAATATCAATCAAACATCGCATTTACTCAAGAAGACACCAATTTTTTTTTTAAAAAAATATTTCTTGTTAAATTCAAATAAGAATAAATATTGAGAGGATCAAAGAAAAACTATGATATGAACATTTATCAAAAAAAAAAATTATTTAAATTTAGATCATCCTTGTCATAAGAAATATCACTCAATTAAGTTTAGAAAATGTATGAAATTCTTTGAATTTATCTTAAATGGTATCACATCAAGAGTATATCAATCTAAAATAAATTTGAGATATCATATTCAATTCTTTTGCCCAAAAATAATATAATAAAATACAAAACAAAAATTATACCAATGATACCAAGAATAAAAATTTTCTTAGGAAGAAACATCTTGATATCAATTAAACTAAAATTTAGACTAAGTCATGATATTCTTGGCTCAATATCATTTAAAGATTAATTTGCAAATTCAGCTTGATACCAATGATTTTAGTTTTGAATTGATAAAGATGAATTAATTTAAATTAAATAGTTTTGAGGATTTTGAATGATAAATCAATTTGAATTGATATCAGCAAATCAATTAAAATAAATCATAAAAAAATTTTCAGTACTTCTTCAAAAAGATCATCTCTTCTTTTTCTTAAGAAATATCAAGCAATTATGGGTTCAGAAAAGATATGTATTTTTGAATTTATTTCAAATGATATCATATCAAACGATATAGCGGTGCAAAACTAGATTTGAAACAAAGACATTCTTCTCTTTTTGCCAAAAGATAAATCAATCAAATATATGGCAATTAGAAAGCTGTTTGATATCAATTACTTAAAACTGAAGTCCTCATTAAATGTTTAGCTTTAAGGATAAATGATAACTTTCTTGAAACATCTTATTAGATATCAACTTCAAAAGATTCAAGAAGATCATTTCAAATTCAATTTTCAAAATCAATCAATTGAAACAAAATAAGAATATTCATCAATAAATTTTCTTTTAAGATAAGAAAGGGCAATCAAATCAATAATCGAGAAAGATATTCAAATCAATTTGGAAAAATCAAAAATTAATCAATTAGGGGGGGTTCCGATAATCAAATAGTATAAGATCAAATCAAGAAAAAATTAGATGAAAGCTCTATGAGTTTTATTCAACTAGAATGTTTTAAAATTCTTAGGGGTTAACCTAAAATACAATTCAAATTAACACTTCAAGTACTTGATCTTGTATTAATTGAATATCTTATTTTCAAGTACTTAAGTCATACAATTTTTTTTAAAGAATTTTAATAGTTAAGTATCTTATGGGGGAATGTCAAAATTTGTTCAATTTATAAGTTTAGCATCCAAATAGTTTCATGAACAATCAAGCTTATAATAATTTAAGTTTCTCAAATAATTAAAGATCAATATAGCATGATACAAAGGATTGAACAAGCATGCTGAATTTAGAATAAAATAATGAACTTAAAATAAATAATCAATATGATATACGATCAATACATCAAACTTTCAAAACATGGAGTATGATCATTATAAATAATGATAAATCATCATAATCAATCAAATAAAGTATATTTAGAAAATAATGATCATTATAATTATGCTAATTAATAATCAAAATATATTTAGTAAATAATAATGGCATGATGTAAAATAAAGTTTAGATTTTATCAAACATTATCACCCATCCAATTTCATTTCCAAGACATCCATCAATAAGAATTTTCCTTCTTTAGTTTCATTGGATCCTTGGTGTACCTGCAAACGTATTTACTAGATTTTAGTACCCAAGCCATCTTGGGTCTATTAAGGTTAGAGCTTATGGTTCCTTTTGGAATCCATATTTGCTTAATCAAAGTATGATCAATTCTTTTAGTATTACATTCAAAAATTTTATGGCCAACTTTGTTGCATTTAAAATAAACTATAGAGTGATTTTTAGAATAAGCTTTTGTAAACATATTCTTAACAAGTTTTTATTTTCTTAAGAAGTTATATCCAATTTCAGCTTTATTAAAAATAGCTTTTTGATTATTCAATATTGCTTAAAGCTTTTGTGATCCGATTGTAAACTTATTGAATATAGACTTCAATGTTTCAAATTTTTTTTTTTAATTTAGCATTTTCTTCCAAAAGAGATTTCTTAGATCTTAGGAGTTTTTTTTTCCTTCAATGTAAAGCTTTGATTTTTTAAATTTCTCTTTCAACTTAATATTTTTTTCAACTAAAGATTTTTCAAATTTGAATAGTACATCCCTTTTTTAGTCAAAGAATTTATTTTTTTTAAATATTTTTTTTATTTAATAATTTATTCCTTTCATCAGCTAAAAAAAGATTAGACTTTTTGAGTTTTTTATTTTTGAGCTTTAGTTTTTTAAATTTATCCATTAAATCATTAAAGGCTTCAAACAATTCATCAAATGTAAATTCAAAGAAATTTTCTATGTTTACCTCATTATTGAGAGCCATGAGGCAAGGATTTGTAATACTTTTTTTCTCTTTCTCATTTTTCTTTTCCCCTTTATCAATGCCTTCTTTTTTTTTTGTTTCATCTTTTTTTTTTCTTTTCATCCTTATGAGCCATAAGGCATAAGTTAGGGTGAGCTTTCATTTCTTCTTAAGAACTTGATATTTTTTCTTGTTTTGCTCCCTCAAAAATAGTTTTTAATTTCTTCCAAACTTATTTTGCTGAAATGCAAGAAAAAATTAGATTAAACTCATTTATATCTAATGAACAATAAAGTATATTTAAAGCCTTAGCATTTAGATACATTAATTCTTCATCAATAAATGACGTATTTTGTATGTGAGGGCCATTGACAATAATTTTTCATAGATTATAGTCATGTGATTGTATAAAAAATTTTATTCTAATTTTTTAATATATGTAATTTAATCCATTTAACAGTGGAGGATGATCAATAGAATGGCCTTCATTCAAAAAGAATTCCATTTGGATTGCCAAGATCTTTTACTCTTGATAGTTAGATCAAAAATCAATAATAGATCACCTGCTCTAATACCAATTATTGCCTAGAGGTAGCAACCCAAGGGAGGATGGATTGGGTTCTTCTAAAGTTTTAATCAAATTTACTTTCTAAATAAGTATGTGCTTTAATTTTAACCAAAGTGGTATGTTGAAATGTAAACAATATAAGCAATAGAATTAAGATAATAAAATCAAACGATGAAAGTAAAGCAAGAATTATAAGCATGCAAAGTATACTAAGAGAAAGAAGAAAAGAGCACAACATAAATACACAAAGATTTATAGTGGTTCGGTGCAACCTGCACCTATGTCCACTCTCCAAGCTTTTCTTAAAATTTTTACTATAATCCATCCTTGATTACAATGTGTTTATTTTTCAGACTCACAAACAAATCTAGTTGATTTTCATGGGACCACCAATCAAAATATAACACCGTTAGTTTTTTGGGTTCATTAACAATCTAGTTGATTTTTCAGGCTCACCAACCAAAATCTACAATATCCAATTCTAGACTTGGATAGGCCTAATCCCTAAGTTTTTTTCTCCCAAAAAAACTTATAAAAAAATCAAAAATATAACTACAGAAATTCAACATAGAAATAAAACTCTTTAAATCCCAATGAAGAAGCTGATGATGTGTTCGATCGAAGCTTGGCTTTTCTTTAATTTTTACTTGAGAGGATGAAGAAGATATTGAAGAAGATTTTTTTGAAGGCTCGCTGAAATCTGTGCATAACTTTTCTCTCTTTTTTCTTTTCTTTGGATATTCAATTTTTCTCATCAAAACTGAAAGATTCTCTCTTTAAATTCCTTTTATATTCTTTTTCAATTGATTCTCCACCTTTTAAAAATCTTTAGAGATGGTTGGAAAAGAGTTCTAGCCATTGGAAGCTTTGAAATAGCCATAGGGGTTCAAAAAGTAGCCATTGCAAAACTATCAGTTGAAGGTTGTCCTCGTAAAATGAGATCTTTTGATTTTTTACGAGATCTCTCATCAGATTTCGAGACCTCTCAATTTTGAATCGAGATGTCTCGTCGGAACCATGAGACCTCTCAAGAATTCTGTGAGATCTCTCGCTCTCAGAGCATGAAAACTAAATTTCTATCTTCTGAGATCGAGAGGTCTCAAGTTCAACTCGAGACCTCTCAAAATCGTGTTAGAACTATGTTTGGGCATACCAGTCCACTCGAGAGCTCTCGAAAAAATTTTAAGGCATCTCGAAAACTGCTCCTAAACTATTTTGAGAGATTTTTGCTTTCAATCAAGAAGATTTGATTTTTATTTGAATTCCACTTTATGTCTTCCTTGTTTTGGTCAAAGAGCTCTCTTTCTTTTGATCTTTGAAAACTTAAGAAAAATTTCTTCTTTAAAAATCTTGACTTGATGAGTTTTTGTAGATCTTTTCTTAAAATAATTCTTCAATTTAAATACCTGAAAAGACCTACATCCACTCATAAAATACATGGTTAAATATCCAAACACATAAAGTTTGGCAATCATCAAAACCAATCATGGGTTTAACACACTCTTTCGGATAGTTGAGCTGATCTCTGGCTATGTACTTTATCAGTAGCCGCAAGCAGCAGAAGTGGTCCAACTACCTCAATACTATTCCCCAGAGAGAAGGTGAGTCGATCCGTAGCTATGTTAGCCACTTTAATGCAGCAACCTTAGATGTCCGCGACCTCGATTAGTTGATTGCAATGACCGCTTTGATGAGTGGATTGCAAAAGAACAACTTGAAGAAGTTATTGGTAAAATCCTTCCCCCAAGACTACACAGGGATGTTGGAAAACCAGCCAAGTATTCCCGCCTAGAAGAAACTTTTGATGAAGATGTCCCTGCCAACTCTACCCCGATGGGATCCAATAAGGAGCACTACCCTAAAGAACAAGAAACTTATCGTTGGTGCTCCCGATCTCCACCTCAGAAGCAGAGCACAGGAGGTCGATCCTCCCAAAGATCATTGATCTTCAGGCCCCCAAAGGAGAGACTGGTAGCATTCTCCACCAAGGCATTACTATAATTACATGCCTCTGAATGCCTCGAGGGAAGAGGTTTTGATGGAAATCCACTCTGAGCTCCCTCAACCTCCAAAAATGCGGATGAAGCTTGAATACTGCAACTCTATGAGGTATTGCTTATATCATCATGACCATGGTCATGATAGCGAGGACTATCGCCTCCTCCGTGACGTGATCGAAAAGCTTGTTTGTAAAGGAAGGCTTAATCACTTCATCCAAGAAAGAACTCTCCCACACCGACCTCCTACAAGAGTTTGGAACCACCTCGCCAGCCTCAGCAACTCATCCCAACACCAATTCAAGAGGCGGAGGAACCACTGGACGTAGAAGAGCAACCTCTCTGAGGTGAAATTCATATGATCACTAGAGGGTCACCGAAGTCGACAGCATTGAAAGGGTCGAGGCTTGAAGATTGGATCAGAGATGTGATAACTTTCAATAAGCAAGATGCAGAGAGTATTCAACAACCACATAATGATGCTGTGGTTGTAACTTTGAACATTGCTGATTATAATGTACACCATGTATTCATCGATAATGGAAGCTCAGTCAATATTTTATATTTTTCTATATTTTTTCAAATAAAATTTTTCTCCGATCGATTAAGTAGATTTGATACACCGATCCAAGGATTCTCCAAAAGTTTAGTAATTTTGGAAGGAATAATTAAGCTATCCGTCACAATAGGCATCCCACCAAAGCGAGTAACAATTCATGTTGACTTTTTTGTCGTAAAACTTTTCTCAGCTTATAATGCAATTCTTGAATGACCTGGCCTTTGGATATTAAGAGCTCTAGTGTCCAACTACCATTTAATGGTTAAATTCTTGATAGTTAATGGAGTTGGTAGAATCCGAGGTGACCAAATTATGGCATGATAATGTTTTACTGCTAGACTGCAGATGAGCGATCAACCAAAACTCCAGCTAGAGCTTCCAATAGGGCTAGACACCCAAGATGACCTGACCGAGGAATGCGCGCGGCCATCCAAGGAACTCTTGGAAGTTCCTCTAAGGAAGGAGAATTCACATTGAACTATGAAGATCGGCTTATGCCTCGACCAGGTAATAAGAAGCCAACTAATCGCTCTTTTGTAGGCAAATGTAGATCTATTCGCATGGTCAGCCACGAACATGCCCGGTATTGCCTGAAGGTGATGGCCTACTACCTAAAGATGCACCCGACCTACCACCTAATAAAGCAAAAGAAGCAGAGTTATGCCTCGAAGCACCAAAAAGCCATCATCAAAGAACTTGATAAACTGCTCAAAGCCAGTTTCATCAAAGAGGCAATATACCCTGATTGGTTGGCAAATATCATGCTAGTGAAGAAGGTGAATGGAAAGTGCCAAATGTGCGTTGACTTCACCGACCTAAACAAGACTTGCCTGAAGGATAGCTACCCGCTTTCTAGAATCGATCAACTGGTTGATGCCACATCGGGGCATGAGCTCTTCAGCTTTATGGATGCCTTCTCCGACTATAACCAAATCTGGATGTCTCCTGAAGATGAGGAGAAAACAACGTTTATAACTAACCAAGAATTGTTATGTTACAGGATGATGCTCTCTGGCTTAAAAAACGTCGGAGCCACATACCAAAGACTAGTGAATAAAATCATCAAAGATCAGATCGATAGGAATATGGAGGCATATGTTGACGACATATTGGTCAAAAGCTGTGCAACTCCAGACCATATCTTGGACCTCCAAGAAACCTTCAACATCCTTCGTCGATATCAGATGAAATTGAACCATATGAAGTATACTTTTGGGGACACTGCCAGCAAGTTTCTTGGCTTCATGGTTTCGCACAAAGGCATTGAGGCAAATTTTGAAAAAATTAAAGCAGTCCTGAAAATAACTCCATCTAAAATAATTAAAGAGGTACAATGCCTAACTTGCAAACTAGCCACTCTTAACCATTTTGTCTTCAAGTCGGTCGAGAGGTGTCTTTTCCTTTTTCAAATAAGGTAGCCGAAGAATTTTCAATGAACCTCAAAATGTCAAGAGGCTTTCGAAGAACTAAAAAAGAACCCTAATTCCCCATCTTTGCTCACCAAACCACAATCAAGCGAGGAGCTCCTTTTGTACCTGACCATTTCTCTGGTGGCTATCAATGTAGTTCTCATTTGAGAAGAAGGACAACTGCAAAAGCTAATCTATTATACCAGCAAGGTCCTTCATGATGCAGAAATTAGGTATACTAAGTTGAAAAAACTGATCTTTGCACAGATCATCATAGCAAGAAAACTCCGATCCTATTTTCAGGCCCACACTGTAGTATTACTCACGAATCAATGAATTTCTCAGATCAAAATTATTTTAAAATGAAGTCTCTTTGGTTGGGACCATGGATCAATTAATTTCTCAGATCGAAATTATTTTGAAATAAAGTTTCTTTGGTCAAAACCTCGAACGGCAAATTCCTTAGATCGAAATCACTTCAAAATAAAAAATTCCTTTGATCTAGACCTCAGACCAGCGAATTTCTCATATCAGAATCGCTTTGAGATAAAGCCCCTTTGGCCGGGACTACGGATCAGCAAATTTCTCAGATTGGAATCATTTTGAAATAAAGTCCCTTTGATTAAGACCATGGATCAGCGAATTTCTCAAATCAAAATTGCTTCAAAATAAAATCCCTTTGGTTGGGACCTCGGACAGTGAATTTCTTATATCGAAATCGCTTCAAAATAAAAATCTTTTTGGTCAGGACCTTGAACCAGCAAATTTCTCAAATCGGAATCGCTTTGAGATAAAGTCCCCTTGGTAGGGGCCATGGATCAGTGGACTCCTTAGATCAGATTCGCTTTAAGACAAAAGTTTCTTAGATCTGAGTAGTTGAATCCCTATGATCGGAACATCAATCCAAAAAAGTCTCTCAGACTGGAGAAGCAAAATCTCTGTGATCGGGATATCAACCAGCAGAATTCCATTTTGGCCTAACAACATTATAAGAAGTTAGGATGTGTTAAGAAAAAATAAGAAAGATAGCAACCTTTTATTGAAGAAAATTCTTACAAGAGCAATAACATTACTATTTCTTTTACAAGAAACCAAGAAAAGAAAAATAGAAAATGGCACACCAAAATTGCAATAAGTCCTACAAAATCGGAATCCTTAATACAGTCTTCTTTATTTTGTAAATAGGAAGATGTGATTGTAAAGCCCACTGAGGTTGAAATTGCATCCACTTGATGCTTGTTTCTCCATGGCACCGAAGCTTTGGAAGCCAATAATCGATGCTCGGATTGAGGGGAGTGGCAAGCTAAAGGTGATGAAGATCCCATCAAAGTTGAAGCAGTATTTGCTTAGAATCCAACTCTACAAAGCCTCAGACCAAGAAGCCCTCCAATAACCCAGATGCATGATAGATACCTCAGAAAAATAGTTAGGATTGCATCAAAACATCCCATCAAAGCATCCTATAGATGAGAAAGCTTTGAAGGCAGGGGATGCGACCCTAATTGTCACCCCCAAGGGGCGGCTCGACCCTCCTCCCCTTCGAAAGTGGCACACCACACAAGCACCCAAAGAACTAACACTAGACCACTACCCTCATCGGGCAAGGGAACAGTGACAAAGCTCTCTGAGCGAAGGGAGCGACTGCCTCCATGAGGAGAAGCAAAATGATAAAGATCTCAAGATCGTGAATACAGATGCTCCTTAATTAGAACATCTATCATGAACATCCTTGAAATAATGGCGAACCAAGGAAGCCCTGCTACCACTTCAAGTAGGCAACTACAGCCAAAATGAAGGAACATAACTCCTTTTCCCCTAGAGGGGTAACACCATTCTGTCACCATCCTATAGAATGTTTTGAATGTCATCGATGGAAAACAAAATGAATGAGAGTGCCTCTTTAAAAAGAAGAGATCCATCATAATGACCTCTGTTGAATCACACCACGTGCTAGTCCACGGATTAGATGAATCCCCTGCCCCACCTCTGTACGTCAAAGCCTAACATGTTGATCATGGTTACATTGCTTGTTAAATCATGTGCATTTAATCCTACACAGGAAAACAAGCACAATCCATCGATCACGTGCACCATTAACAAGATTGATTCATATGCCCTTGAGTTAGAATTAATTAACTTAAACCTCTGAGTTGAACTCTTTAGCTCCTCATATTAGAGTAAAACTGGAAAGCTAAACTAAAGAAGAGAAGATCTTCAAAAACAAAAAGAACTTCATTTATGAAGAATTTTTTTTACAGGAATTTAGA
Organism: Cocos nucifera; assembly: GCA_006176705.1. Classification (NCBI taxonomy): domain Eukaryota; kingdom Viridiplantae; phylum Streptophyta; class Magnoliopsida; order Arecales; family Arecaceae; genus Cocos; species Cocos nucifera. The sequence continues at coordinate 543,112 of QRFJ01000867.1, forward strand.
CAATTCGAGAATACATAAATAAAGAGGGGATCAAGAGACATCCTTCAGATCGTATTTTGGCCATATCGGTACAAGCTGCTTCTAGGTCATCATTTAAGAAATCCAGATTTAATTCTAGATACCGAGAAGCCACCCCACTTTAGACAAAATGCTTCGCCTCTTTGTAGGCATCGATTGCAAATCTATCTTTCTCGTCTTCAAATTTCTTTGATGACCAAAAATTTTCGAAGGCCCTTGAAGCAACAACTTCGACTCATGCCTTTATGTCACACTGCAACATGGCCATTTTCTCTTCTACCACCTTTAATGCAACTCGGGCCCCCACCTCAAATGCCTCGGCTTCAATAAGCCGAGCCTTAAGCGCCTTTACCTCCACTGTCAGAGCCTCGTTTACGCCTAACAGGTGAGAGTTCTCCTCGACAAACTTCATCAGCACCGTCTCCATTTCTTGGGCCCTCTTCTCAGCAACATCGGCCCTAGCAAAGGTCTCTCTAGCCACTTTTGATGCCTTGTCTTTCGTAACTTTAAGCATTTCAGTCTCTATCTTGTATTTTACCACTTCGGATGAAAGCTCAGCAGTACACTCCATAAACCTATTTAAATAGTGGGCAAACTATCGGAACATTCATCATAATTCATGATTAATATGTTTCAAGGTAAAGAAATTGAATGACGTATAATGATACACATCTCCAACTCACCTAAATTAAGCAATCCACTACTTTACACCTTTTTGTTTTCAGAGGCTCGACCAATAACTTGGTCACGTCAGCTGGGTAGAGAAAATTAGAAAATGCCCTACATGCGAAATTGTAATCCTCCAGGGTGGATGCTCCTAGTTGTACTCCAATCGACATGGTCCTAGAAGGTCCTGCAGCCACAATAGGCTGCACTCCGACCGTCGAAGCATTGGAAATCCTTGTGGCTTCAATCAGCTGCTGCACTCCGACCGTCGAAGCATTGGAAATCCTTGTGGCTTCAATCAACTGCACTTTGTCCAGAGTGATCCTAGAAGTTTAGTCAACTTCAATTGGTTCCTCATCAGGAAAAAGATTAGAGACATTGAGGGCTGGTAAACTTAAAATAGCCTCGCTGAACAAACATTCAACAGGGCTCCTCTGACTTTCCTCAAGAATTGGAGAGTCCAAACCATGCGAGATTCGCATGATCTCAAAACCCCCAATAGTAGGGGGTTCAGGATCTTTTGACTCAGAGATCGAAGGTGCGGGAAGAAATCCAACCCAGGCGCGTGCAGACCTACCACTAACCATCTCCATCTTCCTCTTTCGAAGAGTCTTTGAGCCTAATACTTTTGGCATATTCAGATCCACCCCTGCAATCAAATATGTTTATCTATTGACATTAGATTTTGAAATCTAGATAAATAAGATCATAGGACAAGGAGTAAGTATGCACCTTCGGGACTAGTTTGACTAATGCTCACGTTAAATAAGCTTTGCTCAGATAAGAGCTCTTTTAGCTCTAGAATTTCAAAGCCATGCAAGGTTTCCAAATCTTGAATCAAACACTGGTCGAGTGGCGGATCCTTTAGCATAGCCTCCTGAGGTTCACCCTAGTCCACAAAACCCCACTCTTCACCTGAAGAGGGAGAAACAAATAGAAAACATCTTTCTAGCCATGAATGATAGAAGGAGTGCCCTGAATCAATGGAGAAATATTTTTTCTACTCCTAGGGGTCACATACTACCATCCATGAGATCCAGGATGCCTCTTCAAAGTAAAGTAGTAATGGAAAAGCATGATACTAGGCTCAACCCCAATCAAAATACATGCCGTGGTGAAGCTGCAGATATGTCACCATGAATTCGGCACCACCGAGCGGAATGACATCTCCAGAAAATGAAAAAGGATGATGAAGAAGGGATGGAGAGGAAATCTTAACCCGTCTTGGAAGCATTCCTCATATAAACTAATCCGACCCGAAGGGAGTCTGCAAGCATACTCCTCAGCCTTTGGAACCTTCAATCAAAATTCAGGAAGAATATGGAACTGACTATAGATTAGCACCAGATCCCTCTCCATCACCTCAGATCGAAAAGTCATCGGTGCAAAACCTATGTCTCTAGCATGAGCCATTCCTCCAACAAAGAAAGAAAAAGAGGAAAATGAAAGAAGATAGTCTGAAGAAAAAAGCCTACGACAGAAGAAAATAATGAGGCAAAACTTCTTGTCCAACCCAAAATTTATACACATGTCGAATCAATGGGATTTTCGAATGCTCCGCCTGCTCAGAGCATTAAATATGGGAAACATGAATCAATGTAACATGGACACATGGTGAGTGTCATTTGGATACAGCCCTCATCGCTGATACAACAACCAATGATGGCTATAATCATGCTTTGTGCCACTCCCAAAGGGAGGTTCGAAGATGAATGATAGCAATCATCATGCGACGAATGGTTTCAATTCCATTCCTTTCAAACCCTTTCAAATTCGATCATAAATGCCTCGAAAGTGACAAAATACACCTCAGCTCGGGACGTAGACTAGAGGTGTGATAGAGAAAGAAAGAGAAAGAACTAATCACTTTGGTGAAAAAACAAGTTTTATTCATAATTCGTCAATACCATACCGACTTACAAGAAGATGAAAAAGAAACATGATTTTGAATGACTATCTCAATGATTGGCCCCAGAATAGCTCTCCCCAGCATTAGCCTCTCCTATCTATGAGATGGATTCGACACTATTTGTTACCACGGGCATATCCGATGAGCTCGCAAATTTCTCGAGATAGTGGCACATCACAGCCTTTAAACTCCTATCGGGAGAATCTACCCACAAAGACTCAATATGGTCTGAACCGTTTGATGGAAGATGAGCCTGAGCCATCTCCTTACACCTCTCAAAGCCAGCAAAAAATTTCAATCTACAAGCCTTGATCACAACATCGGCCCCTCTTTTATAAAGTCGATCAAGCCTCTCGTTAACCCTTCATAACTCGATCTCTAACATTGACGGCTCATGAATCACAAGCGCACCACAAGTTGGAAGGCCTTCAGGTCTTCGAGATGTTCCCTCTTCAAGATGCCCTTCGATAGAAGTCCTAGGTCCCTTGTTCAATCTCTTATTGGAATCTCTTGGAGAGCGAGTCTTGGATGCTAAACTCCTCCTCCCTTCAAGCATCCTCCTTAGATGATTGATGTCGTCACGGGCTCGATGATAGTCCTGCTCGATCTTAGACCTTCATCTCTCAAGAACTTCATTTCTTCTGTGGACCCTTTCCAATTTGATGTCTTGACAATCGATCATGTCCTGAGCCTCAGAAAGCACCTTCTTAGAGCAGCCGATCTCTTTGACCAAATCGGCATTAGCGGCCTTCTCTTATTCCAAGTGGTACCTCAACCTGTCTATCTCCTCCTTCACCTCAGCTAATTCTAAAGCTGAAGTTTAGAGAACAATCCCAACGAAACTAACCAAATAGTATCCTAGCAAGGCCAAAGATCTCAGAGCACCCTCAATTTGGTGCTGAGCACCTTCTCCTTCCAGAGCTCATCTTTCGTCAAAAGAAAGGTAGTTCTATAAAAACTCTACAACAACCCTTAGAGTTTCAGCAGCAATCGAAAAAGGAGTCAATATTTGAGAAGTTTCTGTTTGTACTTCAATTGGAGGATAACTTGTAGCGAGGACCGCCTTTGTGACCTCGATTACCCCCACCGGTGCCTTGAGGCCGGACGTACCCATGACTTCCGCCACCCTTGTAACAAAATCACCTACAGGAACCTCCATCGAAGGAGTCGAGAGAGTCACCTCTACAGCAGGCTCCATCATCGAATCTACCAGCATGGTCGTGACTCTTGTCGTCAAGTTCACCAATCTAGCTCTAAACTCTGACATAGCCTTCGATGGATCATCTATATGGAGCAGATCCTTCCCCCTTTGATGCACCAAATCATAAGAGAGTGCAACTGGATGAGCAGCACCCTGAACCCTAATGACAAGGCTTTTAGAAACCCAAGATTGGGCAGAAGGTGCCCTAGCCTATCTCCTCCGGGTCAATAATATTTGCAGCTTCCTTGCCCACGCAGGATCCATTTAGTTTTTAAGATCCGAGGAAAGAACTTTGAGTAGCGAGGACAGTAGACACTGCTGTTGCAATCATTGCCCTCTCACCTTCTGAGCATACTTAAAAGAAGGAAGATGAAGATGAGAGGATGCCTCTTTTAAATCATTTCCTCAAAAGAATCTATGGTCGAATGGATTCCCCAATCATAATCATTCGTACGCTATAGGATGACGTCATCAACTATTAAATGCCAGAAGCATCATTAGAAATGAAAAAGCAGGCCACCCAATCCAAGGTGTTCCTAAAGAATAGTCCTTTCGTTTGATTCTCAGACTTAGCACTAGGAGGGTAATATTACGGTAGTAATGTGAACACCTCGGATCAGCCTGGCTGATGTCTAGATCACCTCAAATTAGTATAAAAACATCAATACTCTGAGGCAGAAGTGCCTCAGACCCCTCCGATCCGCGAGGTGAGTCGAAGCGTGCAACCAAGCCGATTCCATGACCTCGCTTATAATCCTTTAGATCACTTTGGATGAATATCCTTTCATCAATCCCAATGATTTCATTTTGAGATAAATGGCGACCTAGCTATAATCCAACCATGATCAGGCTGTTCCCCACTACACCTAAACTTGTGGAAATAAATAAGTTATTTCAACCATGCCAGTAACAGCCTTCCTATTCTAAAAAATGGCCATAATTTTGAAATGATGTGATTAGTGGTCCAAAATTAGCGGACCAGCATAACATCCGCAAAATATCTTCTCTACAAATATCCTAAGCTTCGAGGGGCCAGGTAAGAAAAAAATCCTTCTTAGAGAACCCGTTGTTGCTTTCTTGTTCTCTACTGACTTAAGCATTGAAGAATCCTCGCCGAAGCCAAATCCTCCAGCTCAGACTTTATTTTGCAGATCACTCTAGCATCTCAGCGTAAGATCGACTGCTCTACTCCTAAAGTGCATCATTTCAAGCAACAACATAGGACGTGCTTAGATGGTTTGTTACATCGCAAATAATCGCTTGCAGCCATATCATGATTAAAGTTGTAGAGGAACTTGTAATATAGGGCATGCTTAGATGGTCTATTACATCGCAGACAATCGCTTGCAGCCACCTCATGGTTAAATGTGTAGAGGAACTTGCAATGTCTTATTTTTTAATGGCAGATCTGGGCCTTCTTCATAGTTTTATAGCCTAAAAGTTACAACCCAAGAGAGAGGTTGAATTGGGTTCTTATAAAAATTTTAATCAAATTTGCTTTCTAAATAAATATGCACTTTAATTTAAGCAAAATAGAGAGTTTGTGAGGTAAAGGCTTGAAGCTACAGTGGAAGTAAGATAGTGTGTACAAACTAAGAATATAAATAATGCAAATCAAAAATAATATGTTGATCCTATGATTGATTTTGATGATTACCAAACTTTGAGTATTTGAGTATTTAACCATGTATTTCATGAGTGAATGTAGATCTTTTCAGGTATTTAAATTGAAGAATCATTTTAAGAAAAGATCTATAAAAATTTATCAAGTCAAGATCTTTAAAGAAAAAAAATTTCTTAAGCTTTCAAAGATTAGAAGAAAGAGAGCTCTTTGACCAAAACAAGGAAGACATAAAGTAGAATTCAAATAAAAATCAAATCTCCTTGATTGGAAGCAGAAATTCCTCAAAATAGTCTTAGAGCAATTTTTGAGATGTCTCCAAATTTTTTTGAGAGCTCTTGAGTAGACTAGAACATTCAAACACAGTTTTGGCATGATTTCGAGAGGTCTCGAGTTGAACGTAAAATGTCTTGATCTTAGGAGATAGAAACTTAATTTTTATGCTCTGAGAGTGAGAGGTCTCGTAGGTTTTTCGAGAGGTCTCACCATTCTGATGAGACATCTCGATTTAAAATCGAGAGATCTCAAAATTTAATGAGAGGTCTCATAAAAAATCGAGAGATCTCATTTTGCACAGATAGCCTTCAACGGATAGTTTTGCAACGACTATTTTTTGATCTCAACGACTATTTCAAAGCTCCCAATGACTAGAACTCTCCTTCAACCATCTCTAAAGATATTTAAAAGGTGGAGAATCAATTAAAAAAAAAGAGAGATTTAAAGAGAATTTCTATTAGTTTCAGTAAGAAATATTGAATATCCAAAGAACAAAAAAGAAAAGAAAGTTATGCACAAATTTTAGCAAGCATTCAAAGCAAGCTTCTCCAACATCTTTCATATTCTCTCAAGCATAATTTAAAGAAAAGCCAAGCTTCAATCAAGCGCATCATCGACTTCTTCTTTAGAATTTAAAAGAGCTTAAACTCTATTTTTTATACTGTACCAAAACTTTTATTTATAATTTTAATTTTTTTATAAGTTTTTTTGGGAAAAAGAAACTTGGAGATTAGGCCTGCTCAAGCCTAAAATTAGATATAGTAGATTTTGGTTGGTGAGCTCAAAAAATCAACTGGATTATTAGTGAATCCAAAAAACTAATGGTGTTAGATTTTGGTTGGTGCTCCTGTGAAAACTAACTATATATGTTTGTAAGCCTGAAAAATAAAAATACTATAATTAGGAGTAGATTATAGTAAAAATTTTAAGAAAAACTTGGAGAGCAGATGTAGGTATGGATTGCACTGAACCACTATAAATCTTTGTGTGTTTGTATTATGCTCTTTTCTTCTTTTCTTTTGCATACTTTGCATGCTTATAATTCTTGCTTTACTTTCATAGTTTGATTTTGTTATTTTAATTCCTCTACTTATATTGCATACATTTCATCACACTACTTTGATTAAAATCAAAGCACATACTTGCTTAAAAAATAAATTTGGTTAAAATTTTATAAGAACCCAATTCATCCCCCCCCTCTCTTGGGTTGCTATCTCTAGACAACAATTGGTATCAAAGCAGGTGCTCTGTTATTGATTATTGACCTAACCGTCTAGAGCTAAATATTTTAGCAATCCAAATTGAGTCTTCATTTAATGAAGGTTATTCTATACATAGACCTCTATTTTTTAATAATTCTAATTATATCTATTGAAAAGCTAGAATGAAAATTTTTATATAAGCATATGATCATAAGTTATGAAAAATTATAATAGATGGCTCACACACGACCAATGCATTGATCGAGCATGACAAAGAACTGGCCTAACTAAATGCTAAGGCTTTAAATATGCTTTATTGTTCGTTAGATTTAAATGAGTTCAATCTAATTTCTTCTTGCATTTCAGCAAAATAAGTTTGGAAGAAATTAAAAACTATTTTTGAGGGAGCAAAATAAGAAGAAATATCAAGCTCCAAAGAAGATAAGAAAGCTCATCCCAACATATGCCTTATGGCTCACGAGGATGGAAAGAAAAAGAAGAAAAAGAAACAAAGAAAAAAGAAAGCATCAATTGAGGGGGAGCAAAGCATAGAAAAGAAAAATGAGAAAGAGAAAGAAGGTATCGTCAATCATTGCCTCATGGCTAATACACATAAGGTAAATCCTAAAATTTCTTTCGATTTTATATTTGATGAGTTATATGAAGCATTTAACAAATTAATGGATGAATTGAAAAAATTAAGGCTCAAAAATAAAGAAATTAAAAGATTAAATCTTCTTTTAGCTAAAGAAAAGAATGAACTTTTAAGTGAAAAAGAAGATTTCTTGAAAGAAAAGAACCTTTTGGCTGAAGAAAAAAATAAAATATTGATTAAGCAAGATGCTTCTTTGAAAGAAAAGCAAAGTTTAGTTGAAGAAAAGCAAATCCTTTCAAAATCTAAAAAATTCTTAATTGAAGAAAAAAAAGCTCTTAAAATCTGAAAGATCTTTTTTGGAAGAAAATGCAAGACTAAGAAAAGAGATTGAAAATTTAAAATCTATGCTTGAGAAGTTTATACTTGGATCACAAAAGCTTCAATCTATTTTGATCAATTAAAAAGCTATTTTCAATAAAGTTGGACTTGGATATAACTCCTTAAGAAAATAGAAATTTGTCAAAAATATATTTAGCAAAGCTTTTCTTGAAAATTATTCAATTGCATGTTTCAAATGTAACAAAGTAGGCCATAAAATTTTAAAATATAATTTTAAAATAATTGGCTAAATCTTGATAAAATAAATTTAGATTCTAAAAGAAATCTTGAGTTCTAACTCCTATGGACCTAAGATGGCTTGGATACTAAAAATTATGAAGTAATTTTGCAGGTATACCAAAGATCCAATGAAACTAAAGGAGAAATTTTTTTTAGATGGATGCCTTGAAAATAAAAATAGATGGATGATGCTATTGAGTAAAATCTAAACTTTTTCTCACATCATGCCATCATTGTTTGATTGATTTTGATGATTTATTATTGTTTAAAATAATCATACTCTATGAATTAAAAATTTGATGTATTGACTTTAATGATTTGTTAACATGTATGCATATGATAATTCTTTTCATATTTTGATAAGTATGATTGATTTTGATGCTTGCAATAACTTAAATATTTTATTTTTTAAATTAATATATTTTTTTCTATATATCAATGATTGAAATGATTAAACTTGAAATTTAGCTTAATATTTTAAGTCTTCCCATATCAATTTTATTTTTGATGAATTTAAACTAAGAGATGCTTAATTGGTTTAAATGTTTTAATTACTAAATTCACAAGAGAAACTAAGTTTGACAATCTCCCATAAGATGCTTAAATATTGAAATATTTCAAAAAAAAAATCATAATCTAAGTACTTGAAAATAAAATATTCAATTATAAAAATTAAATGCTTGATGTAGTCATCTGCAATGCTTCTTAGGTTAACACCTAAGGATTTCAAAACTCTCAAGTTGAATTGAACTCATAGAGCTTTCATCTAATTTTCTCTTGATTTGATCTTATCCTATTGATTATCGAAACCCCCATAATTGATTAATTTTTTATTTCTCAAATTGATTTGAATATCTTTCTTGATTATTGATTTGATTGCCATTTCTTATCTTAAAAGAGAATTTATTGATGAACATTCTTATTTTATTTCAATTGATTGATTTTAAAAATTAAATTTAAAAATGGTCATCTTGAATCTTTTGAAGTTGATATCTAACAAGATTTTTCAAGGAAGTTATCATTTATCTTTAAAGCTAAAATTTTAATGAGGACTTTAATTTTAAGTGATTGGTATCAAATATTTTACTATTTATCATGTATTTGATTGATTTATCTTTTAGCAAAAAGAGAAGAATATCTTTATTTCAAATCTAGTTTTGCACTGCTATATCATTTGATATAATGTCGTTTGAGACAAATTCAAAAATTCATTCCTTTTCTGAAACTATAGTTGCTTGATTTTTCTTAAGAAAAGGAAGAGATGATATTTTGAAGAAAAACTTAAAATCTCTTTATGGTGTATCTTGACTAATTTGCTAATATCAACTCAAATTGATTTATTTGAATTAATTTATCTTTATCAATTCAAAACTAAATTCATTGATATCAAGCTGAATTTGCAAATTAATCTTTAAATGGTATTGAACTGTTAAGAAAATCATGATTTGATCTAAATTTTAGTTTAATTGGTATCCAAAAATTTCTTCCTAAGAAAATTTTTACTCTTGATATCATTGGTATCATTCTTGCCTTGCATTTTATTGTATTATTTTTTGGCAGAAGAATTAGATATAATGTCTCAAATCTATTTTACATTGATATACTCTTGATATGATATCTCTTGAGATAAATTCAAAGAATTTCATTCTGAACTTAATTGAGTGAATGTTTTGTTTGATTAATGCTTATTTCATTCAATTGATGCTTGTACTTTTAAATTATATTTAATTTTAAAATAATATTATTTGCTAAAGTAAGGAAGAGAAATTATTAAAGAAGAAATGATCAATTATTTGAAAAGAGCTTTAAAATTAAAAATATCTTTTAAATTTAGAAAATCTAAATTTAGTAGTTAAATTCATATTTAATCTGCTTGATTTGAAAGAAAAAGAGAGAGAAAAATAAAAAAATAAATTTATCCAGTATTAATTATGAAAAATAAGAAAAATGATATTATCTAGCTTTGATTGAAAATTCTAATTAGCTTATGTTAAGATAAATAAACATTGATTTCATTATACTTTTGAGCTTTAATATGATGATTCTATTTGATCTATATGCTTTTAATTTGATTGTCAAATTATTTTTGAAAACTATTAGGAGTGAAAAGAAGTTTAAGACATATTCTTACTCCAAACAAATTAATTTTGATATATTCTTATAATTTTGAAGCTCATTGATAAATATAACACTGAACTTTTCATGTGCCAAACTTTAAACTTGATTTGCATGATCATTTTTGGAAAATGATTAGAGTTAAATTAAATTTAAAAATATATTTTTACTCTAAGAAATAAATTTCTAAACTAAATTTTGAAACTCATTTGAAATTTTAAAATTAATCTTAAATTTTTGATGTGCATTGCAAAATTCTTATGAATTATTTATTTTAAAATAATTTTTACTCAAAGTAATGAATTGGAAAATATGACCATCTATTTTTTTGATACTGCTTATTTTACTTTGCTCGATACATATCTTTCTCGAGCTTAATTGACTAAAATTTATTAAGAAAAGAAAATATTGAGTATTGAATTAAATGCTATGCTTGATTTCATATTCAAATCTTTTGAAAAGCTTTATTCTTCTTAAATTTTAAAAGTGCATATCTAAAAATCATATTAAAAAGAGTCATATTCATTTACAAAGGGAGAGAGCCTTTATTATTTGAACTTAAGCTAAGTTTTTTGAAGAAAAAGTTATTTTATTTTAAAAGAAGAGATGATTTCTTCGATTTGACTTCATAAATTTGATATATCTCTCAATTTAAAGCTTTGATGATGATTTTGATGATTTTTCTTATTTCTTTCCATGAGCTTTTTTGATGTTGTCAAAAAGGGGGAGAAGATTTGTTGAGTATATGCTATGTGAGCATATGCTATTTAAATGTGCTTAAACCTATACATTTCATGATATTGCTTGAAACATTCAAATTTAAGTTAAAGGAGTTTTGGTATTAGCTTTCATGAAGAGTGTATTTATAATTATGTATATCATTACTTCATGATTTATACTAATCAATTTATTGAAACATATTAAATTTTATTTTTATGCATATATTCAAAGTTTTTGCCATCATCAAAAAGGAGGAGATTGTTGACCCTATGATTGATTTTGATGATTACCAAACTTTGAGGGTTTGAGTGTTTAACCATGTGTTTCATGAGTGGATGTAGGTCTTTCCAAGCATTTAAATTAAAGAATCATTTCAAAAAAAGATCTACAAAAATTCATCAAGTCAATATCTTTAAAAAAAAAGATTTTTCTTAAGCTTTTAAAGATTAGAAGAAAGAGAGCTCTTTGACCAAAATAAGAAAGACATAAAGTGGAATTCAAATAAAAATCAAATCTTCTTGATTGAAAGCAAAAATCCCACAAAATAGCTTTGAAGCAATTTTTGAGATATCTCAAAATTTTTTCGAGAGCTCTCGAGTGGAGTGGCACGCCCAAACATAGTTCTGACATGATTTCGAGAGATCTCGAGTTGAACTCGAGATGTCTCGATCTTAGGAGATAGAAACTTAGTTTGTATACTTTGAAAGTGAGAGATATCGTAGGATTCTTGAGAGATCTTACGGTTTCGATGAGACGTCTCGATTCAAAACCAAGAGGTCTCAAAATTTGGCGAGAGGTCTCATTTTATGTGGACAGCCTTCAACGGATAGTTTTGCAACAGCTATTTTTCAATCCCAACAACTATTTTAGAGCTTCTAACAACTAGAACTCTCCTCCAACCATCTCTAAAGGTATTTAAAAGATGGAGAATCAATTGAAAAAAAAAAGGATTTAAAAAGAATTTCTATTAGTTTCAGTGAGGAACATTGAATATCTAAAGAAAAGAAAAAAGAGAGTAAAGTTGTGCATAGATTTTAGCAAGCATTCAAAGCGAGCTTCTCCAACATCTTTCACATCCTCTCAAGAACAATTTGAAGAAAAGCCAAGCTTCAATCAAGTGCATCATCGGCTTCTTCTTTAGAATTTAAAAGAGCTTAAACTTAATTTTTTATACTATGCTGAAACTTTCATTTGTAATTTTAATTTTTTTACAAGTTTCTTTGAGAGAAAGAAACTTAGGGATTAGGCCCATTCAAGTTCAAAATTGGACATTGTAGGTTTTGATTAGTAAGCCAAAAAAACCAACTAGATTGTTAGTAAACTCGAAAAACTAACGGTGTTAGGTTTTGGTTGGTGCTCTTATAAAAACCAACTAGATTTGTTTGTGAGCTTAAAAAACAAACATACCATAATCAAGAGTAGATTATAGTGGAAATCCCAAGGAAAGCTTGAAGAGTGGACATAGGTGCGGGTTGCACCGAACCAATATAAATCTTTATGTGTTTGTATTGTGCTCTTTTCTTCTTTTTCTTTGCATACATTGCATGCTTATAATTCTTGCTTTACTTTCATAGTTTGATTTTGTTATCTTAATTCCGCTGCTTATATTTCATATATTTCATCATACCACTTTGGTTAAAATCAAAGCACATACTTATTTAGAAAGTAAATTTGGTTAAAATTTTATAAGAACCCAATTCACCCCTCCTCTTAGGTTGCTACCTTTGGGCAACATAATAGCAAAGTAAAGAAAGAATTAAAAGCACAACACAAACACATAAAGTTTTATAGTGGTTCAGTGCAATCGATAGCTATATTCACTTTTCAAGTTTTTCTTAGAATTTTCACTATAATCCATCCTTGATTATAATGTGTTTATTTTTTCGGGCTCACGAATAAATCCAGTTGATTTTTTGGGATCACCAACCAAAATTTTACACTGATAGTTTTTTGAATTTACTAATAATCCAGTTGGTCTTTTGGTCCAACCAACCAAAATCTAACAAGTCCAATTTTGAGCTTGGACAGGCCTAATCCTTGAGTTTTTTTCCTCCAAAAAAACTTGTAAAGAAACAAAATTATAAATAAAAATTTTAGCATAATATAAAAAAAGAATATAAACTCTTTTAAAGCCCTAGAAAGAAGTTGATGATGTGCTCGATTGATGCTTGGCTTTTCTTTAATTTATACTTAAGAGGATGTGGAAGATGTTAGAGAAAATTGCTTTGAAGGCTCTGATGGAAAATATGTAGGGTTTCATACATGAATTTTAAAATTATTTTAAAATATAACGCAATGGAAGTTATAAATTAAACCATTTAATCTATAAATGCATGTAATTAAATTACTAAACCCTACATCTAGGACCTATAACATGTCATAATACATTCTTAATCTATAAATAAAAAGATTTGGTATTGATCAAATCAATATCCTAGATCTAGAACGATTCTAGATCTAAAATCTAGATCATATCTAGGTAAGAGAAGAGATCCTCTTACCTTGCACGAGTCAAAAACTCCATGGTTGATTTTCGTTGTTGCCTTTGGAGCCGCACATGTGTCCGACCTCTACAGATATTCCACATGAGGCTGCAAAAAAATTAGAAGTTTGTCGAACGAAGATTCGCTCGAAGTGTTAGCTTCTCGTGGATCCCTCTAGATGGTTAATCTAAAATTTATTCTTCAGATCTTTGGGACACTCCAAGAGATAAAGAATATAAGGAGGATTAGAAAAAAAATCCAACTTTTGGATCTTCCGTAAATCAAAGATTAAATGATTAAGAAAAATCCTAAGAGAAGACACATCTTCTCTCTTCAGGACAAATCATTGATGTCCTAAACGGATCTCCATATTTAGACAAGAGTAGACCTTCTTCTCTAAAAAATTTTCGTACTTCTAGATCTCTTCCACTCTGATTTTTTACTTAGAAAAATCATATTAAAATTGAGAAGAAGGATTCTCAAAAGAATCTTAAGTGAAGACTATCTTCTCTTTATTTTTCTCTCATCAGGACATGATCAATTCATATCCAAAAGAGACCATGATGCCCCAACTCCTTGAAGCATCCATTTCCATACCCTTTTCCTCTCTCTCTCTCTCTCTCTCAGATTTTTATCATATAAAAATCACAAAGAAAAATAATAAAGTAAACCATGAAAGAAAACAATGAGAGAACATTTTCTCTTACCTTTTTCTTCATCAAGACATGAACCTTTCATGTCTTAATGAAGACTTTTCTTCCAAGGATGTAGGCACCCAAAACCTCCACACCCTCCCTTATTTTCTTCTACATTTTTATGTGGAATATTAGAGCTTTTTATGCCCTCTCCTATCAAATAGGAAGCACCACACAAAGATGCTTTGACTAGGTCAAAAGACTAAGTCAAAAAAGGAAACAAGGAAGAGATTGGGAGGCATCCAACTCTTGGACACCTCCCCACAAAATTTATGCTTGGAGAGTAGGAAAATATTCACCCAAGAGGAGAAAAAAGGGGTGACAAAAATTAAGGTTGGGCGTGGGAATGTTGGTGCAAGAGAGGAAAGGAGTTTGAGAGATCTTGGACTCTATCCTAGTCAAAACTAATTGCCATCTTTGACCAAGTCAAAATTAATTCCAAATAATCAGGATATAGGGCATGGGAGACTTTCTCATTGGCGTGAGAAAACTCATGTAGAGATCTAGAAATAATAGGGTGGATGCAGGTTCTTGTAGGCACAAGGAAAGTGAGAGAGTCCCAGTTGAGTGAGAGAGTCCTAGTCCAACTGAGACTCTTCCTATTTGATTAAGTCAAAATAATTTTGAACCTAATTAAAATAGGATTAGTATAATCCTAATTATGGATGATCCTAGTCCAACTAAGAATCCAATTAAGTTAGGTTTAAACCATATTTAAATCTGATTTAAATTCTAACTCAATTAGAAATTAAGTGCACTCAAATCCTAATCCAACCAGAAATTATTTTTTTCTTGCAATTGGCTTATCCAATAAACCAATTAAACTTAATCTAATTAAGTCCAAACCAATTCTAATTTAATTTAATTCAATTAGACTTGATCTCAGTCTGATTTTTCAATTAAATTGAGCCAATTAGCAATCCAATTACTAATCGATTCTCCTACAATACTTTCATTAGGTCGAACATCAATCATATTGATAGTTTGACCTAAGAACGATTCTCAATCATCGATTAACCATCTAATTAAATTATAATCTCTAATGTATATGACCCTATAGGTTCAAACCTAAGTCAGTAGCAAAGAAATCATTTTTTGTATCAATCAAAGTAATCATCTAGTAATAGTTCCCGACGTTTAGATAGGTCGAATGTATGCAAAGCAATATTCTTAGAACCTTGGCCCATGGTTACTATATAATTCATCCCTATGATCAATAATGCTCAAGATGACTTTGAGTACACTGTCAACACTCATACAAGTCATCTCTATTATGTCTCAAAATTTTATAAATTTCGTAACTCCTCATGACGATTACCCAGGCCTAGGTTTTGCTAAATTAAAACACAATGAGTCATTCTCTTCCTGAAGCTAATCAAGAGTGGTCAATCTTCTCTTGACTCACACACCAATTTCATAAGTACTTGACTGTACCTAAAAATTTTTCGAATCAATATTAGAAATACAGACAGTCTGGCACCAAAGTACAGTGAGTTGCTTGCAAGTCATCATGGTGATCTCAGGTTGGAGGGATACTTATACCTATTGACCTTAGCTAGCCACTCTTGATAGGAGAGTACTATATTGATCATGTTCAGTGTAGGTGTACTCCTATATCTCACCTGGATGCTATACCAGTATCTCTACACTACTTGGTTATAAGGACAACTAATGTATATGACATACAACGACCTATACTCCATAAGTTATCATCCTTATTAATAACTTATCATTTGATCGTGAACAATTTAAGAACCATCTGATAAATCCTTCTTTATCGATTGATTGTGGTTCTAAGAATTTTATCATAATTTAGGAGTTCATTTAAGAAAGATAGAACTTTTATAATAAACTAATCAAATAACTATTATTATTAGATAATTTATATACTAATTTCAATGATCTACCACTTAGATGATTGACTTTAGAACATATTTCTCAACAACTTTCACTTGGACTAAAGCCAATCAGAATGATATCAAATATCCTATCTTCCACTTGAGTTCGTAGAATTCCTTAGTTCCGCGACCTTAGCAAATGGATCAGTCAAGTTTTTTTTTTTTATCAATCTTTCAAAGATTGATGTCATCCTGATCTAAAATCAAAGGTGATAGTGATGCAGAATATACTGATCCTTTGATTTTTTAGCCAGAGCTATAACTTTAGTGCTATGATAAGACTGGACCATTGATGGAGGGTGCCACTCCTAACCTGCCAATGAACCTTAGCTACCACACAGCTTACATGGTAGCATCATATGCCACGATGTACTCTATATCACTAAATGAATAGGCCATAGTATCTTGCTTAGAACCATTCCAGCAGAGTGCTCCTGCAATTAGGATATAATCCAACATTCTCTTGTTGTTATCTTATTCTGACTGAAATTAAAACATCAACTTATTTTATATCAGTATTTTCATATTTGAGTCACTGGACCTTAGTATTTTTCAAATATATGAGAATGTCTATACAATCTTCCAGTGATCCTCACTTAGATTAGACTGGTATCTACTCACTACATTAGTGAGTATACCATATCTGATTTTGATCATAGAGAAATTAGATGACAGCCAAATCTTTATTCCTTGCAATGCTAAAATGCCATTCTCGATTAAGAAAATTTCATCTATGGACAACATAAGAAATAACACTATAGAATACTTTGCCCACTTACAAATGCAGGATTTATTTTTATTCATAACAAAGACATATGTTCAAAACATATGTTCTAAAATTGAGATAATAGCCAAACAGGCTTTACAGGTCTTTACCTTTCCATCTATGCTACTCTGATCCTTTTAAAAATCCATTCACATCCAATGGATTTTATTCCTTTAGGTGAATCATCTAGTGTCTATACACTATTGATTTTCATGGACTTCAATTTGGATTATATAACTCTAAGCCATTTTTTAGAGTCAGACCACTGCATTGCATCCTTAAAAATGATCGAATTCTTGTTGTTCTCATTGAACTCAATAGGATCGCCATCCTGGACCAAGATACTGAAGTATCTATCTGGCTAACGCGGTACTCTACTGGGTCTTCTTAAAGATGCTACTATAATGGGCTCCAAATTTGATCTGATCAAATCTAGTTTTGTAGGTTTACTAGATTATGTCGATTCATTTTTACCAGTTAAATTTTCTCAAGTTCAACTTGATAGGCATCAGTTCCTTCTCTAAGAAACTTCTTTCCAAAAGAAATGCCTTTCTACTAATGAGCATCTTATGTTCTTCAGCATGGTAGAATTAATAACCCTCAAATACCTATTGGATCAGTACCCAAGTTTATCTATATGCAATCCTTTGATATAGGCTAATAAACTCCAAACTCAAAGATGAAAGAGTCTAGGTCTACGTCCGATCCATATCCCATATGGAGTCGGTATAATTCAAAGTAAAACAAGTAGTCATAATCGCACAATCCTAAAATAGACAGATAAATTAATCCTATCGTGGGTTGAACTATGTCTAACAAAGTTCAACTTCTCCTTTCAGATATAATGTGTTCTAGAAAGAAATCCACTGAGAGAGAATCCTATTCTCTCGTAGATATGTCACAAACTTACTAGATAAGTATTCACCTCTTTAATCTGATCGAAAAATTTTAATACCTTTTTCAATTTATTTTTTTATTTCATTATTGAATTATTTGAACATTTCAAATGATTCAAGCCTGACGCATCCATACCCATATAGGTCGTCTGTAATGAAATATTAATATTTTCCTCTGATACTTAAGTTCATAGGTTCATATACATCACTATGTATGAGACTTAAAACTTTATCAGCTTCCTCACCTTTTTTAGTAATAGGTGATTTTGTCATCTTCTTAAGCAGACAAGACTTACAGGCTATCAATGATTTACAATCATTGATATTGAGGTTTTCCTCTCAAGATAACCCATTTATCCTATTTTTATCAAGATGACTAAGCCTATAATGTCAAACATAGACATCCATGATATAATCTAACTTAGGTATTTATTAAAAATGTATACTACACTTAATAGGTTGTATAGATGTTAAATGATATTTTTATTATCCACATATTATTGTAACATTATTCATAATAATATCATAATAATTTTTATTATTGATAAATGATAACTATCTCTAACCAAAAGGCCAACAGAAATCACATTTATCATAAACAATGGACAATGGTGACAATCACTCAAAATGATATCTTTTTAAAATAAGCTTGATAATTTCTAAAGCTAGGATTAGAATAAGACTTCCATCCCCAACATTCAGATATTTTTCACCATTTTCAAACATTTCACTTTTCTAAAATCCTTATAACAAATTGCATAGGACTACCAGATTCCATACCTAGGTAATAGAATTATATACAGAGAAATTTTAAGATATTATCATATAACATCTTTGATAAGCAACTCTTGCTTCTTTCTTTTGTTCAGCTTGTTATGGTCAAGGAAAGTAAGATAATTTTTCTTTCTATGATCCTGCTTCTAATAATAGAAGCACTATACCTGATTTGGATCAATTTTTGCACTAATTATTTTAACTGGGCTTAGAAGCCCTAATACAAACCCATTCGTACTGCTGAACCAAATTCAACTTTCGATACTAATTATCGAAGTTGGATCCAATAAGTCATCATTGTCTAACAGTGATAGGTGCAATTAGGGTTTAGCCTTAATTTGAGAAAAGAGAACAATAACCTAAGTATATGAATTATATTAAGCCTAGAGACTTGGACTTTAGTCTTAAGATTCTTCTACTATTTTATTTGAATTGGTAGCCTCTACCTCCAATTTAAAAAATTACTTTAATTTTCTAGTAGATACTAGAATCCACATAGACGACACACAAGTTTGACTTTGGTCGGTCAATCCATGTGCATCTATGGATAGCTTCATTAACTAATTATTTCTTCAAATAATTTTTAATAATTTAATTTTGCCCCAGAAATCTAATTAGTAGGCTTTGGCCTTCACTGTAAGGATCCAGTTAGTTTCAACCATTAACATGACCATACTTGGTGTATCTAACTAATGAATGATTAAGTCCAACTTTGGTTGGCCAACCTAACCACCATTAGAGAGACACTTTTACGTTATCATATTATGAATGATAATTCCATTAGTCAATAAGCACCAGGCCTTTGGGCCTCTAATGATTATTGAGTTAATAGACCCATTATCATCCAACTTAATGAAAGGCTATGACTCAGTTATCTTCATAACTTTATCATTTTAGGACCTAATAATTTTAAAAGATTTAAATTATTTATTATTTAGGAATAGAAAGGACATAGATCAATTTGCTTCTATTGACTTCACCAAGTCAAGTCCTTTCACTGACTTCTCAAGTCTTTGACAAGGACTGAGATCAACATCAATCTATGGGTACCTAGATCAGTCTTACTGAATAAAATCAGTCTCACTGATTTTCTATGTGACATTAGTTAGTATGAATTAATGAGCAACCTAATTAAGACCTAATTAATCATATTGGCTAAGTAAGATCGATGGAAGGGTTTGCCAAGGCTTGCCTTAGACACCATCAGAAATAGTTAAATAAATGGGTTGCTAATTAAAAATCATTAGTTTGGAATGTCAGACTTACCTTAGACACCAATAGATTTATCAGTTTTGATTTGATCTGCCTAAAGACTCAGACTCGACCACTAAGCCACGATCGGTATCCATTTGTTAGATATATGGACTTTGATCAACTATAACTATTGAAGTGATCTATAAAAATGATCTAATCCTAATTAACTATTAATTAGATTTGATCAATTTTTTAACTAAATTCATATTTAATCTAACCCTAGGTCTAACCCAGTTAAGGATCTGATCAAAGTTAACCCTTTATCCTTTAACCCATGTTTTATGAAATTATCTTAGGATCTTTAAATCATAAATCTAGATCCTAAACAATCACTTAATTTTTAATTAAGTTCAAAACTTATGGGTTTGAGTTTATGAAACCTCAGAACTAATTTTTGATTTAATTATTTAAAATATTTTTAAATTGATAAATAATTTACATTAAATCATATTCAATATATGATTTTAAATCTGATTTATTTTAATATTTTGATCATATTCTATGATTTTGAATCTAGAATTTTATAGAAAGTAAGTTCTCAATTTAAATTTTATAAAATAAATATATCATATATATTCTAGATTCAAAATAAAAGATACATATTGACATATGCAATAATAGGATCTAGATCTAAACACAAAACACATCATATGGATCAAATCATAAATAATTTAAAATTAAATTTAAAATTTAAAAATAAATTATAAATTATTTTAAATTTTATCTAATATATTTATGATTTAGATTATTCAGATCAGTACATACTAGGACAACCTCTCCACTATAAGGGGTAAACCTTATAGCAGGACAACCTTATAATCAATATATCCGATCTGATATTATTTAGATCTAATCTAAATAATCTAAAATAGATCTAATATCTATTTAATTTTATATTTAAAATTAGAGAATGAATCATAAAATTATTTAGATCATATCTAACTTATTCATGATTCAAAAATAGATTAGCACATACTAGGACAACCTCTCCACTATAAGAGATAAACCTTACAGTAGAAGAATCTTATAATCAGTATGTTCGATCTATAGAATTTTATTTTTTAGATTTAATTTAATATAAATATGATCATGTTATAATAGAATATAGATGCTCTGATACCATTGATAGAAAATATGCAGGATTTCATGCATGAATTTTAAATTTTTTTTGAAATATAATGCAACAAAAGTTATAAATTAAACCATTTAATCTATAAATGCATGTAATCAAATCACTAAATTCTACATCTAAGATCTATAACATATCATAATGCATTCTTAATTCAAAAATAAAAGGGTTTGGTATTGATTAAATCAATATCCTAGATCTAGAATGATTCTAAATCTAAAACCTAGATCATATCTAAGTGAGAGAAGAGATCAAATCTCTTATCTTGCATAGGTTGAGAACTCCATAGTTGATTTTTATTGTTGTCTTTAAAGTCGTACATACGTCCGGCCTCTACAAGTGATCTACACGAGGCTACAATAGAAATAGAGGTTCGTCGAATAAACATCCGCTCAAAGTACTAGCTTCTCGTGGATCCCTCCGGATAGTTAATCTAAAATTTATTCTTCGAATCTCTTGGATACTCCAAGAGATGAAGAATATCAAGAGGATTAGGAGAAAAATCCAATCTTTGGATCTCCCATAAATTAGAGATTAAATGATTAAGAAAAATCCTAAGAGAATACACATCATCTCTCTTCAGTACATCAACCATTGATGTCCTAAACAGATCTCTATATCTAGACAAGAGGAGACCTCCTCTAGAAAATTTCTACACTTCTAGATCTCTTCCACTCTAATTTTTCTCATAGAAAAATTATATTAAAATTAAGAAGAAGGATTCTCAAAAGAATCCTAAGAGAAGACTATCTTCTCTTTACTTTCCTCTCATTAGGACATAATCAAATCATGTCCAAAAGAAACCATGATGCTCCAACTCCTTGGAGCATCCATTCTCACATCCTTTTCCTCTCTCTCTCTCAAATTTTTAGCACATAAAAATCACAAAGAAAAATAATAAAGTAAACCATGAAAGAAAATAATGAGAGAAAATATTTTCTCTTACCTTTGTCTTCATCAAGACATGAACCTTTCATTTCTTAATGAAGACTTTTCTTCCAAGGATGTAGGCACCCAAAATCTCCACATCCCCCCTTCTTTTCTTCTATCTTTTCATGTGGAATATCAAAATTTTTTATGCCCTCTCCTATCAAATAGGAAGCACCACACAAAGATGCTTTGACTAGGTCAAAAGACTAAGTCAAAAAAGGAAACAAGAAAGAGATTAGGAGGCATCCAACTTTTGGACGCCTCACCACAAAATTTGTGCTTGGAGAGTAGGAAAATATTTGCCCAAGAGGAGAAAAAAGGGGTGACAAAAATTAAGGTTGGGCGTGGGAATGTTGGTGCAAGAGAGGGAAGGAGTTTGAGAGATCTTGGACTCTATCCTAGTAAAAACTAATTGTCATCTTTGATCAAGTCAAAATTAATTCCAAATAATCAGGATATAGGGTGTGGGAGACTTTCTCATTGGCGTGAGAAAACTCATGTAGAGATCTGAAAATAATAGGGTAGGCATGGGTTCTCTTAGGCACAAGAAAAGTGAGAGAGTCCAAGTCCAATTGAAACTCTTCCTATTTGACTAAGTCAAAATAATTTTGAACTCAATTAAAATAGAATTAGTGCAATCCTAATTATAGATGATCCTAGTCTAACTAGAAATCTAATTAAGTTAGGTTTAAATTATATTTAAATCTGATTTAAATCCTAACTCAATTAGAAATTAGGTGCACTCAAATTCTAGTTCAATTAGGAATTATTTTTTTCTTGTAATTGACTTATCCAATAAATTAATTAAACTTAATTTAATTAAGTCTAAACCTTCAATTAGACTTGATCTCAGTCTGATTGCTCAATCAGATTGAGCTAATTAGCAATCTAATTGCTAATCAATCCTCCTGCAACACATGCATTAGGTCAAACATCAATCATATTGATAGTTTGACCTAAGAATGATTCTCAATTATCGATTAACCATCTGATTAAGTTATAATCTCTAATGTGTATGAACCTATAGGTTTGAACCTAAGCTGGTAACATAGAAACCAATTTTTGTATCAATCGAAGTAACCATTTAGCAATGGTTTTCGATGTACAGATAAGTCAAATGTATGCAAAGCAACATTCTTGAAACCTTGGCCCATCGTTACCATATAATTCATCCCTATGATCAATAATGCTCAAGACGACTTCGAGTATGCTGTCAACACTCATACAAGTCATCTTTATTATATCTTAAAATTTTGCAAATTCCATGACTCATGAGGATTATCCAGGCCTAGGTTTTGCTAAATTGAAATACAATGAGTCATTCTCTTTTTGAAGCTAATCAAGAGTGGTCAATCCCATCTTGACTCACACACTGACTTCATCAGTACTTGACTGTACCCAAAAATCTTCCAAACCTATATCAAAAATACAGGTAGTCCGACATCAAAATACAGTGAGTTGCTTACAAGTCATCATGGTGATCTTAGGTCGGAGGGATACTTATATCCATTAGTCTTAGCTAGTCATTCTTGATAGTAGAGTGCGGTATTGATCACGTTTAGTGCAGATGTGCTCCTACATCTCATCTGAATGCCATACCAGTGTCTCCACATCACTTGGTTATGAGAACAACCAATGCATATAACATACAGCGATCTATATTCGATAAGTTATCGTCCTTATTAATAACTTATCATTTAATCATGAATAATTTAAGAACCATCTGATAAATCCTTCTTTATCGACTGATTATAGTTTTAAGGACTTCATTATAATTTAGAAGTTCATTTAAGAAAGATAGAACTTTTATGATGAACCAGCTAAATAACTATTATTATTAGATAATTCATATACTAATTTCAATCATCTACCACTTAGATGATTGGCTTTAGGACATATTTTCTAACAGGCTCGCTGAAATCTATGCATAACTTTTCTCTCTTTTCTCTTTTCTTTGGATTTTCAATGTTTCTTGCTAAAACTAAAAGATTCTCTTTTTAAATCCTTATATCTTACTTTTCAATTGATTCTCCACCTTTAAATATTCTTAGAGATGGTTGGAGAGTGAGTTCTAGATGTTGAAAGCTCTACAATAATCATTGAAGTGGAGAAATAGCTATTGGAAGGATTGCTGAAACTAGCCATTGAAGGCTGTCCGCACAAATGGAGAAGTCTCGAGAATTTTGGAGACGTCTCAATTTTACTTTGAGAAGTTTCAAAAATTTTCGAGACGTCTTAATCTCATATCACAAAAATAAGTTTTCTATCTCCTGAAATGGAGAAGTCTCGAGCTATTTTCGAAACCTCACAAACTTATGCCATGGCAATGTGCATGCGTGCCAAACAACTTGGAGAACCTTTAAATTTTTTGAAGAAGTTTCTAAATATTTTGGAGAAGTTTTCAAAATTTTTGGCTTCAATTTTTTTCATTATTTGACCTTCCAAACTTGAATTACTTGGCCCCAATCTCTTCTAAGTATAATCGCTTCTTTCAATTTTATTTTCTCTTCTTCCAATCTTATTTTTTTCATACCAAAACATCTAAACATTTATGAATTTATTCTTTTAAGTATTTTGGTATGGTATCTTGAGAGGATTTGTCCTTAAGATAAATTTTTTATTTTGGATACTTAAAAAATTCTACACACATTCTTGAAATACATAATTAGATACATAATATACACAATATTTTTGAATCATCAAAATCAATCTCAGGGCCAATAATCTTCCTCTTTTTTATGATAATAAAATCTTGAGTATATGCACAATAAAAGTAAATAACATATTTCTATGTATTTGGCTAAAATATATCATGTAGTATGGATTAAACAAATGAACGAGTACTTCATGAATATTTCCAATTATTCTTCTGATTCATTACACATATTTCATATAGTCATATCAAAATAATATTTTAATTCAAATCAATGAGTATCAAAATTTCAAGTATAAAATTTGAGTTTCTTAAATATCAATCCTTCAAGCATATACTCAACATACTTCTCTTCCTTTTTGACAGCATCAAAAGTTCATAGGAAACAAATAAATAATAATCATCAAAATCAATAATATGAATGTATCAAAGTAAGAGATATATTAAGTTCAAAAAATTAATTTAAATAAATCATCTATTTTTTAAAAATTTATTTTTTAACTCAAAATAAATTTAAAATATTTATTTTAATTTTAAAAATTATTTTGAATTTAAATATCGAAAGCTCTTCCCCTTTTTGAATGAATATGATCTTAAATCAAATTTTCAAATATGCAACTTTTAAGCTTTAAGAGGAATATAGTTTTTCAAAAGATTTGAATATGAAATCAAGCATAGTATATACTTTAATATTTAATTTTTTTTAAAAAAAATTTAATCAATTAAATTAAGAAAAGATATGTATCGAGCAAGATGAAATAAAATAAATAGTATCAAAGCAAATGATAGTTATATTCTCAAATTTATTGCTTTGAGTAAAAATTACTTCAATATAAATAATTCATAAGAATTTTGTAATGCACATCAAAAATTTAGTATCAAATTCAAATTTTCAAATGAGTTTCAAAATTAAATTTAAAAATTTATTTTTGAAAAGGTATGTGCTATAAATTCAATTTAACTTCAATCATTTGCCAAGAATGATCATGCAGATCAAGTTTAAAAGATTGGCATATGAAAAGTTTAGTATTATATTTATAAATTAGCTTCAAAATTAGAAGAATGTATCAAAATTAATTTATTTAGAGTAAGAATATATCTCAAACTTATTTTCACTCTAAATAGTTTTCAAAAATAATTTGGCAATCAAATAATGCATAGCAAATTGAATAAATGCGTGAAAGACCAATTTAAGAAGATCATAAATTAATTGATTGAGAACTTAAGATCAAAATTTATTTATCTTAAAATAAATTAATCAAATTTTTTAATCAAATTAAGATAAAAGATATTTTAGAGATACCAAGAAATTATTTTTTTAATATTTTAATAATATAATCTTCTCCTATTTTTTATAATTATAGCTAGATTATTTTATCTTTTAACTTTTCTTCCTCTTTTTCTTTCAAATTAAGCAAATTTAATATGAATTTAACCACTAAATTTAGATTTTCTAAATTTGAAAGATATTTTTAATTTTAAAGATCTTTTTAATTAAATGATCTTTTTTCTTTAATATATTATTTTCCTTACTTTTGTGAATAAAGTCATTTTAAAATTAAACAAATTTAAAGGTATAAGTATCAATTGAGTGAACTAAGTATTAATGAATCTAAATATCAATCAAACATAGCATTCATCTAAGAAGACACCAATTTTTTTAAAAATTTATTTTTTATTAAATTCAAAAGATGTTTACAAAAGAATGTATATAATAAGAACAAACATCAAGAAGATCAAAAGAGTATGACAAATAATTAAAAAATATTTTTATTTAAATTCAAATTTTTCTTATCATAAGAAATATCATTTAATTAAGTTTAGAAAAAATATAAAATTCTTTGAATTTATCTCAAATGGTATCACTTCAAGAGTATATCAATGTGAAATAGAATTAGGACATTATATTTAATTCTTTTCCAAGAATAATGCAATAAAATATAGGGCAAGAATGATACTATATATTGATACCAATTAAAATAAAATTTAGACCAAATCATGATTTTCTTGATAATTCAATATCACTTAAAGATCAATTTGTAAATTCAGCTTGATACCAATGCTTTTAGTTTTGAATTAAAAAAGATAAATTAATTTAAATTAAATAATTTTGAGTATTTAAAATAATAAATTAATTTAAATTGATATCAGCAAATCTGTTGAGGCAAATCATAAAAAGAAATTTCAGATATTCTTCAAAAAGATCATCTCTTCCTTTTCTTAAGAAATATCAAGCAATTAGGTTCAAAAAATGTATGTATTCTTAAGTTTGTCTCAAATGATATCAAATCAAGAATATAGCTATGCAAAACTAGATTTAAAACAAAGCCATTTCTTTCTCTTTTTTTTCCAAAAGATAAATCAATCAAATACATGGCAAATAGTAAGCTGTTTGATATCAAATAATTAAAATTAAAGTCCTCTTTAAATGTTTAGCTTTAAAGATAAATAACAGCTTTCTTGAAACATCTTGTTTGATATCAACTTCAAAAGATTAAATAAGACCATTTTTTTAAAAAAAAATAGTTTTCAAAATTAATCAATTGGAATAAAATATGAATGTTCATCAATAAATTCTCTTTTAAGATCAAAGAGGCAATCGAATCAATGATCAAGAAAGATATTCAAATCAATTTAGGGGATCAAAAATCAACCAATTGGAGATATAATAATCAAACAAATCAAGTATGATCAAATCAAGAAGAATCTAGATAATGGTTTTATGAAATTTGGTTCAATTAGAAAATTTCAAATCCTTAGGGGTAAACCTAAGATGCAATGCAATTCAACACATCAAGCACTTAATTTTTATAATTGAATGTCTTATGTTCAAGTACTTATTTCATGAAAAATTTTAGAAGAATTTTGATAATTTAGAATGCCAAAAATTAGTTTCTCTTGTGGGTTTAGCAATTAAAACATTCACATTCAATTAAGCATCTTTTAAATTAAATTCATCAATTATAAAATTGATATGGAGAGGCTTAAAATAACATGCTGAATTTTTAAGATAAAAATATATTTCATTCATAACATGATATATAAAGGATAGCATATTAATTTAAAAAATTAAAATATTTAAATCATTGCAAACATCAAAATCAATCACTTATACTAATCCTACTAAAACATTAAAAGTATTTCAAGCAAGTGAATATGATATGAAACCATATCGATGGATTATTAAAATTAATAGAATCAATCAAATAAACATTGATGGTATGATATGAAAAAAGTTTAAATTTTATCCAATAGCATCATTCATCCATTTTCATTTTCAAAGCATCCATCAAAAGAATTTTCCTCCTTTAGTTTCATTCGATCCTTGGTATACTTGCAGAATTACTTCATAATTTTTGGTATCCAAGCTTTCTTGGGTCCATTGGAGTTAGTGCTCATGGTTCCTTTTAGAACCCAAATTTATTTGATTAAAATTTTTTTATTTCTTCTAATATTATATTCAAAATTTTATGGCCGGCTTTATTGCATTTAAAACATTTAATTAAATAATTTTTAGTTGAAGCTTTGTTGAGCATTTTTTTGTCAAACTTTTATTTTCTTATTAAATCATAACCAGTTTTAAGTTTGTCAAAAATAGCACTTTGATTATTTAAAATAGCTTGAAGCTTTTGAGATCCAATTATAAATTTTTCAATCATAGACTTCAAGCTTTCAATCTCTTTTTTTAGTTTAACATTTTCTTTCAAAAGAGATTTTTTAGATTTACTCTTTTCTTTAGTAGAAAATCTTAATATATTAAGTTCTTCTTTAACTTAAAATTTTCTTCAACCATAGATTTTTTTATTTTAAATTTTTTTTCTTTACTTAGACTTTCAATTTATTTTAAAAATTCTTCCTTTTCTTTGGCCTCCTTTTCCATATTTTTCAATAGATCTTCTTTTTTACTTAAAATTTTATTTTTCTCTTTAGCCAAAGATAAGTTAGATTTTTTAAGCTCTTTATTTTGTAGCCTTACCTTTTTATATTTATCCATTAAATCATTGAAGGCTTCATATATTTCATCAAGAGTAAAATTGAAAGAGCTATTAATGTTTACCTCATCATTATTGGCCATGAAGCAAGAATTTGCAATGCTTTCTTCCTTTTTCTCATTCTTTTTTTTGCCTTGCTTTCCCTTAATCAAAACTTTCTGTCCTTTATTTCTTCTTCTTTTTTTCTTTCCATCCTCATGTGCCACGAGGCATATGTTAGGATGAGCTTCCTTTTCTTCTTGGAAGTTTAATTCTTTATTTTGATTTGCTCTCCCATACATCATTTTTAATTTCTCCCATATATATTTGATTCGCTAAAATACATGGAGAAACTTCATTAAACTCATTAATATCTAAGGAGCAATAAAGTATATTCATGATCTTAGTATTAAGTTGGATTATTTTTTTATCAATAATTAATGCATTATGAGTGTGTGAGCTATCAACAATAATTTTTCATAAATTACAGTCATATGCTTGTAAGAAGATTTTTATTCTAGCTTTTCAATATATATAATTTGATCTATTTAATAATATGGGTCTATCTAGAGAATGATCTTTATTAAACAAAGAATCCATTTAGGTTGCCTAGATCTTTAATCCTTGACCATTAGGTCAACAAATAACAATAGAGCACCTGCTTTGATACCAATTATTGTCCAGAAGTTGCAATTCAAGAGGAGAGGTGAATTGGGTTCTTATAAAAATTTTAATCAAATTTACTTTCTAAATAAATATGTGCTTTAATTTAAATAAAATAGAAAGTTTGTGAGATGAAGGCTTTAAACTACAGTGAAAGTAAGATAGTGTATGCAAACTAAGAATATAAATAATGCAAATCAACAATAATAGCAAAGTAAAGAAAGAATTAAAAGCACAACACAAACACACAAAATTTCATAGTAGTTTGGTGCAACCAGCACCTACGTCCACTCTCCAAGCTTTTCTTAAAATTTTACTATAATCCATCTTTGATTATAGTGTGTTTGTTTTTCCAGGCTCACAAATAAATCTAGTTGATTTTTCAAGATCACCAACCAAAATCTTATACTGATAATTTTTTGGATTCACTAACAACCTAGTTGATTTTTCAGGCCAATCAACTAAAATCTAACAAGTCCAATTCTGGACTTGGATGGGCCTAATCTCCAAGTTTTTTTTAAAAAAAAAATTATAAAAAAATAAAATTATAAATAAAAGTTCCAGCATAATATAAAAAATAGAATGTCAACTCTTTTAAACCCTTAGGAAGAAGCTAATAATGTGCTCGATTGAGGCTTGGCTTTTCTTCAATTTGTACTTGATAGGATGTGGAAGATATTGGAGAAGATTGCTTTGAAGGCTCGTTGAAATCTATGCATAACTTTTCTCTCTCTTTTTTTTTTGAATTTTCAATGTTCCTCACCAAACTTGAAAGATTCTCTCTTTAAATCTTTCTATCTTATTTTTCAATTGATTCTTCATCTTTAAATATCCTTGAAGATGGTTGGAGAGTAAGTTCTAACTGTTAAAAGCTCTGAAATAGCCATTGAAATGGAGAATAGCCATTGGAAGGGTTACTGAAACTAGTCGTTGAAGGTTGTCCATGCAAATAGAGAAGTCTCGATTTTTCTTAGAGAAGTCTCGGTTTCACTTCGAGAAGTCTCAAAAATTTTGGAGATGTCTCGATTTTACTTTGAGAAGTTTCAAAAATTTTTGAAACGTCTCGGTCTCAGAACATAGAAATGAGGTTTCTGTCTCCTGTAATGGAGAAGTCTCGAGCTATTTTTGAGATCTCTCAAACTATTTTTAAGACCTCTCGAACCTATACCATGGCAATATGCAGGCATGCCAAATAGCTTGGAGAAGCCTCAAAATTTACTGGAGATGTCTCTAAATTTTTTGGAGAAGTCTTTAAATTTTCTGAAAAAGTTTCCAAAATTTCTAGCTTCAATTTTCTTCATTGTTTGACCTTCCAAATTTGAATTTCTTGGCCCCAATCTCTTCTAAATATAATTGCTTCTTTCAATTTTATTTTCTCTTCTTTCAATCTTAGTTTTTTCATACCAAGCCATCCAAACATGTGTGAATTTGTTCTTTTAAGTATTTTGGTATGGCATCTTGAGAGAATTTATCCTTAAGATAAATTCTTCTTTTTGGATACTTGAAGAATTCTACATCCATTCTTGAAATACATGATTAGATACATAATATACTCAATATTTTAGAATCATCAAAATCAATCTTAGGGCCAACATACTAGGATTATCATATACTGTTGGATAAGAATCAGACAGCACCTAAATCAAGGGACAAGTAGACCAACACATTATCATATATTGCTGGATGATAATTATTTTTCTGTTGATACATTACAGATGCTAACTAACAATCTTTATTATGCATAAGTTAAATTTTGATCATCTTATTATATTTTAATAAATATTTTATTTAAATAAATTTTTAGGTCATCTACTTATTTTGATTTTTTTATGTTTAGAGATTATACATCATATCTTCTAGAGGTCGAAGCCGTTCTAGCCAAGGACAGAGCTCTCGAAGAGAGAGCGATCATGCAGCCAACTTCTATAATTCTGCACATCTCATACTGGATGGTAATTAAACTCTAGCACTTTAAATATTGTTATTTTATCTTTTGCTAACTAGTATAACATTCTTTATATTAAATATTTTACATTCAAGTTTGGATGATAGAGAGTCACCAGTGACCTCATAGTCACACACAGTAGCAACTGGCTCATAGACACAGAGTCATGGTCGAGGATCCACTCGACTTACCACACCTCCGACTTAGCTAGAGGATAGATAGCTCATCCATGTTCAGAGCCGCTCATAAGTACTATAACTTCAATTAATATGTTTAGAATTTAGCAATTCTAAAGTTAATATTTATTTTTCAAAATTAATTTTATAACATGTTTAGAGAGTCTGGAGTATCTCGTATGATTACCGCCATCATCCAATGCTTGATGCCGAAGCTAGTAAATGAGTTTTTCAGCTAGCCATCTGCAGCTCGTGATACAGTCTGAGAGATATTTCTGGTAAGTCAAAACTAATTTAATTTTTAAATTTTTAATATGCTGGTAGTTTAATTATATATAAATGCATGCTTGCTTGTATCTTGTAGGAGTACTACCAATTCAAGACTTCCTAGGATAAGGAGGCTGGCTATCAGATCTTCGAGGAGGTGACACATGGAGGCTTCAAGATAGTCTCTATAGCCTCAAGCAGTCCACCATCCAGCATTTCAATTTTCAGTCACCATTAGATTGGAGGTCCTTCATAGATTACTGGATGTGGGTGGACATATGGCAAGCCCTCTACGACCAATGGAGCAGTGAGGAGTACTCCAATAAGTGACAGAGGACCTAGCAGAATCAGGCTACTCAGCAAATTCGATCAGGCATATGGGTGATTTGATCGGCACATATATCATAGCCGACAAACTAGTAAGAAATGAATACCAAAACTCTTTACTAAAACTATAAAAACTCTTATATGCATGTTTTAACTAATCTAATTTTATTATTTACTTATTGTAGACACGGTAGCTAGGTCATCTACCAGACGAGCTGTAGTTTTGGCGAGCCACACATTAGTCTAAGAGAATTGGTGACTATTTAGATTCTACATCATAATAGATCGTGATAAGAACTTCAAACTTTATTTACTAATTAAGTTGTTATAATATCTTATTTTTATATTACAACTAATGTATTTTTGAACGATGCATACGCGTTATGCAACATACGTTGCTGAGAGGTATGGCTATATGACCCATCTTCCCAGCCCCCACTTGACCTTGAGGGATGGCTCAGCACCACCAAGAAGGTGAGTAAGAGCTAGGTCATAGGATTTGGCCACATCTTCAATCCTCCACTATCTCGATACCCTTTGACGTTCTCACAGGCCTTGACATCCCAGACCTAGAGTGATGCGCACGTGGAGGAGGTCGTGCAGATTCTTCTAAGCTAGTGACCTAAAAGTCTCCTGGATGTCATTCGCGATATGGTTATGGAGGTTCTCCGAAATCCATAGCTGCACAACCAGCTAGGCTCGTCGTCTTAGCCATCATATCATATTATAATATTATTAAATTTTTTTAATTATTTTAAATTTTTATTTTTAGAAGCTTCATATATTTAGGTTTGAGTTTGGAAAGATGATCTAGGAGCTAAAAATTTAATCTAACCATTCAATCGATGGGTCGGAGATATCTATAGCTTCTAATCATTGAATGAAAAATATAGAAATAATCTGTTCGAAAAAGATATGCCTCCATATCGAAAGATACTAATATTATTTTATTTTTTTAGTTATAAGATGCTGGGACATCCAGCTTTCATTCACCAGCTACTAGAAAGGAGTAGGAGGAGGAGGAGATGGATGGCAATGAGGATTGAACCTAATTTTTTTAATACTACTTATAAAAAAAATTATATAATTTATATTTATAATATAATATAATTAGTTTTTAATTTTTGATTGTCATATTATCTTTAGATTTTAATTATAACAAATTTTAGGAATCATAATTTATTATGATTAATTAAAATAAATTTTAAAAAATATTATTATTAATTTTTTTAAAAAATAAAATTAACTATTAGAGTCAGTATTAGCGACAGTAATTATCATCGTTAATAAATATTAGCAACGACATTAGAGACCAAATTACCGTCACTAATATTTCTTAAAATAATTTTTTATTTTATTTAAAAATTTAAAAAATTAGAGATGATATTAGCAATAGTATTTTTGATCGCTAATAATTATTAGCGATGGCATTAGCCACAAAAATGCCATTGCTAATATTTTTTAATTTTTTTTAAAAAAAATTAATTAAAATATTAAAAAATAATTTATGATGGAATTATTCCATCTCTAAAGCTATTGCTAATAGCCTTATTAGCGACTGCTCTTATTGCCATCGCTAATAGTCGCAATTACAATAAGATTTTTTAGATTGACTTTTACGACGGTATTAGTGACAATGGGAGGACTATTAGGGATGGCATTTCGCCATCGCTAATAGTCTGAATTCTTGTAATGCGAGTATGATTCCCATTCAAAAAATCATAAAAAAAGATGCACGGAAGGACATCGGCAAAATATAAACATCAAACCATATATCAGCACCTAAATGGTAGGCCACATAGCTCACCACCCAACAAGCAGCGCTGTTTGACTTCTGAAAAATATGCCTGACCTCAATGGAGATGCACCCAGCCAGCATATGCCAGATGTCATAGAGGAGTGGATCGAAAGCAGGGTGGAGATGGAGTAGATCGAAAGCGTGCTCCCTACCCACCTTCGAATCCAACTAACCACCATGGCTGAGTCCCCCTCCACAACCAATCGATCAGCTCAGTGTCGTAACCTTGTAAGAGTAATGTCTTCCTAGGTAGCCTACAACTTAGTTATTGGAACAGTAGTCTAAAAAAGATGGCACCCATTCACAGTAATAAATCTAGAATCCAGGCCCTGATTGTGAAGCCAGCGTCATTGTGTCCATCAATAATACTGCCATCAAAGTTGATCCTAAGAAAGATCGGGGTAGGGCCTCCCAAGAGATAAACACCCCTACGAGGCACTACATGAGTGCCGGAGGGGATGGAATCCTAGGTGTCCATCGACAACAGCAACTTCAAAATCTCAACAGCCTATAGTGAAGAAACCCTCTCAAAAGCAAATCTCGCCGACATCCATCTAGCCTCAAAAAGGTCAGTGTTCCAAGCTATCCAAATTTGATAAGCCACATAGGTAGCTCTGATGCCATTCGTCTTGAATGCCGGGATTTGGGTACTCCACCTAACAGGTTCCAAGAATGTACGACCAGAAATATAAGCTTCAATGACCAAATTTCTATTGTATATATATTAAGCAATTAGCTTTAATAAAGGCTAAGTAGAAATTTTAATCATTAATATTGATACTGTCTACATAATGAATAGAGAACTCCACACAATCTAAGTCTTCATGGAAAAACTCTCACCATTAATATTGTTGTCACTAATATCGAAGAAAAAATTATGGTATTTTCTCCTTTTTTCAGCTATTTTTAAAATATGATATAAGAATATAGTAAATAAGAATAAATTGATAATTTTTATTTCATATTAACCAATGAACTTCAACATGGCTAAGTAAATTTCCATCAAATGCCTAACTGATATAGTAATATTAGTTTACATAAGTAAAATATATCTTTAGGTTAGATACTTAATATCGATAATTGTATGATACTCCATTATCTATTACTTATACTCACTTAGTATTAAAGATAAAAAGATAATATAATACTTATTTAAAACAAATATCTTGTAACAACTATAATAGCCCCATTTTTTACCTAAAATAAAGAATCATATCAATGACAATATTAATATAGACATCCACGTTGCGAGCGGAAAAGTTAGATTAGTAAATTTATATTTCATGTTATTAAATATTAGTAATCCTTGTTCAATTTTTTTTTTAGTACATTTCTCTTGCATAAACAAGATTATAATAATTTATTTACTAATTTCTAAACCTCTAAATTCATAGAATATTTTCCATGAATTACTAGAACTTATTGGTCTCCATATGAATATGGGTTATTTTGATTCGAGTGTTTTTTTCAACTAGAGTGCATGCCCTAAAAGTTAAATGTTTAAGTTGTATTTTATGTTAGAAGACCTATAAACCAAAAGATATATATAATACAATACAGAAATCTATTCAATATTCAATACACACATTATAAACTTGTTAGAATATGATGTATGAGGTGTGGTTTTTTCTTCTTTTATTTCAGCCATTCTTGAAATGCAATTTAATAATATAATAAATTCTAATAAATAAAAAGCTTCAATAGCCAAATTTTTGATATATATTAAGCAAGAAACTTTATTGATGGCTGAGTAGAAGCTTCCATCAAATATAGTAGTTTAGATAAAATAAAATACCTATCTAATTTAGTTAGATAATATCCACAAGTATCATTTTTACTTGTATCAGTTATGAAAGTATAATTGGTACTCATATAATTGATCCTTAATATTGATAATATACTCTTACCTATCACTTATACTTGCTTATCATTAAGGGAGCATATAATATAATACTCACCTATAAGTGATATCTTTTAATAAGTAACTAGTCGAAGACCCGTGCTTTGCATGGGATAGATAATTATGATTTATAATTATTAAAATTTTTAATAATAAATATTCATAATAATTATTTTTTAAATATTTTATTTATTTATTATATATGATATATTTTTTAATATTTTATAAAATAATATTTTATTTTTTTCTATTTTCATACCTTCTACATGCCCCCTGGTACTGCGCTGCACCCCCTATCATCTCACCATGGCTCTCCTTCTCTCTCGACAAATATCGATTTCGATCGTACTCCTGCCTCCTCTCTTCTTCTCATATCTTCTTCACGCCTACTAGTGCCACCCCACCCCCGATCACCCCACCACCACTCTCCTTCTCTTTCGATAAATATAAATCTCGATGGCACTCTCCAACACTCCTGTTGATACCACCATCTCCGACACCATCACTGAAGGAAGAGAAAAAAACTCTCTCTTCTTTTTTCTTTTCTTTTTTCTTTCCTTTTTATTTTATAAAATAATATTTTTTTATTATTTTTTCTTCTTTCTTTATGTTCTTATATCTTCTTCGTGCCTGCCAGTGCCACCCCACCATGGCTTTCCTCCTCTCTCGACAAATACCAATCCTAATTGCGCCCCCATCCTCTCACTTCTTCTCATATTTTCTCCAAACTTTTCGAGACTATTAAATACATAGATTTAATTTTAAATCGATGGAGTACTGTGCTCTATTTATGAATAATTTATTAAATTTGATTTGATCTAATGGATCGATTCAGATCTCAAAATATATTATTTTTAAAAAATAAAAATATTATTTTTAGAAACATAAATTAGTATGTTACTATTTTTAAAATTAAAAAATGATATGCTATCTTTTTAAAATAATAATAAATTAGTATTTTTAAAAATATTATTATTTTTTTATAATATTTTATTTTTTAAAATAATAATTTTTTAAAATACTTTTCATCTCTTATCCTTTTTTACTTTTATTTTTAAAATATTATTTTTTTAATTTTAAAATATTATTTTATTATTATTTAAAAATAATATTTAAATTATTATAAATAATAAAATAATAATCTATATTACATAACTAAAATTATCTAAGATGTTGAAATGGTAACACCATAATACTCCTTCATAGAGTATTATTTTATATATACATACATACATATATATATATATATATATATATATATATATATATATATATATATATATATATATATATATATATATATATATATAAAATAGATAACTACAGGCACCTCTTATCTTATGTCAGCCATAAAAGTGAATACATAACAACCATTATTTATGATAAATATATTATTTTATTAGTTTGATATTTAAAATTAGGTTTTTACATGTATATGCTTATAAGTATCTTTGAATACCTTCAAAATTTTAATATTTATGTGTATATCCTTATGAATTATTCTTTTTTCATGTATACCAATATCAAATATAAAATTATATGCATACCCTTGTGAATTTGCTACTTACTCTTATATATATATATATATATATATATATATACATACACACACATATATATATCTGTATGTATATGTATATATGTGTATATATATGTATATATATGTGTGTGTGTATATACACACACACACATATATATATATATATGTATGTATGTATATACATATACATGTAT
Source organism: Cocos nucifera (assembly GCA_006176705.1). Lineage (NCBI taxonomy): Eukaryota > Viridiplantae > Streptophyta > Magnoliopsida > Arecales > Arecaceae > Cocos > Cocos nucifera. The sequence goes on from QRFJ01000867.1 coordinate 580,312, forward strand.
ATATATATGTATTATATGTATATATATATATATATATGTATATATGTATATATATATATATATATATGTATATATATGTACATATATATACGTATATATGTATATATACGTATATATATATATATATATGTATATATATATATATACATACATACATACATACATACATACATACATACATACATACATACATACATACATACATACATACATACATACATACATACATATATACATACATATATATATATACATACATACATACATACAT
>QRFJ01000867.1:581582-584082 GCA_006176705.1 Cocos nucifera
GGATGGCAATGAGGATTGAACCTAATTTTTTTAATACTACTTATAAAAAAAATTATATAATTTATATTTATAATATAATATAATTAGTTTTTAATTTTTGATTGTCATATTATCTTTAGATTTTAATTATAACAAATTTTAGGAATCATAATTTATTATGATTAATTAAAATAAATTTTAAAAAATATTATTATTAATTTTTTTAAAAAATAAAATTAACTATTAGAGTCAGTATTAGCGACAGTAATTATCATCGTTAATAAATATTAGCAACGACATTAGAGACCAAATTACCGTCACTAATATTTCTTAAAATAATTTTTTATTTTATTTAAAAATTTAAAAAATTAGAGATGATATTAGCAATAGTATTTTTGATCGCTAATAATTATTAGCGATGGCATTAGCCACAAAAATGCCATTGCTAATATTTTTTAATTTTTTTTAAAAAAAATTAATTAAAATATTAAAAAATAATTTATGATGGAATTATTCCATCTCTAAAGCTATTGCTAATAGCCTTATTAGCGACTGCTCTTATTGCCATCGCTAATAGTCGCAATTACAATAAGATTTTTTAGATTGACTTTTACGACGGTATTAGTGACAATGGGAGGACTATTAGGGATGGCATTTCGCCATCGCTAATAGTCTGAATTCTTGTAATGCGAGTATGATTCCCATTCAAAAAATCATAAAAAAAGATGCACGGAAGGACATCGGCAAAATATAAACATCAAACCATATATCAGCACCTAAATGGTAGGCCACATAGCTCACCACCCAACAAGCAGCGCTGTTTGACTTCTGAAAAATATGCCTGACCTCAATGGAGATGCACCCAGCCAGCATATGCCAGATGTCATAGAGGAGTGGATCGAAAGCAGGGTGGAGATGGAGTAGATCGAAAGCGTGCTCCCTACCCACCTTCGAATCCAACTAACCACCATGGCTGAGTCCCCCTCCACAACCAATCGATCAGCTCAGTGTCGTAACCTTGTAAGAGTAATGTCTTCCTAGGTAGCCTACAACTTAGTTATTGGAACAGTAGTCTAAAAAAGATGGCACCCATTCACAGTAATAAATCTAGAATCCAGGCCCTGATTGTGAAGCCAGCGTCATTGTGTCCATCAATAATACTGCCATCAAAGTTGATCCTAAGAAAGATCGGGGTAGGGCCTCCCAAGAGATAAACACCCCTACGAGGCACTACATGAGTGCCGGAGGGGATGGAATCCTAGGTGTCCATCGACAACAGCAACTTCAAAATCTCAACAGCCTATAGTGAAGAAACCCTCTCAAAAGCAAATCTCGCCGACATCCATCTAGCCTCAAAAAGGTCAGTGTTCCAAGCTATCCAAATTTGATAAGCCACATAGGTAGCTCTGATGCCATTCGTCTTGAATGCCGGGATTTGGGTACTCCACCTAACAGGTTCCAAGAATGTACGACCAGAAATATAAGCTTCAATGACCAAATTTCTATTGTATATATATTAAGCAATTAGCTTTAATAAAGGCTAAGTAGAAATTTTAATCATTAATATTGATACTGTCTACATAATGAATAGAGAACTCCACACAATCTAAGTCTTCATGGAAAAACTCTCACCATTAATATTGTTGTCACTAATATCGAAGAAAAAATTATGGTATTTTCTCCTTTTTTCAGCTATTTTTAAAATATGATATAAGAATATAGTAAATAAGAATAAATTGATAATTTTTATTTCATATTAACCAATGAACTTCAACATGGCTAAGTAAATTTCCATCAAATGCCTAACTGATATAGTAATATTAGTTTACATAAGTAAAATATATCTTTAGGTTAGATACTTAATATCGATAATTGTATGATACTCCATTATCTATTACTTATACTCACTTAGTATTAAAGATAAAAAGATAATATAATACTTATTTAAAACAAATATCTTGTAACAACTATAATAGCCCCATTTTTTACCTAAAATAAAGAATCATATCAATGACAATATTAATATAGACATCCACGTTGCGAGCGGAAAAGTTAGATTAGTAAATTTATATTTCATGTTATTAAATATTAGTAATCCTTGTTCAATTTTTTTTTTAGTACATTTCTCTTGCATAAACAAGATTATAATAATTTATTTACTAATTTCTAAACCTCTAAATTCATAGAATATTTTCCATGAATTACTAGAACTTATTGGTCTCCATATGAATATGGGTTATTTTGATTCGAGTGTTTTTTTCAACTAGAGTGCATGCCCTAAAAGTTAAATGTTTAAGTTGTATTTTATGTTAGAAGACCTATAAACCAAAAGATATAATACAATACAGAAATCTATTCAATATTCAATACACACATTATAAACTTGTTAGAATATGATGTATGAGGTGTGGTTTTTTCTTCTTTTATTTCAGCCATTCTTGAAATGCAATTTAATAATATAATAAATTCTAATAAATAAAAAGCTTCAATAGCCAAATTTTTGATATATATTAAGCAAGAA